>OX104066.1:34360010-34377431 GCA_944474145.2 Dicrocoelium dendriticum | reverse complement strand
TCACTCGACCCGCGTTCACTTCTATGGGCTTCGCTAGCGTCATAATTGTCTGATTCATTGCGTTCTCAACAATCACTTCTTCCATTGTTCTGGACCCAGACTCGTTACCAGAAGCCGCCCGTGATTCGCTGTCGGCTCGATCCGTAACTCTCACAGAGCCTTGTTTCGTCTCATGCTTTGCGCCCGTTGTTACTTCTTTACGATCCCGCTTTTGTTGTCGTTCCGGTTCACGACTTGTCACTGGCTTCCACCGCCCTAGACTATGATGTTCACTTTTCTCAGATTACCGTGCACTATTATACAGTACTTAAGCTTCGATCTAACATATTTTAAGTGCTTGAAGCCTGGAATCCCTCAAGGTAAGAGTTCGGATTATGTTGGCGAGCCGTTTTCTGACAGGAGCCTGCAAGTATATAACTTGCTCTAAAAAATTATGTGAGGTAGATTATCTTAGTCCAAGGTCTCGGACTGCGCCCCACACAGGAGTGGGGGTGTCTTTTAATGTTAAAATGCTCGGAGAAGGGCAACTTCTGTGGACAATAGATTACACTTGTCAGTAGCAAAATAGGACTTCCAGGAGTTACTCCAGTGTTCCAATGCAGAGAAGTCAGACTGAATACAGGCTAAATTAGGACTACCTTACCCAGGGGCGGAACAATACACATTTCTAACATCATTAGAGAAGTGCACTTGTTTCCCGTTCAAGATTTTATCTAGGAGTCCGTGGAAATAGATTAAGAATCAAAGCGGGCCTAGCACGCTACTTTGAGTCACTCCACTAGAGATTGAGGTGGCTTCAGATGTATAGTTACCAATTTTGACTACTTGCTTTCTGCCCTCGAGGTAGGCAGACAACCACACTAGATGCGAATTTGTGATACCATATGACAAACTTCCGCAACAATAAGTTGTGTGAGACACGGTCGAAAACCATTTGGATATCAAGAAATATTACGAAGATGACACTTCCGGCTTCTCTTGCCCTAGCCACATAATCAAGCTAATCTAAGTGACAAGTAGTGCATGACCTACCTTGCAAAAAACCGTACTGATATTTACTGGGAAGGCTCACAGAACTCAAATATCCTATTATGCGTTCTGTAACTAATCTCTCCATGATTCTGGAGATAATAGATATATGGTGGATGGACGGTAATTTTTCCATCTTTCATACATCAGCTTTTGTTCCGTGATATTGTAGTTGATTGTTCCCAGTGCAAAGGATACTCCCCATTGAGCATGGAGAGTGTAAATACATTAAGCAAAAACAGGGGGATGTCTGCATCTCCGTGCTTGACTAGAATTGGCGGGATGTTGTCAGGGCCTGGTGCGTATGATGGCTGAACTAATCTGAGTTGGCAATATATGTCACTAAATGTGAATTCAACAGTTTGGAATGCATTACTACCTTTGTGTATCAGCTTGAGTTGAGGATCATCTCTCGCATTAGTGCTATAAGTAGACATGAAGTAGTCATTGAAGATCGAACTGATGATCACGCGATCGGTTTTGGCAGTTCCATCAGAGTTTACAATCGAGTTAATACAACTTGATTTTCTACTCTGCTTACATGCCAAAAGTTTGGAGATGCAGCCTACACGTTGTTGTCCTTCAGTACCATTACCTCCTCAGAGTATAGCATTTTGTAGTAGTGATCATGGTATAACGCTATTAGCATTCTGGTGTGGAGCATCAGCAGAGTAAAATCGTTCGTTTTCCTTAACCTTTTCATTATTTTACGATGTTTAGTGACTATCATTTTCAAGATGCCTGCAGGTGCAGCAGTCCTATTCAACTTCTTATTACGTTCTGGAGCCACAACTTCAACACAACACTGAGTACGGTGGTGGAACTCATCACAAGCAATATGGGCATTCTGTGCTAAGGAAATGGATCCTAATTTGAAGACCTTATAAGATCCGAGAAAACTGACCAATTCACAGAAAAGAATGGGCTGTATTTAATCATTGGTCCTGTCAGTTTGGAAAGAATTTGGAGAGAACAACCAACGATGTTATGATCACTACCCGGCAATCTTTCACTGATGTATTTGGACACATGAATATTCCATAGTAAATATTAGCTTAAGTGTGTTACCAAGACGAGTAGGTTCTTTGACTTGCTGTACCCATCCCAGTCGACCAAGGGTAGACATGCAAGTATTATGTTTTTATGGTTCATTGTTAGGGGGCCATGGGATTTCGGGCATATTAAAATGCCCAGCGATCATTTTATTAGTGGATGAGAGGTCCGCAATAAAAGAAAAAATGTCTATCATCGGTTACGATCAGTGCAGACGATAGGGGTCTGTAAAAGAAACCTACTAAAATATTTGTTGGATTAATAGAAATGGTAATCCACACCGAATCAAAAAGTTTCCGTGGGAGTGGTTCATCCAGAGGAAAAACCAAGTATATGTTTTTGACGTAGAGTATACAACAACCACCTCTACCATAAAGGCGGTAATTAAGAAAGATGTTATAACCCTGGATCCCGAACAATGTATCTGGCATCTCCGTTGAGCACCTAGTTTCTGTTCTTAGAACTATATCAGAAGAAGGAAGATAAAGAATATTACGCAGGAAGTGCATTTCATTCAACAGTGAACGAGAATTAAGTAACAGTAAGTGTAGTGTCTTATTGTCCGTTGGATTGTCTACAGGAATCCAGGTACAGGACCCCAAGGAAGTGGTATTTGGAGAGAGTGGAGTGAGCGTGTTGGATACGGAGGACATATAATTTGCGGAATTAGTGTCATTTTGGGGTGCGGCGGGTAATACACCACTGCACCCCCAAAAATAGGTCGCAAGAACGAAATACTGGGAAAGTTTCGACCCACTGTGAGATTACAGTTTGCTGGCTGTTGTATATAACCTACCTGCCAGTTAAAGTTATTTACATGTTGAGGAAGTTGATGAGGAGTTTGATTATGCCAATTTCTCTCAAGTACGTGAATTTCACAGCAAATGGCTCACAGATTATGGAGTGCATAGGTTGCATATCCAGATGCTGCATGCTTGGTGACATGCCGATTGTCTGCAGGTTTCCAGTGGTGACAGCGTTTGGTGAAACGTTTAAAATAGCAGTGTTTTTATTGTGCTTAGGAGCACCCGTATAGATGCCACGTGAGGTTTTGCTACCAGTGTTCTTTACAACATGGCTGTTCCGCAGTGTTTTATCTATTAGAGGTGCACAGCTTTTTGGAGAGGAGATTTTCGGTTTCGTATCAGAGCGCATATGCACCTGGTTGGTGGGAGACAAATAATGGGTAGAAATAGTCGTTTGCACTATGGAACTTTCTTGTATGTTCGGGGACGAGTTGCGCAGTAATGGTGGGCTAACGTGACACTGAGTGGAGTCAGAAGAGATATTTTTCGACAACTGTTATTTGCTTTCAACGTTAGTTGATTCATTTAGGGTCAAAATGTCATCTAGGTCGACCAGGTGGGGAAATTCCCGAGTTTCCGTGGGTAGCGAAACAAATTGGTCCCAAGCTGTTTGTCGGTAATAGGCATTTTTGCACTCAGTTTGTATTACCGTTAAATCTGGTTTCAGTACCGTTGATATGTAATCTTTCCTAAGGGGTACTCTGCTCCTACTACAAATGAATTTTTCAACGTTTCATTTTAAAATTTAAGAAAGATTGGACAGACGTGCTTCGAATGCCACTTTCGCAGCCCCCCACAAGTAAACTACAGTCTTTCAATATGACAATCGTTAGCCGTTGCAGAGGAGATTGCCCAAGACATAACTTTTCTGACAAACTAAATTACATTTTTGGAGCTTTTAATACGCTCGTAAACCTCTAATGCAACATGTATAAATTCCCAACGGATCGGTGTTCCATTTTTGGTGTATCTTAAGCGAGTTAAATTGCTCTATTACCTGATTAAGAGATTCAAACCTTTCCTTCAATTCCTTCCGCTGTATTTCAAGCGTAGCCATCTGAATCGTTTTGGAGGGCGAGTCTGCATTAACTGCGCTATGCTCTATCAGAGAAACAGGATGCGAACTATTGGATTATTTTTTTCCTCTTACGCGAAATTGCGGCTTTATCTTCTTCTTAGATGATAAGCCTTCCTTGTTAATGGACGGGTTACAAGTAGGATGTTTTGCCAACTTTTCAGTGGCTTCCTGTCTCTTCTTTGAGTTCCTTGTTTTGACTGTGGTAACGAGCATTTTTACTGATTAGTCACTCGATTTTAGGGCTTGTAAAACCTATTTTATGCGAACAGGATAGACCGTCTCAGTTACAGTGATCGAGAGAAATTTAACACATATCGGATAGACTAGGATTTGAGGGCTTATACGACCTATCTAAAGTGCACGAGAATTACACGGGTAGGAAAAGGCCACTGTTTCAGATGCAACAATCGCTACCAACCAACCGGATGCAAGACGGCTCAATCGTCCAGATTCCGTCAAGGTTAGATTGTCCTTCAGTAATCGATCACTGTTACAGGTAGCCCTGAGGTCAACTCCGTGGCGTGCCTTGTCATGTTACATCGCCAGTTCCAATAAGCGCACACACACGAACCCGGCCAAAGAGATTTGTGTACGTTCGATCGAACGCGATTCGCAATGCGGCGTGACAGCTCTTGGTCAACGAAGGCAGTGTAGGAGGATGTAATTGCTTTTATCCGCCTTATGCAGCTACCGATAGGGTTGGTTTAGGTCTCTTGAAGTAGACCTCACAACAAGCTTTACGATAACTCCAAGAACCTTGATGAAGTTAGAAAAGTGATGCACTCGTAAGCGAGACTGCGCTGAAACACAGCCAAAATTGGAAACAAAGACAGATGTTGATCCGTTAATAGTACACACGAGAATGTTTGCGCAATGGGAAGACCTGATCGAGCCCGATTAAATGTGTACTCAGGTCGATGTGAGAAAAATTTGAATTCGAAGACTTGCAAAATCAGAAACAACGAAAAAATTCAGACCAGCAATTCACCGCGTATTCCATCATTGCTTAGTACCGATTACGCAGTTCTGACCAAACGTATCATCACAACTGACTGGTCGTTTCTAGCTCCGGATGTTGCCTGGTGGGATTTAGTTCAGCTATTCAACTATAGTTACTGGCCGGTGTTTCGAGGAACATGTTCCCGCACGGGGTGAGAGCAGAGGCATTCGTACGCAGCAGGACTCGGAAGTCTGTGTCTCACGAGGTTCACTGGCGAAACTGCAAGAAGTCACTGGGTGCCGTAATATCAGAAGTCTACACTATACGCGCAAAATCATTGCGTGAACCTAGCACGCAAGGATACACGCGGGCATCAACAGAATCTAGCCGAACGCGATCTATTCGAACCCAAAATTATTTATAGATAATTTAACAAACTCCGTAAACTGCGACGAGAGATTCCTATCCTCCACCCGCCATGTGGTTCAACACAAACTGCAACAGAAGCAGGTAAACTTCTCTGGCACAACCTCGTTGCCTATGCCGTTCACGCAAGTTGTACTACCGCCAGACAACCATGTCTCTTTCAGGGCTGCAGATTTTAAAAAAGGTTAATTTCCCCACGCCAGAATAGCTTTCTGGTGCTGGTAATACCCGACCAAAGGTGCTTAAGTTAGGTGCGATTCATTTGACAGATCTATCTTTTCCAACATGCCTCGACCATATGCTGATTCCGGAAATGCGGAAGCATGGAATCTGCACGCTTATCCAGATGGGGAAGGTAGCTCAGATCCGGCTAACTACCTCCCGACAACACTCCTTCTGGTGCTATCCGAATTTATGGAGTCTAGTATTGCCAAAACAGTCAGGCATTACTTGGAAGGATGTAATATCGTAACATCGAACAGCATGGATTTCGTCAGAACCGCCACAAACCTGCTACTTGCTCACATCAGCTGGACTGAAACTGTCGACAGTGGTATGGGAGTTGACCTAGTTTATCTGGACTTCTCAAAGACGTTCGATCGTCTGAACCACCGCATCCTCATTCATATGTTTTAGGACTGTGGAATCTGTGACCCAGTTCTCCGTTGGATAGGTTTTTCCTGATTCAACGACATCTGAATGTGAGAATACGCAGCATCATCCCTGACCCTGTCGATGTTCAATGCGGAGTGCCACAGGACTCAGTATTTGGTAAACGCTTATTCCTGCTTTACATAAACGATCTCGTGAGAGCGATAACTTCCAATTTCTTACTCTTCCCTGATGATATACGGCGGGATGTCAAAACAACAGATTACCTAGTGGCGCTGCAGGAAGACTTTGAGAGGGTATACAAATGGGCGGCTCAGAACTTGCTTCATTTCAAAGCCAGCAAGCTTCGCAAACCCAGCATACACCATCAGTCCACTTGTGAGTGCAGGCTGGTGAATTAGTTTTCACACCGCACTTCTACTGCTTGCGACCTTGGTGCGATAGTACCAGAGGATCTTGGCTTTTCATCTCAGACCGAGAAAGCATCCAAAAAGGCCAACCAACACCTTGGACTTCTGCGAAGGCATTCGGGTGTTTCGACCATTCCACCTTATCTTAGATGCCCAATGCATACATTAAGTCCCCTTCTGAATAAGCTATCCACGCCTGACAGCCCTAGCACAAGAACGACTTAACCGCACTTGAAGAGCCACACCGAATGGCGACCAAGCACACAAAGGGTTTGTTTCATCTCCTTTGCTAACTGAGGCTGAAAACGATTGGGGTATACAGTGGACAATACCAAAGCCTGTGTGGCGATTTGATATCAAACTTCATGTTGAGAAATCCGAACCAGGCTTGTTGTCACCTTCTGAAGATGAATCACAATACCACTCAGCGATCACCAGCTTAAGCTGGCCACACAGCATATCCGGTTGAAATGCCGCAAGCATTTATTTCACCTGAAGTGGGTCAAACTTGGAATGCCTTCCCAAATTATCTCAATGAACAATGAACAATGAACAATGATTTATCACTGGATAAAAGCAAGTGCTTGACACGTCCCGTAGGATGGTAGCGGTGAATATGATGCAATTAAAATATGTCTGGGTCATCTATCGAACGTCTGCCGAGTCTCTTTCCTCACAGTGACGTGATACAAAAGACTTCTCGACGAAGCACTGAAGCATTTACATAACGCTATATAACGCTTGATGTCCGAACGTCAACCTAACACATCCAGTAATTGTGCTGACTTTCACTTCTTGCGATTCACTTATCAAACGCTGCTATTGTGAAATCTCATTATGAGGTACCCAAACTGGATTTGCCTAGTATATTGGTCCAAGAAAGTGACACATGAGTGAGTGTCGTCAATTCCTTTTTATATTTATCATGGCTTTCTCGGACTACAATTTCTCTCTATAGTTAATTTGTCTGTGCCCATTCAACTCCCATTTCTAACTAACGTTATGTAGCTGCGCAGTAGAAAGGTGGACCCTTAAACAGGGGATCATTTCAGTTTTCACTCCAACCATCCTACAGAACGTCAGACATCTGCTTTTTACCCGCGATAAATCATTGTTCCTTGTTGTTCATTATTTATAACTTCCACTTCAGAAACGACTGATAGGACGAAGTTGTTTACTATCATCCGCATCAGATAATGAAAGCTGAAGGGTAGTTCAGCAAGGAAATTTAAAACTTAACTTGCTAACAAACAACTACGTTAGATGGCTCGGGGTCGATCAGGAAATAAAACAAAAAGCACAACTGCGTGTTAGTATCTAATATATCTGGATTCATCTTCGCTACACATTGTGTACCGTGTACAGCTGTTTCAGATAATGGCTCCGCATGTACCAGCGACGAGTACGAACAATTCTTGAACTATAATGGAATGGAGTACGTTCCATAAACACCATACTCATAGTCTCATGGTCTAGATGAGAGCAAAAGGCAGCTCTGTCTTGCGACAATAAAACAGGGTGTGGTCATACAAGAGTCCGAGAATTTACGAAAACTCCGGACGAATTCCTACTATAGTATTCGGCTGCATCTTATCAAACGCGGCACCCACTGACAGCTAAGAGAAGGTTCAACTAGTACGATTCACTCGTGCAACAAACAAGGTACAGAAGCTGCGTTTGAGCGCCGGAAGCATGTAGAGTCAGATTTGTGGTAGCCTGTATGTGTTGTCCACGGACTTCAAATTGCAACGTGAGAGCACGTCTAGGTCCTTCACAGAAGGTGCGGATGTAGAAGTTGGCCATGAACGGCGTAGATTCGGTCATCACCACCCTTCCCCAGGCTCATAAATACTGACTTGGATGGATTGATCGGTAGCGGACTTCTGCATACTAAATGGAAGGCAGCTGAGGTCTTGCTGCAGTAAGCCACAGTAGTCGGAAGTGTTTAGTATTGTCCAAGTCTTCAGGCCATCTGTAAACAGAGTCCAAGGCGACCAAAGAAGCTGAGGTAGATTGTTAATATAATGCAGAAACAGATTGGGCCCAAGCACCGTGTCTTGGGGTACGCCAATGGTCGAAAGATGCCAGTCGGTCAGGTGGCTATTGACTTGTGCCATCCAATTTCGTCCAGAGGGAAACTCACGCATCCAGTGGTGCAGTGAGCCGCCAACACCGCACACTCTCGGCTAGTGGAAGAGGACTTCGTGCCTCACCGTGTGGAACGTTTTACTGAAATCAATGTAGATCATGTCGACAGACTTCCCCTAGTTCACTGCTTGCAAGCATTCATGTCTCGTCATGAGCAGGTTGACGACGCACGAACGATTTGGCATGACACATTGCCGTGCGGGCGTCAATAGCTCTTCTGACTGGAACAGCTGTAGCAAACATAACTACATACTCTTCTCGGCAACCTTGGCCAAAACAGGTGTCGAACAAATGGGCCTGTAATTGTCTACCTTGCTGTGGTTAGCATCTTCCGGAATCGGCCTTGCTACCCTGCATTTCCAATCAATCAACAACGAACTTTCTGACAGAGATCTGTTGAACAAAGCAACACTTCTATGGACTCTTTGTCGCTTCTGGCTTTGTGTGTCACCTTGACCTCCTGAAATCGCCTACCAGTCCGGAAGGTTTACCGAGCTTTAGTATGGACCCACTGTTCTGCGAAAGCCAAAAACCAGCACAATGCTACACGTACCTCCAAGCTACCACTACAGAGATGATCGCTTGTGTTCAAACCATTACGACGCGGAACCAGCTTACTAAGAGCAGAACTAATCATCGAAGAAACTCGGTAATTTTGTATACTCATAAGGTTTGTGGGTGTGAACAGCAGCTCGCCTTCGGGCCAGGTACGACTGCTGCATACTCGTCTCCGGAAACATTGGTGTAGGGCGCTATACGGGTGGCATATGACTTCCACTGTTGACACGCTGCGGGGTTAGGCCGATACAACACCAGTTCATACGACCACGAGACAGTCAGTGGAAACAGCTAATCGTTTTAACGGTCAGGTCGCGGAACAAGTCGCTACACGCGTTTGTGAGTGTGGATCACTAGAGGGTTAAGTAATTTACCGATCAAGGGAAAAACGTAGAGCGTCAGTGTATGGGTCACCGACACGACCACATTCCGTGGCTGGTGGTTTGGTCATAGGTGCATCCAGAATGATAGATGCTAAGATGCGTCAAATGATGCTCGAGCAACAACTCTACAGCGCTACACTGAACGGCCTGTTGAAGTGGTAAGGCCAAGACTGGATAGGCTGCGCTCTTTAGTTGGCCGCCAACCGGCAACACAAGTATTAAATGGTGGACGTCGTGTCTTTCTGGGCCAACCTTGTCCTCTGCAACGTTCGAAAATTGCATGGCAGTGAAGGATAAGAAGTGCTATATCACAGTTGGTTTGTAAATCATGACGGTCCGAAGCTGTTCCTCGTGACCCAGTGGCATAATCTGCTGATTGGAGGTGCAAGCCGCTGGTGGTCATGGGTTCGAATCCTGATGGATCCGATGGATGCGCACTACTGATGATGCCCAACAGGCTGAAACTGCAGTCCAGTTATTTTCCGGGCATGTGGATGACTATCTGATTTGGAACTGCTTGTGACGAACCTCAATTATATCATAATCCACCCACCCATGAATGCATAAAATATATGCGCCCTACAAGTTTCTAAACACTATGTTGTACATAGCTACTGTTAGTTTACGTCGTGTTTTCGGAGCCAACCCTTGCGGTTGCAACCTTCGTAGGTTGCATGGAATTGGAGGATAAGACGCGCTATATCACATTTGGCATGTAATTTATGACAGTCCGAAGCTGTCCACCGTGACCCAGTATAATATGCTGTTGACCGGCGGTACAGGCCGTTTGTGGTCATGGGTTGCATTGCTAATGGCTAAATGGTTGGCCGTCTCTGTTTTCTGCAAACAGGCTGAAAATAGTTCTAGTGCATTTGCGGGCATGCGTAAGACTATCTGTGCCGAATCTCAATTTTCTATATCAAAATTCCCTACTCATGAGTTCATAAAATATATCAGCCCTAAGATTTCTAATAGCTACATCGTGCGTAGCTAATTTTAGTGGACGTCTTGTGTTTCGGAGACAAGCCTGTCCTCCTCAACAAGGGTAAGTTTCACGGCAGAGGAGAATGTTGAAGGATAGGTCGAGGTTTTCTTTAAAACACGACGGTCAGAAGCTGTCCGCTGTTGCTTAGTGGCATAACCTGCTGACTGTCAGAGCAATCCGCTGGTGGACATAATTTCGAAGCCTGATGATTCCGGTGGATGCGATCTGCTGTTGTTGTACAACAGGCTGAAAATGCAGCCAGTGAATCTTCGGGCATGAAGAAGACTATCTGATTTTGAAGCTTAATCTGACGTACGTCAAAAATCTATATCAAAATACCTTCCATTGAATACATAATATATATCCACCCTAACAGTTTCTAAACGCTCTATCCTACGTAACTACTGTTGGTGGACGTCGTGTCTACCGGTGACATACCTGTCCTCTGCAACGTTGGCAACTTGCATGGCAGTGGAGGATAAGACGCGCTATATCACCGTTGGCTTGTAAACCACGTCGGTCCGAAGCTAACCCCGTGGCCCTGTGGCATAAGGTGCTGCCTGGCGGTGCAAGCCGCTGGTGGTCATGGGTTCGAATTCTGATGGACCCGATGGACGCGCATTAGTGATGATGCCAAACAGGTTGAAACTGCAGTCTAGTGCTTTTTCGTGCATTTGGAAGTCTAGCTGTTATGCAAGCAATCTGTGTCGAACCTAAGTTATATAGATAATAAACCCCTACTCAGGAATGCATAAAATATATTCGCCCTAATATTTTCTAAACGCCATATCGTACATAGCTACTGTTAGTTTACGTCGTATCTTTCGGGGCATGCCTATTCTATGCAACTTTCGTAACTTGCATGGCAGTGGTATATAAGACGCGCTATAACACAGTTGGCTTGTATACCAGGACGGTCCGAAGCAGTCCTTCATGGCCCAGTGGCATATGCTGTTCACTGGCGGTGCAAGCCGCTGTTGGTCATGGTTTCGAATCCTGATGGATCCGATGGATACGCACTAGTGGTTACCGGTAGCAGGATGCAATTGCATTCCGACGAATTTCCGGGCATGAGAAAGACTATCTGGTTTGGATATTATCCGGAACAAAACTCCAATATCTATATCAAAATTTCCTACTCTTTAATACATCTCCCCTAAAATTTTATAAACTATAATATTAATGATACCTGTATTTCCCGATTGTACAAGAAGCTGTTTCTGGATTGTGTACAGATCGTGGGTACAATAATTATCATATTCATGCATGAGTGAGATATGTACTGTGGGATGTATGATATCAAACTAATTTGGAAGCACGTGAATTTTGTTGTTGCTGTGTTTATACCATCTTTAATCATTGATTATATCTTCTTTGGTCCATCCTGAAAGAACTCGAGTGCTGATTTACCCGATGGAAACATGGTCATTATCGAGTTCTGGTCAAGGAATTTGCTAAGCTGAATGTGGAAGGCTCTCACATTTGTGCAAGACGTGATTGTGGCTGGTAGGCTATTCCACACGACGGCGTATTTAACGAGTAAGTAGTTTGAACGGATAACTGTCCTAGTTCTCTGCACACATAATGTACAGGTATTGTTGCGTATATTCCGAGTGTGGTTATGTTGAATTTTAAGTTTACGCAGATTGGAGTATGTCTTTTGGTTTATGAGGTTGTGTATCTGCATCAGGTTATGTTTCAGTCGTCGCAACCAAAGGGGTTCGAGCTTAAGCTGCTGGCAGCGCTCCTGATAACTCAAGGTGTTTGAGTTACTGAACAAGCGTTTAGTGAATAATCTTTGCAGCTTTTCCAAAGCTTTCCTGTCACCCATTCGCATGTTCCCATAGACGACGCTGCAGTATTCGAGGACAGGAAGTGTAAGTATTTTGAAAAGCTCGAGTTCTGCAAGAGTTGTGTAGATTTTATGGCATATCGTTTGGCATGTGGCATTTGATACTCAGCTTGCTCTGAGAAATTAAAGTTTGTAGAGTACCGTATGCCTAGATGACAGTTTGATATTTTCACACAGATACCTTCATTGTTCAGTTTAACAGAATCTTCAGTTATTAAACATCCGTGTGACAATGTCTGATTTACTAGCTGAGAGATTTAGCATCTATGTGTTGCATCATTTCTCAAGTGAATCGAGGTCTGCTTGAACGAACGGCATTGCGCTATTTCGTCTCGTCGAAATTTTATAAACAAGCTTTATGTCATCGGCGAACAAAAATGGCCTGCCATGTTTTATGAACACCGTGATATCATTAATATAAAGTAGGAAAAGCGAAGGACCAAGTACACTCCCTTGGGTGACACCACTAGTGATTAGACGTGGGGAGGAGTTATGATTACTCAGAGTGACTACCTGGTAGCGCCCACTTATTTATGATGTCAACCAACCAAATAGTGGGTCTCTGATTCCAAATGACTTGATTCTTTTCAGCATCCGCTTGTGGGGTACTCTGAAAGAATGCTTTCTGCATGTCTAGGAACAGTATTATAACTGTACATTTCGAACCAATGGCTTCTGTGGTGTAATGCAGGTAGTGCAAATAACACTTTGTAAGGAAGGTTTGTCGATGAACTCATGCTGGGATTTGTTAAGTAGTCCATGACGATGGATTAAGTCCATGATTACACTTTTGACTAATTTTTCGAGTAATCTAGCGATGAGAGGGGTATGATGGATAGGTAGGTAATTAGTGACGTGCAGTTTGGGCCCCCGTTTATGACGAAAGAAAATAAACGATGTTTTCCACTGTCTCAGAAAGTAGCTAGATTCTAAGGACAAGGTGAACATGTTCAGCAAAAGCTGTGGCATCTCGGATCCACCAAGTTTAATACCTAATGGGGGGATGCTATCGGAGTCTGATTTGAGCGATGGTTGGATGGACTTCATAGTCTGTTGGATAGTCGAAAGAGAAAGCTCGACATAGTCTATGGCGCTTGTTGTAAGTTCCGCGCATCAAGGTATAGGGTCGGTTTCTAAGTTTATGGAAGCAGAGAAAAAAGTGCCAAAGACTTCACAGCTAGTAGGTGGGTCATTATGATGGCGACGCTCCTCATCCATAAGTTCCGTAGTCAAACATTCGATTGTTAATCCTACGACGGAGTAATTTGGCCAGTTCCTTTCCTTTGCATGCCATCTGGAAGGCGTTCTCCTCCTCCTTTTTAATCTGTTTCATTTGTCAGCGCTTGATGCAGACGGTGGATTTGTGTAGCTGTAATACCAGTGACAAGACTCTAGATTTTCTGAATTTCCCGAGTAGTTTTCTGGTTTTCAAGTCACTCAAAGTGTAGCTTACATCCATAGGTCAAGGAATGGCACGTTTATTATGCGGGATATGTACAGTTAGGATGTGGTTGATCTGGTAGTAGAAATGTTCTACTACAATGTGGGCGCTACTGGAGAGCAAGAACCCATCCCAGTTAGAGGACCGGATCTGCTTTCCGAAATGCACCCAGTCAATCCTTCGTATAGTATGCTGAGTAGGTGAATCGAGTTTTGTATTCATTTCCTAGTGGGTGGAAAGGCGTTACATGTTGTGGACACTATCCGGAAGACTGTTTAAGATGTCAATTTGTGCTTCAGGAATCCCCAGGGTGAAGTTTAAATCCAGTGTGTTGGCAGATCTAGTTGATCTGGTAACCCACTGAGTCCAACCCCCAACTCTGATAGTCGATAAGAAAGATCTGTGCAAGGATGAGGATGTTTGTGGTGACCAAATAATATTCGGAAGATTGAAATCGTCAGCGATTATCTTTAGACCGTGTGATAACACAGATGCGAATTCAAAAGCCGAGGAGATAATTGCGATGTCTTCGGCTGTCGCTTTCGGAGGGTTGTAGATGCAACCAAGAAGTATTCTAGAGGAGGCTGCAGCGACTGACAGCCATAGAGATTCTGGGACATAGTTTAACTGCGGGTCAGCAATGAACTCCGCTCTGAAGTTCCGATGGAGATTTACGATGCACCCACCGCCTTTCTTTGTGCTGTGATCTTTTCGAAATAGGTAGTAGTTAGGAATATCTAAAGTAACATCCAATGTATCAAGGGAACACCACGTTTCAGTGACGAAGATTACATGTGGGGTGCTCAGCTGAGTAAGCATGCTTACAAAATGCAATTCGTGTTTTAAGGAACGTGTTAATTAGTATACGTGAAAATTTAGTGCGCACAAAACGTTCTGTGAGTGCTTCCAAGGATTGGGAATCAGAAATGACAGGCAAGTAAGTTACATAAGGGAGTGATGAAAACAAACCCATCGGTGGAATACTCAAGTGTAAGGGCTTTGTTCGCGCTAGTAAACCGGGTGGGCAAGAATGATTGATGTCCGGAGGCAAGGTTGGGATTTATCTGATATTGAGCTAACCGAGACATGTGGATGCACTGCCAGAAAATTGGAACAAGATAAGCTGTCTCTGCTGGGTGTGACAGTAGTGGGAATAGGTGCGCAGGCATTCCCGCTTCCGCTAAAAAACGGCTAAATTGATGGAGTCTGAAGTGCTACATAGGTATGTCGCATGACAAGTGGTATTGTCAGGTTTTCAACGTCCTTTTGATTTTCATTTCTCTGTCTAGAGTTGCTGTAGACGTGAGGATGACAAGTATGCTGGCCTGTTGGAGGTTGGTGTAGCCAGAAGATAATTGTATTGAGTTGAACAGGCTTGAAGTGACACGTATCGTTGCGATGGCAAGACAGCTGTAGACATGAACATTTGAACGCTACTGAGTTCCTCATAACTGCGTATTTTGTGTAAACATCAGGCGAGGATATATTTGTGTTCAAAACATCCGCACGCCAATCTGGGGACCCATCTTGACTTTTATAACTATTTCCTGGGGTTTTTATTTGCTTCCCGACTGTCACTTGTTTGTCACATCAAACACTTCCTGCAGCGACTGAACCGTTTTAGGTCGGAGCAATGCGACTGAGACTGAGACAGTATGTAAGAGCAAGTAGAAAAGTTTCTGCAAACTATCATATTATAAAAAAGCAAAAACATTTAATTGCGAACCTCAGCAGGAGTGTTTCGTCAGTTAATGGTTTATCCTTGTTCGGTTAGGCATTTGTATTCACGTCATTAATTCCAGGAATAATATGTCTTCTTTTGGCATTGTATGTGCATCGTTTCACAAAAGCACAGGTTTCCAAAATAATTGTCGATGCGCGTTTTAAAACACTTTTCAAAATCGGCCTCTATTAATCCTTCCGGTAGTGCTTTCCATAAGTTTACGATTTCTCGTTCTATACAAAGCTGATGGGATAATGGTTCATTCAGGGGAACCTGATTTCGTAACGGTGTCATCGGGTGTTACAGGGTTCCCGCAGGTGAAATATTGGCCGCAGTATGGGGAAGTGATTCAAGTGTAGTAATCGGTGGGTCATAATGACGTCAAAACTTACTCGGCGGTAGGATAGTGGGTAGAGTCCGAGACTTTCACAACCGTTTCATACGGAAGCTTTCGTAGATTCCCTATCATTCTACTTGCGATATGCTGTGTTTTCTCCAGCTATTCAGTTTCCCACTAGGTTAGCGGATGGTAAGCTGCGGCACCGTATTCAAGGATTGGTCTAATGAGCGAAGTGAATAGACGAGGGACGGTTTCTTCGGACCATGTGGAGAAACGGTGTCATAATGCCCAGAGCATACGAAGTCCAGCACGGTACAATTTCTCTGTATGTTCTAGTAAGCTCATATCATGTCACGAGAGAACTCCTAAGTCTCTGACAGATGTGTTAGGGTGGAGCAATTGACCGTCCAAGATGTATGATCGAGTGGCTGGACGTCTGGTAATACTGAGGGACTCCAACTTGCTGGTGTTAAGATGGAGTTGCATTTCAGCAGACCGAGTTGACAGTCGCTCTAAGTCATGCCGGAGGCGAGCGCAGTCGTCCTAGTTCTTAATGATCCTACAGATTCTCAAATCATCTGGAAACAGGGCACATGGCGACTGGAGCTGTTGCGGAACACCGTTGATATGAACAAGAAATAATACTGGTTCAAGTACAGTTCCTTGAGGCAGGCCACTGGTCGATGGGAACCAGTCTGTCAAGTCGTCATTGAGCTGTACTCTAAATTTTCGGCCCACAATAAACTCGAGTAATCACTGAAGTAGCGTGCCACCGATTCCGTAGGTCCTCAGTTTACGAAGGAGTACCTCGTGGTTTACTCTGTCAAATGCCTTACTAAAGTCGATGTACACCACGTCAACATCATTCCGTTCGTTGAGAGCTCGTACCCACTGGTGGTTTGTGTACATCAAGTTGATGATGTGGAATCGCCCTTTCGTAAACCCGTGTTGCGATGACGTCAATACGTCCATCGGTTCGAAGAACGATAGCGGACAATTTTTCACAATCTTCTCGAGAACTTTGGATAATATCGAAGTCAAACAGATCGGTCCAGAGTTCTCTACTTTACTCGGATCACCACCATTGGGAAGCGATCTCACTATTATGCATTTACGGTCGTTGGGGACAGATCCTTCAGAGAGTGATTTATTGAGTAGGTTTGTCAAGACTGGTGAGAATTGATACGGACTTAAGTACTAGTGGGTGAAGTCCGTCTGGTCCGGGGGTTTTGCACCATCGAGATTGACGAGTAGCTGATACACTTCGACTGCATCACATTGTAGGTTGTCGAACAAGACTGGCGCAACCTGTGCCGGTCCTAAAACAACCGCCGATTTACTGGAAAATACGGTGAGGAACTGCTTAGCCAAGGCGTCCGCGCGATCCGCGCTTGAAATCAGCGTCTGTTCGTCCTAGCTCTCTAAGACCGGTAGGTCGCCCCCAGCTTTCAGTTGACCTTTCAAGTAGGCAAATATTCTTTTGGCTTCAGTTGTGGCCGAGGATGCTAGCTCCTCTGCGAACTGCCGGCGTTCCTTGATCTTTGCGGCGTTACATAAGTTACGCTGTTTCTTGTACACAGTGTAAACTTTATAAAAACGCCAGCTGATGTATCCATCCAAAATTTTACGACGCCGTC
>OX104066.1:34339692-34359846 GCA_944474145.2 Dicrocoelium dendriticum | reverse complement strand
TTCGACCACCGGTGCCTTCGTAATTTAGCTCACATCTGGTGGGAACACCGCGTGAGCAACGAGTGTGTGCGGACGCCTTGTTTACGGCACAGGAAAAAGAAATGAACCGCTCAGCACCGTCATTTCACCTACCAGGCTCCAATGGCTCGGCCACGTGTTACGCATGCCAGTCCACCGACTTCCGCGACGTGCGTTGTTTGCTCATCGGGCGTGTGGATGGAAGAAGAGGAGGGTTGGCCAACCGATGACTTGGTCGAAAGGAATGAAGACCCTCACTTCGGAGCTAGCCTCGGTTGAAGATTCACGGCTCCCGGGTTGAAAACCAAAAGACGACGAACACGTGTGGCTAGATACACTTGCTGACATGGCTTGGAGTCAACCTCAGTGGTGTTCGTGCTGTGTGTTACTTTGTGCCTCTCCATCCCTTCTAGCCCCCTCCAACCGCCTGTCTCATTTCGTAGGCGTGATGTAATTTTACATCCCTAATTTTTCTTGTTACCTAGTAGCCGACTGGTAGCTTACAAGAACGATGCCCATTCGTTACCGGTAGCTCAGCTGGCTTGCATCTGTTGAATTTTTTCCCTTTTTTGCTTTTATATATTGCGGCACCGTAGCTGAGGTGTTTCCCACCTCCAGCTAACATGTATAATGATGATGATGATGATCAGAAACAAGGATCAATGACCCTCATGGGGCTGTTGGATTAACTGCGCCCGGCTTGTCCTCTAGCTATTCGTTGCACGCATCCGGAGACGCTGATGCAACACTCACGGGCCGAGCTGGGACAGGCATCATTTACAGCTCCAAGGTTGAGCCATCGTTGGTTGATTGGATTACAGTGAATAGCCGTTTGTGTGCAGCCCGTTTGACGACATCAGCTAAGATTGATTCATGAAGTAGTACAAAACGTTGTTTGTTTGTACTTTCCGCTTATGGTCCCACCGACTGCAGTTCTGATGCTGCCAAGGACACATTCTATCGCGAATTGAACGCCCTACTACGCAGTGCTACTAGTTCAGATGTCATAGTACTTGCAGGGGATATGAACGCACAAGTAGGTCGTTTGAGCTCTTCAGAAGCTAAGTTAGATGGTAATTATGGGCTCAACTCCGCACGGACTGATAACGGGGAGCGTCTGTTTGCAACTGCGCAGAGCACCGGTTGTTTCTTAGTAGCACCGTTTTTAGACACAGTGGGCGCCGAAGCGCCACTAAGCGTTCACCTATATCTGGCCAGCGATGGACCCAAATAGATCATGTTGCCATAGGTTACAGGTGGCGTGGTTCCATCTTGAATTGTCCCTTGTACTGGAGTACTTGCATTGACTCTGATCATGCCTTGCAGCACTGTCGTTTTGCCATGATCCTTACCAGGAGGCGTACCAAGCGCATCCATCGATTGGCAACTGAGAAGTTATCTCAGCCCTCGGTCAGACAAGCCTACCAGAATGCACTGCGTACCGAACTTTCGTTCTCTTGTCCTAATGACACTGATCTTCAATGGAATAGGATCTCCACCGCCATGCAATATGCAGGAGCCTCCGCTTGCGGCACTATTAATCGTCACCGCGCAAGTCACTGGATATCCGAGAGGTTGGTGAACCTGTCGGAGTCAAGAAGATACCTCCCGACTGGCTTTGAGCACAATGTGACTAGACGAACTATTAGGCGCGAACTAAAGCGGAGCTTGCGTGCTGACAAGGAAGCCTGGTGGACCAGTCGGGCTCAAGAAATGGAGGAGGCAGGAGCAGTCGGCAATTACCGCAAGCTCTTCCAGCTTATCCGCACCACTGGTCCCAGGAAGCCAGACGTCAGTGAGACAATCAGAGACAGCACGGCTGCACTGATACACAATAACAAACCTTGTTTGACTCGTTAGGCAGAGCACTTTCATAATTAATTCAGTTGGCCACCTGCTTCCCGACCTTTTCCTATTCAGGTGATGCATGACGAGCCATGGCCGGTTAATTTAGACGTTCCATCGGAGGCTGAATCCCGAAACCCGATCACAGCCCTCAATCGTTTTCGTGCAGCTGGCCCAGATTTCCTCCCACCTACCCTATTTAAGGATGGAGGTGTGGTCCTCTGCAAAGCACTGACCTCCCTATTCGAATGTATCTGGAAGGAAGAGGATGTCCCGGCTAACTGAAGCGAATCGATTATAGTGAACATGTACAAGAAGAGCAGTCGCACCGACTGTGCTAACCACAAGGGTATTAGCCTAACGCCAGTTGTGACAAAAGCACAAGCCTCATTGTGGAACGGGAATCACGGATTAGGGAAGAGCAAGCAGGTTTCCGCCCTAGATATGGCTATATAGACCATATATTCACTCTGCGGCAGGTGCTTGCTCAGCGCCACGCGTATCGCAGACCGACAATAGGCTTGTTTCTCGACTTCAAGAGTGTGTTCGTTTCAATCGACCGATGCATTCTGTTCGAAATACTTGCACGGAAAGGTCTTCCCACGAAATGCGTGAACATTTTAGGTTCCGTGTACTCGAACATCACAGACCGCGTCAGGGTCTACGGGGCTTTGTTGGATGCTTTTCCGAAAACAAGTGACGTTTGTCGGGGTTGTCCAATGTCTACAATTTTGTTCAGTTTCCTCGTAGACTCCATCATGGAGTGTTCCCTTACGGAGTCACACGATGCAGGTGTTGAGGTGCTGCCTGGTGCAAGGTTAGTTGATCTTAATTATGCGGACGATATCGTCTTGCCGTTTAATGATGTTGGAGCGGCACGATGAACCCTGAATAGCCTTTCTAGATTGGTACTATCGTTTGGCATGCGCTGCACACTTTCAAAGTGCAGTGCTGTTGCAGGATCCCCAAACACTTGACGACCTCTTGATCCTTGATAGCGAGGAACTCGAGGTAGTTGATCACTTGACTTACCTTAGCAGCTGCAACAGCAACGGTGGGTGCCTAGCTACTGAATTTAGTTCGCATATTGCAAAAGTCGTAACTGTCGTCTTGAATCTTCTACATACTTGTCAACAGAAAGGAGTTTCTCTACGTCTGAAACACCATGTTTACAACCTACATTGAGGGCCGTCTTACATTATGGTAGTGAAGCCTGGCCCCTTTGGTCTGAGGACCTGCGACGCCTTCAAGTTTTTGATCATCATTGGGTGCGAAGCATTGCTGGTGTCGAGTGGCAGCAGCGTGTGCGCAACGATGATGTGCGTAGGCTAGTACTAGATAGTGACAATCATGCCATTTCTTTAGAACAACAGATAACAGTGAACAAGTTGCGTTGGCTTGGGCACGTACTACGTATGCCCGGTCACCGCTTACTGAGGAGGGCCTTGTTTTGTTTGCCAGATGTAGAGTGGCTTGAAGCTCGAGGTGGACAAAAGTTGACTTGGCAGCGTGAAATAAAATCACTGACCAAACTGGGTGCCGTCGATTCGTTTCGCCTTCCAGGCTAGAGTCCATGTGACCCGCCTTGTGCTTGGCTCGAGACTTTACAGGAGGGCTCGCAGTCGACACCAGTGGCGCGTCTGCTGCCGTCTCCTTGTCGGACTGCTAAATTACCTGCGGGGTAATGGCTGATTATGATACAAGACAGTGAAAGCCGCAAGGAAGCTCTCTCGCTGATACCACTTTGTCGTTGCAGGATAGCCAGCTGTTTGTGACGGAATCTTGTTGACAAGGGTTAGACGCCTTGACCCTGAACGTTTGATTAGGACAGTAAGGTTTTCCGGTAAGTCCTCCTTAACTTGTTCTTAGTATTCTTTGCTCCGTAGGTCACCGTGGTTGTACGGCAGCGATGCATCAGTTCAAATGTCTGATGTA
The DNA here is from genome assembly GCA_944474145.2 of Dicrocoelium dendriticum. NCBI lineage: Eukaryota > Metazoa > Platyhelminthes > Trematoda > Plagiorchiida > Dicrocoeliidae > Dicrocoelium > Dicrocoelium dendriticum. The sequence goes on along the minus strand of OX104066.1, from coordinate 34,356,048 downwards.
CTGCTGTTGCTGATCCTGATGATGATGAATTGGCTTTCGTTCTGGTTTCCGTTGCACCTATGTACTATATCGAGTGACCGCCATCAGAGTCCTACTATGAAACACTCTTCATTCCGGCGTTTCTCAGAAGTGCATACGCTACTAATTCTGTGGGTACAACTGTTCAGTAACTTACCCCTACTGGTTTATTGTGCCGTGGGATTGGTAGTAGGGAGCTTGACGACGGGAGGGGGGTTGCTTTGTCTCACGAGGGAGAGTTAACAGTACCCACATTCCGCCGGCTGGTTGCGGATTAGTTGAGGCACCTATCTTGCAATTTACAGGTCCGTGGTTCTAGACTGCGTTAGTGTGCGGGACGTCGTTACATTCTGATCCTCATGCGACTGGTAGTGGTTACTTGACAGCGAAACGCAGGTATGAACTTCCCATCTACTACTAATGCACTTGCCATACCTTAGTCTCCTCTTTTGAGGAAACAGCTCCCTGTTGGTCTCCACTGCTCTGATTGGGACCAAAATAAATTCATTCTTTGTACGTTCTGGTTTGTAGTTACTTGTCGCAATCCATACGCACATCAAGTACTACGAAGTGCCAACTATGTGCTCGCAATCAGGGAGACAAGCCCTATTATCCACGAACTAGCAGCACATAACATCTATCTACTTCCCTATTATCCGTGCTATTCAAATGCCGAGGTTTTGTTTTAATTCGATTGAGGTTCATATCTAGATGTCCGTCTCTGGTTCCCTAAGGAATCGGTAGTGCTTTACATCCCATTCGTACTGGTAACCTTTGGACGTAGGGAAAATATGCGCGTTTTTGGACAACTACTGGGTGTCACATGCCTTTCTTATAAGAATCATACGTTGTGGTCTATCTATGGACCCAGACAGCTACACCTCAGAGTGAACACGATAATAGTCTATGAAGGGGGCTCACCTAGCTATTACAAGACGTTATCCACGTTGATACCCTATTTCCACTTATTTTGCTGACAAATCGGACTCCTTTTTTCAATAGGCCATTGTGTTCGTTTCGAGTGTGGTCGTAGGTTTTATCTGCTGCACGCTTTTACCTCGCTAACTGCACGCTTGTTCAGCTGCTCGGCTTGTTCCACCATATATGGAGACGGCGAGATATCAGCTTGTCAATGAAAGGCAGGGTGTATAACGCTGCGGTAAGGCCGGTGTTGCTGTATGGATCAAATACCCATCCAGTTCGCGACGAAGGTATTAAACGCTTGGCTGTGTTTGACCACCGCTGCTTGGGGAGTATTGCTCACGTCTGGTGGGAATACCAGATGAGCAATGCTGAGGTCCGCCAGTTGCTTTTTGGCAAGAAGCCTTCTGGTGCCTCACTGGAGTGTTTGATGGATTTTAATCGCTTACTTTGGCAACACCATGTTCTCCGTATGCCCGTTGATCGGCTTCCTCGACGTGCATTATGCGCCGTGGCTGCACGAATTTGGGCGAAACCGTGAAGTGTCCAGTGCATGACGTGGCATATATGTATAAATAAATTGATTTAGAGACTTCGTCAGACTGGTGCTGGTTGTCTTCGTAGATGGAGCCCTGTGTGGTCCATACTAATGGTTGGAGATTCTGTCAGACTTGACGCAGTCACGAAGTCCGTGGCGTTACTGCATTCGTTTGCTTGCACGTGGTTGTTAATTCTCTTTCCGTTCTGATTAGATTAACACTCCCTTCTTGTTCCCATTTTCTTTACGTTCTATTTGCCTTCAACCCCACTACCTTGCCGTCGTTATTTATTGTTATTCTGGCGATGGGTCGTGGCAACTGGATCCACCGCACTTTGGTGCTCGGATCATAGTTGTTCAACTGAACTGAACTGTGTTTCGCCGGTGTTTCGTCTCTTCTTGACATGCATCTCAGTCGGTTTAGTCTAATATTTTCCAACAACTCTTTCCAGTACATTGTGAATAATAGATGTTCATTTTAGACTGCATGTTAATAAGATAAATACCTAGCTGACCAAGTAACGGCGTTGCTATTGTTCTTTCTTCGTCATTCGCCAACTTCTAAATCGTATTCCTCATATTCACTATGATACTCCATACGGCCCTGAGCAACGCCGATACACCGGTACAGTATACTGATATTTTGCTGCACTGTCACCGTACCGACTGCTCTCCCTATAATACCTTGCCAGACCCACAATATCTCCTTTGCTGGCTGTCATATGGTTAGGTGATGTTACCTAATAGATCGAGCGAGAGAGAGAGAGGGATTAGCACGCACTCAGTGGATAGAACACCAATGCGGAATCCTACATGAACGAGGCACTCCGTTGTTTCAGACATGGATTATCCCAGATGTCAGCGAACGAGCAGCCCTCGCGCTTCAGCTAACCAAAACATAAAAGTACGGAAATGGGGCCGACGCACGAAAAGCCAAGCAAACACAGCCCATACCATATGACTCTAAATGTCTGGGTCGGATGGACAGGCGCAGACAGAATATGGTGACAGCGAGCAAACATCGAGCACCGGCCAGTGTACATAGGCAATAATTAACCCGGGATTCTCGTGGTCATGACTACCTGATTCCTGACCAGTGACTAAGAGAGCTAACATATATTATATTAATGGATCGAAATGCCCGCTGTTTTCACTTCTGAGCCTCACAATCAATCTCAGTGGCAGGTGCAGTGTAAATAGGCATTCTGTCTAAAACGTGACGACAACCACGCATCGATTAGAAGACATCCTGTGACATCTCGCTGGGCCGCGTGGATCTCATCTTTGGTAGCGAGAAGAACCAATATCATGTAACCTAATGAGGAACGAATTCACTTCCTGTTGCTAGCTTAACAATTGCCTCCCTCGATACTCACATTGTGCACCATCAGAGTGAGCAGGATAATGCTGTTCGAAATAGATGGGAATTAGGTATTGCCCGCCTGATAACACAACACGATACGTCTCGGCTTTATCTGACCTCATCAGGTAGGGATAACAGGTCTTGAACCTCGGACCATTGGGACATTAGTTGTGATCTCTGACTCTTTAGCCACCGAGGCACGATGGACAACCCATAGAGCAACGGGCTCGAGCTCTGCTATCTCTACCACATGAGTTCGAATAAGGTAGAAACGCGTCGTCGAGTGCACCCGTTTTCGAACGGGTTACACCCAGTTTCCATCTGCTTCAGCTACGCTCGTAGTGATCGGATTGACCAGAGTTCACTTTAATGCGATTCACTGTCTACATCGAGATTGCACGTCAAAATCCATTCACACAACGACTACTTCAAAATAACCTTCCAATCAACTGCTCCAAATAATTCGCAAAACTGGTAGCTCGGGATTCTTATTCAGTAGTTGCGTTAACCAGTTAGGTGATCATTTCACTTACTGAAGAATAATGCTGTTCTCGGAGAGCGGTGTTACGATGCCTGTTCTTCGATCCACTGCAGCTTATTCAGCCTAATTGATCGATCTTAAGTACTATGCCATTCAACAAACTCTATTATGTATCTACGCACCTTGCCGTTACAGACTCGCTAGAGTCACCCTACGCGAACAACAATTTTGGAGCACCCGACACCTGAGGTCTTCAAGCCGAACAAACCAACTCTGGATTCCGTGCACAGGGTCTCTCATTATGGTCCAGTGTACGCGGCAGTTGGAACCATGTGAATCATGTGGTGCTAAAAGTGTTGCATTTTCACACACACACACACACACACGTGCCATGAGTTCCTTTAACACGTGAATTAGCTTCAATGGTCATGCCATGAGATATCTTCCGTCATAAGTAAATCCACTAGATCCAGTTCTTCATAGTCGACATTCAAACTGATATCAAGTGGAGGGTTTCGGTATTGCTCTCTCTCTCTCTCATCACTGCGCTTAAATTATCAGGTAGTTTGTGGTCGTGCAACAACCCTGAACCTTGAGGGCGCGATTCGCATGCGGAAGGATGAAACCACTCGAGAGAGCTTTATTCGAGTTAACCGTAAGACACAATTGTCAAACAGCATGACATATCGTCTGCGCAATTCGAATCGACCAACTCCACTGGATGAGATATCCATAGCTACATCGTACTGTTCCGCGAGGAAACATCCTTTACCAGTTCGGGATGCAGTTACATTAAAATGTGAAAATAGAGCACCCATGGTATCACTTGCTATGTTGAAGATCATCCGACAGCTCTCCTCAGACGTTGACCCATTCTCTGCTGTACGAATACAATGCACCAAACACATCCTCACTCTTCAAGAGAGTGTCTTTCGGCGTAAAAATATCACGAAGCGCTGAACGATCAGTTGAGTGGAACAGCGTCTTGGAATCTAACATCCTAGCTATAGTTGGCCTGTGATACGCGAGACGTTGTCTTATTATCCACCTTAGAGCGCAAATAACTTTTATACTGTTCCGTCCAAGTCGAAAGTCTGCTTACTCTTCCTTTACTTGGGATTTTTATTCCACAATAATACGATATACATTTGCTGTTTCTTAATGAAGACTGGTTTCACTGTCAGCAGGATACTAGGAAGTAGCATGATACAATGGTTTGCTTACCTCAAGCATCCATTGAGTTTTACGCTGAACTGTTTTTTTATTTAACTTGAAAATCAATAATTACTGGTTAGACATGCTCAGTCCCGCTTGTGTCGACTAGCTCATATCCCTCACATGTTTGTTGTCCGCCTTTCTTGGTATTCATACCTTTCCACTGCTGTACTCGATTCGATGCACCAACGGGGCAGTCAATCGATCGCGCAGCGACCAGACACGAAAAACTGACTGAGCGACTCCATCGGGTTATTTCTTGCCGTCATCGTAGATGCGAACCTCGGGATGGACCACACAGGATTAGGCTATATTACCCGAGATGACACAGTAGCGAAGTCAGTGACGCTCTTACATGCAGTCTTATTCAACCAGTTGTATTAAACTTTCAGCCTGATCAATTTCGATCGCCTTCGTCATAGCCCCTTTTCTTTGTAATACATTTGGGTCATTTTCTCGTCACTCTCGATTATTGATTGTCACGGTGACGACAGTCGTGGCAATTGTAGTCGCCGCATTTCGGTGCCGGATCATAGTCTTTATTTGGGCTAAACCGAACTCTATGCTACTTATCAATGAGCTGTCTGTTCCCATCTATTTTGCGCTAGACATTCCCATGGAGCCGGACAAATATTTATGTGCAGACATTTTATTCATCACGTTTATCTTCTCTGGCTCTTTTTCAAAACACTATTGTCGCTCGATATCGAGTATTTTATCCACTTTTGTCTCGTGAAATCAGTTTATGTGATCTATGATTAGACGTCGAACTGTCGGAAATTTGACTCATTTAACGAACCGCAGTGAGGACCATCCTCCGAATGGTTCCACATACAGACGGCACAGCGGCAAAAGTTTTAACATGTTTAGACTCACGCCATCCTTATCAATTCGTATCTCTTGACTTGCATGTCTTCCGTGCTCAACTGGCATTTTTACCTTCATCATAGATCACTTCAAAATCACCAATATATCTGTCGATGTTCAGCCTCCAACGTTGGCGAAGGACATGGCATTGTGCGTTCCGAAGCAGCCATCTAGCCAATCTACCGAAGACTGGAATTCTTACGTTCGACGCGTAATTTTGTCCGACCCCGATGACTTGTGCATTCAGGTCCGTTGGGCCATAGACGGTCAGACTCGTGGTTTAGTCGGGTTATTGGTGGTTGTGCTCGCTGAACGCCCTCCTGATCGTTCAACTACCGTCAGGCATCCACAGAATATGACCAAAGTATATGAAGGAATTCAGAGAAGTTTGAAGGATTGCATCCGTATGCTTTGGGTGCCGTGTGATAATTGCCTTGGACCGTATTCGCTAGTGAGTGCCAGTTTGGTATTCCACTGTTTCCTCACCCACATCAGATATGCGACGTTTATTGATTTGGATACCTTCTAGTGAGCACTGATGCAGCAAAGTTTGGCCCCATCCATTAGGAATGTCAGAAGTGGCAAACCCACCTATTTTACGCCTTATACATGCACACACATGTTTGTAAGTCAGTCTCGTCTTAGACCGGGCTTTTTAGCATTGTGTCCGGAACTGTTTGCGCTGCTGACATCCCGTGACGTCAAATTCATTAAGACTTGTCAGTCATCTCTTTGTGCCCTGTTATTCCCTCCTTCGGAGATGCCTCTTTTCCGATCCGGCATTTCGATTTTTCGCTAGTATTCTCATCTTCCCGCTTTTCCTTGCAACGTATACGCTTTATTCCTAGCTATCTCTGCTCCTCATATCAACCATTGAGACGCGTGTCAATACCATGGAATCACGATGTTCATCTACCTTTGTTCTTTGATGAAGTGAGGTTTAGTGCTTAATGCTTATCAACCGGCCATGTTTTATACTGATAAATACTGATAATGTGTGGTTGCTTAGATTGAGTAGGTTCAGTAAAACCTGCTTCGAACCGATGGAGAAATTTACAGGTACTTGAGTTTGGAGCAGCAGGATTGTATGATTAAGAATGTGCTTGAAAAATCAGAACTGAATTGCCCACAATCAACTGGGCGTCGTAACAACATGATCTTCGACTGCACCTATGTATGGATTGAAGTGAAACATGCGATTAAACAATTCGTCATCTGGTTGGTCGGCTAAATGGCCGTATGTTTTAGCGGTGAGACGGCAGGGTAAAATCGTATGTTTACTTGTGATGGTAGTCCAATCGATCGGAGTGATCATGATTTACTGCAGAGCTCATAGTAGTTCCAATTGGGACCACGTTTCTCAGCCTTCACTCAAGATCTATCTACGGACCCCACCACCTTCAGCTGGCTTCGACTTGATCTTTGCTCACTGTTACTTCATACTGGAGCGTTAACCCTTAGCTGGCGCAGTCTGTTATGTACAGCATCGACGGCTAATGAAACGCGAATGCATGGCTGCGTTTGGTATAAACCTTACCAAGTGAAACGCCCGCTAATGGCATTAGCGTTGCTCGGTTCAGCATGGTTGGAAATACACGACGGGCACCCGCCTTCTTTCCCAGTTGTTTACTTCAGAGGACTGTTGAATTGACATTGAGCCTCTCATTGAGCACTGGATTTACACAACCTTATCGCTACTGTTTCCGTTTCATCATTGTGCCTATCTATGAGCCGTACGAGTCTCCATTCGTAGGTTGTCTTCTACCATCGTAGATTAACATGCAGCACAAACCGTTTCAGGTAGACTTACTCGCATGTGTTCCATAGATTCCCGTCCTATATGACTCTGTAACTTACCAGCTTTTCTTTGTTCTATGAATTGCTGTAAACAACAGGGCTTTCATCAAAATAGCCACCTCGTCTACATCAGTTCTAATGAAGTTCATGAGGAATACTTTTTGTTTAAGTGTGTTACACTCCTTTTTACGTTACCCCTTATCTGTGGATGTTTGCTCGTGGATTTTGGTTGCGTGATAGATAAATTGTTGGTCTGTGATCAGACCATCCCAGTTTGCACTTTTATCCGGGTTATTACTAAACAAGCGTAATCGACGACGAGCATGGCTACGGAGTAAAATATCGCAAGCAAAGAAGAGGCAAGACGTCTTTACAATAAATTACCTCTTCGGTTCCACGTGTTCCACATCAATCCACTCCACCATCCTCCACCATGGTATCCATTTAGCCTTCTCTGTAACGTTTCCATCATTGCCGGAGGCTTCCGCACATGCATCGCATCATAAGTCGACCTTACCGGTGCTTGTTTGGTCATGCTTTCCAATTTCTCCATTGCACACAAGATCCATGAGAGCAATACCTGTGATCCAATGTACTAGTACATTATATTACTCTTAGCCTCTCCCTATATTTATTTACCTCCTCATCGATTCGAACACACGCCTCCTAAACACGCCCGGTGGCCTCTTCTTCATAGTGTTCCTGCTTCTAGGTGAATCACCCTTATCCTACATTTTCGCTACCACGTTCAAGATCAGATGACCAGAGCCTGCTAACGGTCTATCCCTGCCTTCGCGGATTCAGCCGGCTACATTGATTTAGGTACAACTCAGTAGAAATTCACTCAGCTAAATCATATGAACCTTTTGGTTTTGACATCTTCATTTTCGTTTGCCTTTTCGTCTCTATCGATCATCTTAAGTACGAACGGTCGCCTTTTCCATAGATAAATGCACATCAGCAAGTTTGGAATCGACTGTTTCAACTGGTTGATCTCTGTGACTCAACGTTTCGTGCTGATGGACTAACGAGTCCGACTAATCGGGGCCTTCTAGACTCTTCATCGCCTTTCGCTAACACAAACTCACCTTCTCGGACTGATGAACTGCTCAAGCTTCTGGCTCGAAGTACTACCACCCGAATATTGATGAATCAGACCACTGTCGATTTGCTGCTGAAGGTATCGAAAAACATAGTCATTGAAGAGGCAGATCTCTCACTTCTATCTCCGAGGTTTTCACGTTCTGCTGTTCAATTTCCACCGCAACCCGCCGTGCAGAACAGGTTTCGTATAACTGATATCGAGCAAGGTATCGTACAGTTCTACATGGTCAGCGCAAATAATGTGACTTTGCTCGCACACCAACAGTGGCGATTGCCGTGTAAGTACTTGCATTGTAGCGTGGATTCAACTCTTTCGCGTATGTTTGCTACTCCTGTCCTCGTTCTCGTTTGCATTTTCCAACAAATGACCGCACCGTTCTGTAGAGTGGCCGAGTGTGTAAACTGTGATTGGAGCACCACAGAGAGGTCTACCGATCGCTTCCTCAGGGTATGTTTGTCCATTCCAATTATGTTGACAACACTCTCATCATGCTGGCACACTCGATATTCCGCTTTTAACCGTTGGTTCATACCCGACTTATATATTTCTAAACACTGTGTTTTCTTTGTATACATCTTTGATTCTTCTCCTTTCTTCCTCTCTGCTACTTCTACTATTATGATAACGTAAGCTGCAATAAATAGATGCACCAAAGTTGTGTAATAGAAGCAAACTGAGTGAAGTGGTATTCAACCTTATACCTTATACCTGTCATATACGTAACTAACGGAGTGCCTTCAATGGACTTTTAACCTCTATGGATCTCCATGCATAAGTGCCAATGGAGGTTTCTCGTTTCAAGCTTCGGTCTGAATAACGGGTTGCTTGTCCTTTACTGTGGTATTTAACTGCTGCATTATGTGCATCACTGGGAAAGTGGATACGTCTACAACTCATTTACAACCGGTAACAGGAGAACCTATGCTTCTATGAACACGGCGCCAACATCGACGCGAATCGCGCGAAATCATTGTTTTCTAAGCACAAACAGGGGACCTACAGGTGCTTAGACCACAAAGTAAAGACGACAACTGCTCTTTACTCTCCTGCTTACATTGGGGCTGTTCATGTCCCTATTTATATTAAGGTTGTACCTCTGGTGTGCAAATTTGTCCTGTGTACTTTTACGATATGCACGACAGTGGGAATGCGTCCCGCTGCATCGCAGCTGGTAATTGGTTATGACATTTCGCCACCATCGCCTGGTATAAGGGCTCCCAACTTTTTTGAGGCCGTTACCCCCAAAGCGGGTTCACTTTAAGCAGTTGCCCCCAAATTTTCTAAAGCCAATTTGCTAGCAACTACTGCATTTTTCCTTAAATTACGGCAAATGAATACCATACGTAATTACTTTCGATCATGCAAATAAACGGGATCCCCATTGCAGTGCGAAGAAGATCCATGAGTTCCTCTCATTAAGCGCCACTGGTGTCCTGAACGCGACTTTGATGGTGCTGTTAGAAAGCTATATCACACTTATTCTTAACGCATGTTGCTGTACACCGGCGATTCTTAACATTTTTGAGGCTCTCGCTAATGGAGTTTGCTACAATCAACCCGCTCTCTAAATTTCCGTTTCAAACGCTAACTAACGAATAACTATCGCGCTGTTTGCTTCTAAGTACGGGAACTGATAGCTTTTTGGAATAACTCTCGATCCTTAAAAGAAAGAAAACAGTTGTTTGGTGCAACACTGTATGTAATCCAGAGGCGATATACATCAATGGGATGGTTGATATTGCTTAGTGCTAACAATTTCTGGTATATTTGGTTCAGTTTCTGCTAGTGCACATCGGAAGTCATGCTCCAGGATCATTCGACTCTTTTTTTCTATTCATTGAAACCATTATCGAAAATCCACTTTCACATCTATAAGTTGTTGCAAATGGGATCAATATTCTCAATGCGCTTTTCGATAGCAATGGATACTCTCCACCTATCTTTATCCAAAATGCTACCAGTGGTGTGCTTTGGAAATCTATTTTTAATTCGTTATCTTCACGCATTCCTAGGAATTATGCTTTGGCTTCGATGGCAGTATCCGGAAAAATTTCCTCATCCACTGAAAAGGGTCTTAGCACCCAGGCATTTACTTGGCGATTTTCCAAATCAGGAAACCATTTGCTGATGGAATGGACCACTGATGACAAGTGCCAAGTTATATCATCTGTGAAGGCGCATGTTTCATTTCTTCCAGCGAGCATTGATAATTCTGGAAACATCGACACATCGTCAACTGTTACTCTGCGTTGGTGAAGCTGAATTTTACGAAGAAAACTGGCAACCTTATCCTGAGCAGTTAAAATATTAACCATATTTCCTAACAAGCTGAGGTTCAGAGCATTCATTTCTCCCAAGAAATCTGCAAGATATGCTAGTTCGGAAATAAATACGTTGCCTGTTATCATGACGTGTAACCCGTTCACCTTACCCTTATGCAGCTTTCCTTTCAAGAAACATTGCAATTTCTTCTCGAAGCTCGAGTACTCGGTGCAACACTGCCTCGTGATAACCAACGCACTTCCGTGTGCAATAACAACACGTCGAATTTGCCTCCAAATTCATAGCAAAACTCACTGAAAACTCTTGTATATGTCGCACTACCGCAGATGACATTTATTTTCAATACATTAGTTAACGTGTCTAGCAAAACAGGCGGAAGAGTTTTCACTGCTAAAGCATAAAGATGTATTATGCTGTGACTGAAAATACAGTGCAGAGCAAATTTTTGGCTAACGTTTGGAATCCAGAACGGACGACCAACATGGATGGTGCTGCGTCTGTATAGATACCCACCAACATCGACCATTGTAGATGCTTTTCCTCGACAAAATCCTTCACTGTTCGAAAGACATCTTCGCCCCGTGTAGTTGTGCTCAATAATTCTGAGAACAAGTACTATTCTTTGAAGCGGTCGCCTTTTATGTACCGAACATAGACCAGTAGCTGGGAACAGGATGCAACGCGGTCGACTCATCTAACTGTATTGCTAAGAAAGGATTTGACTTTATTTCCTTTAGCACCTTCTACCAAATGTGCTTGCTCATATCCTCGATACGACTTTTGATTGTGTTGTTAGAAAGTGATATCATGCTTATCTTTTCTGCATGCTGCGCTCCAAGAACAAGCTTTACGGCAACAATTATGCAAGGTTTTATGAGATTCTCTCCTATTGTATGCGGTTTCTTGTTTTTGGCGATTCGGAGAGCGACGCGACGCTTCAAGACCAGACTGAAAAAAGGAGCCCGATGTATCCAGGCACGAACTTCTGAGCACCGCTTCCTTCCGTTTGAAGAATGGAATATATTTTCCTACAAACTGAGAATGACTTCCGTCGTCTTTCAATTTGCTGGGTTTCATGTTCTCCCCCGTGAGCACTTTGCTGCACAAAACCCATTGCGGTTTCTCAACATTTTTGTCGACAAAATTGGTGAAGTTCCATTGCAGAAAAGCTTCCTTATAGGACCGCCTTTTTCCAGAAGACATGGTTCCTGCAAAAAATTAGGCAACTAAATGATATATAGAAATATGAATATTTTCGTGATTTAATGTAGGTGACATTATCATAAACGCTTGTAGATAAACTCATTATTGTCGATATAAAAGGCATTGAATTAAATCACTCACATGCTATGGTCTTTCATCAAAATCAACTGTAGACGAATGTGATCAACCCAACACCCAATGGTCACTGGTGTCCAACCCGCTGATTCTGCCATTTTTGTGACCCAAAATGCGATGTTCTACGCACTTTCAAACGCCTGCTGTTATCTCCATTCAAGACAACATATGACCCTTTCATGTGTGATTCATGATCAAACATGAACAGATATCAGCGCGTTCTCACGTGTTGCATTCCTCCATTCCAAGTCATTCCTGCATGATAACTTGACACCACCACTAATCGCCCGTTTGACCCTTCTAACCTGGAAACAATCGCATGTCACCTTGCCTGGTCGTCTGACTAAGGCTCAACTATATAGTTTGCAATCGACTCCATAATTCGACTCGGCGAACGACTGCCTGACGATAGCCACCGGAGCCGATAGAGGAGTAATCTGGTTGCAGTCACTAATGCCTGGTCACTGATGGCTAATCCAAAGTGTATAGGTAGTTAGCGACATGTTTTGATACGGATGATTTTGTTATTAAACTTGTTTAGAGACCGATTGATAACCCAATCCTCGTACTAGTATTTACCCCCAAAAAATGCCACTTTACCTCTTCGGGAGTAATTAACCCCAGGTTGGGAACCCCTAGCCTAGTGCGTCAAGTCACCGCCTCATAAGGTGACCGTCTCGTAGTTCGATGGAAACCCCGCTGTTGGCCAGATCCAATCAGAGGAACTGTCGCTGGGTCTATTTTCAGAAGTATTATAGACGTTTAACTTACTCTCTTTACTAAGCATTTCCTCATAATAGCTATTTGTTTAAAACCCGGAATTCAAACTAAGTATGCCGCCTCTACAAGGCGCAGCAGGAGCAGGAGCAACCGGCATTCGTCCGTTCTGTTATCGCAGCTCAATAAGAGTTCCAATATTCCTTTTGACACACGATCAAGCTGGGTAATTATAATCAACTCGAACATTGCCTTACTTTGCCGCTCATATAGATGATGAACTCTCATCCACTGAGAAACTATTATGCACTTCCTCCTTCATACTCTAGCCAAGGGTTCTGCATCCGGACAAATGAACGCTGGAGCTATTGCCGGGTTGATCTTCGGCATACTTTTCGTCCTGGGTTTACTCGCTGCCCTGAGCTTGCTGATTGTGTTCAACGCGAAACGCGTCAACCGAATGCGTCACTCAGCCCTCCAACGGGTCGAAGATTACGGCGGGTAAGTTTTCAGATATGGTGAAGAGGACTGAATACAGAAGCAGTTTCTTAGCATGTAACTAGGCTCATCGTGCAACTATTGTGCTGGACTCCTGCTCTCTTACCGTTTCTTTGTAAGCTTGTGGTGTCTGTTTTTGGGGTTATCTTACAGCAACACTACTTCATAGTATAGAGTGATTAACGATTAGACCTTCTCTTCCTTCCCCTTGGTTATCTTAAAATCCCATAGCTCTCGGTTCTCGAACACACATTCACTTGCTAATAGTATGCTGTTTTCTTATTATTATGATTTCAACCTGTCTCAAATGTTTGATCGAAATACCAGACTTCATTTTTAGTTTTCTCGGTTGAGGTAGCGCATGTTTTAACACTTCACTGCACCGTCTCGTGATTGGCGAAGTAGACTTACCCATCGTACAAATGTTTACGGTGCGCCTACGCATTTACTACTGCCATTTCGGTTGCCGGTTCCGGCAGCTTACCAGTCGCTACCAATACCGCTTCTGTGCTCATCCCATTCTGACAGTGTTAAACGAAACCGGCGGTTACCCATAGGAAAAGATCACGGTTCAGTCGCTAATATTATGCACGCGTATAGCAAGCACGCACCATCAATCTTTCTTTCATGAGTGGTTGGCAATCACCGATCGTAGCCATGGTATGGCTTCAAAATTTGCACTTACCGTCTTGGCATGTACCATGCACTCACATCCTATGGGTGTTACTTTGGTCGGAGTGAGTTGACAACACATGGGAGATACGTAAGACAATCGAGCTTCCCTCTCACTTGACTGCAGATCTTATTCCCTCGAGTTTGCACGTTAACAGGAGGACTCGTTTATGGGTGGGGCTACAGGTGTTATAAGCCCCCCCCCCCATAGTGTTTCAGACGTCATCATCGCATGTACTTCGGTAATCAGGTTCCACTAACCACACTGGTAGATGGCAGTAAGCAGAAAGAAAGAACATCACCTAAAGCCTCTTTAACAGTCGTTATGACTGACCACCACTTATTTCCGTGGATCCTATTGTCTTCTAAATGATAGCGGCTTAACTCATTCATCAATCAGCGTCACAAAACGCCCAACTCGACATACTTAATGGAGAGACTGGTAGAGGACCATATGTTTAACATCCTTCCGGTCCAATTCTCCCCGATACACGCCCATTATTCACAGGGTATACGAGCAGCAACACTTGGGTATCTGTAAAAACTGTTTGGGTATAGGACGGATCAAGCCTAGTTAGATCCCGATTGTGACTCGATCAATAACATGATTTCCACTTATATAGTGCCAACCTACCTACGATCACGGTCATTCAATCGAAAGGCCAAGGACTTGTTTGCTAGTCCAACCTTATGAACCACTCCTTCCATTTGCGTCATGAAAGGACGGTGTAGCAAGCAAGTTCGTTTGCGGTGATACATCGTGAGGACCAATACACCACATTCAACTAGTTAAGATAAGAATGCATGAATTGAGTCACTAGAAAATGAAGGTGTCAAAATGCCCAAAGTGTGTGATTCGTTCACGCGGAAGCTACCCAGATGACAGCTGGCCATGGTAAAGTCAAGGCTTTGACGAACTGTTTGTACACACACATCGGGACGAATCGCGATCGCCTCCGACAATGCAAGGATTCGGCACCTGATAAGCTTGGAATGAACCTCCCTCACACGTTAGATCGGGTGAAAGGCCTTAGAGATAACGACAGGATGATTCGTTTGGGCTAGGTGCGCAACTATCGCGGTGGTGCAGGTTTTGTTCACTCCTCGGCTTAGCCACGCTGGGTGATGCTCGCGGACGCGTTCAGACAAATGTCTCGTGGTGCGACCTATGTAACTTGTCCCACAGAAACAGTTGAATTGGTACATGCATAAGGAAGCGACATCCACAGACAGTTTATCCGTCAGTCAAAAGTGCAGCATGGGCGTGGAAGTGAAGCTAATGTGCAACCGTGCGGCCCCATAGGCGTTAATGACGGTGGTTTTTAATGATTCGCTAAGGTATTCGGAACAGTGTTCTCCCTTGAAAGGCAACGATAAATAGACAGGCTTCTTTCGTACTGTGGGCGTTTTGGCGACCACGCAATCCGTTCGCATATTTCTGTTAATGAAGACCTGGGAATAGCCGTTATTGAGGAACAAGTTTCTTATCACGGCGCGTTTTTCTTATCGTATCCCCGGAACATATTTTCATCGCTCCTGCTGCAAGACACCGGAATTGGCTTTGCTTTTGTCGAATTGGCACGAAGCTATCGAAGTTCCGCATCCGGACAAATGAACGCCGAAGCTATTGCCGGGTTGATCTTCGGCATACTTTTCGTCCTGGGTTTACCGGCTGCCCTGAGCTTGCTGATTGTGTTCAACGCGAAACGCGTCAACCGAATGCGTCACTCAGCCCTCCAACTAGTAGAAGATTATGGCGGGTAAGTTGTCAGATATGGTGAAGAGAACTGGATACGCGTCGCTTTCCTGTAGGTTCTACGCTGCATTGAGCCATCTGGTCGACGTGACATTTGAACATCCAGGAAAGCCAGACCTTCAATTGATAGGTTCCATGCAAAACTAAATGTGTTTGTGGGTCCGATTGAATTTCCGTAATAATTCAACTTGGTTTACAAAACAGTCAGCTATGCACATTACGTCATCAACATAGAGTTCATAGGGTGCCAGTCGCTCAATCATTTCATGCAACTGACCCTTTTCTAGTTTGGCCATAACCACATTGGCGAACAAGCGACCTAATGCTCAGTTGTTGTGGAGTTCTCCGAGCTGGGCAACCTGGTTGCAGACGTTTCGCCACCATTCGAGGTGGCATCTTCAGTGCGGGATTGATAGCAGTGAAGTAGCAGTAGCTGGTAGAAAGCAAACCCAATAATGGATACTGTCGGTAACTACTCTGTTGTTGCAACAACATTTCCGCAGCCAATGACATTGACTCGAGCACAACCGCTGAACATAAGGATTCACCAATGAGATCGAGGCAAAATTAATAGCCTCATGTGCCTATATAAGGAACAGAGTAGTTACCGACAGTATCCATTATTGGGTTTGCTTTCTACCAGCTACTGCTACTTCACTGCTATCAATCCCGCACTGAAGATGCCACCTCGAATGGTGGCGAAACGTCTGCAACCAAGTTGCCCAGCTCGGAGAACTCCACAACAACTGAGCAAGGCTCCCGAGCTACCGATATTCCAATTCATTTC
>OX104066.1:34185427-34339193 GCA_944474145.2 Dicrocoelium dendriticum | reverse complement strand
ATAAGCTTGGAATGAACCTTCCTCACACGTTAGCTCGGGTGAAAGGCCTTAGAGATAACGACAGGATGATTCGTTTGGGCTAGGTGCGCAACTATCGCGGTGATGCGGGTTTTGTCCACTCCTCGGCTTAGCCACGCTGAGTGATGCTCACAGACGCGTTCAGACAAATATCTCGTGGTGCGACCTATGTAACTTGTCCCACAGGAACAAGTGAATTGGTACATGCATAAGGAAGTGACATCCACAGACAGTAGTTTATCCTTCAGTCAAAAGTGTAGCATGGGCGTGGAAGTGAAGCTAATGTGCAACCGTGTGGCCCCATAGGCGTTAATGACGGTGGTTTTTACTGATTCGCTAAGGTATTCGGAACAGTGTTCTCCCTTGAAATGCAACAATAAATCGACAGGCTTCTTTCGTACCGTGGGCGTTTTGGCGACCACGCAATCCGTTCGCATATTTCTGTTAATGAAGACCTGGGAATAGCCGTTATTGAGGAACAAGTTTCTTATCACGGCGCGTTTTTCTTATCGTATCCCCGGAACATATTTTCATCGCTCCTGCTGCAAGACACCGGAATTGGCTTTGCTTTTGTCGAATTCGCACGAAGCTATCGAAGTTCCGCATCCGGACAAATGAACGCCGAAGCTATTGCCGGGTTGATCTTCGGCATACTTTTCGTCCTGGGTTTACTGGCTGCCCTGAGCTTGCTGATTGTGTTCAACGCGAAACGCGTCAACCGAATGCGTCACTCAGCCCTCCAACGAGTAGAAGATTATGGCGGGTAAGTTGTCAGATATGGTGAAGAGAACTGGATACGCGTCGCTTTCCTGTAGGTTCTACGCTGCAGTGAGCTATCTGGTCGACGTGACATTTGAACGTCCAGGAAAGCCAGACCTTCAATTGACAGGTTCCATGCAAAACTAAATGTGTTTGTGGGTCCGATTGAATTTCCGTAATAATTCAACTTGGTCTACAAAACAGTCAGCTATGCACATTACGTCATCAACATAGAGTTCATAGGGTGCCAGTCGCTCAATCATTTCATGCAACTGACCCTTTTCTAGTTTGGCCATAAACACATTGGCGAACAAGCGACCTAATGGTGACCACATAGCTAGCCCTCCTTTCAGTTGATATAACTGTCCGGCAAAGCGAAATTCGATGTTGTGGGTACACTGATGTGGCAACGTGTTCAATTCTTCCACTGGTAAACCAATTTGTTTACCTACGCGCTCGATGTATTCAGTAAGAAAATCGGTAGTCCTTTTAACGGGAATATTAGTAAATAATGACGTCACAGCTTGCGAAACTAGTTGCTTTTTGTCCACATTTTGAGTTCTAATACTGTTGACGAACTCGAACGTGTCGCTCAAACTAGGAGTCGCTAACTCCCTTCTTGTTGGTTCCAGCAGTTCGGCCAACCACTTTGCCAACGTATGATACGGGGAGTTACACATTTCTAGAATGAGTCGGAAAGGGCTCCGTCTTTATTTATCTTGCCTGGTCCATACAACCTGGGAATAATGGTGCCGACGGGACGAATTTTTGGAAATGTAAGAGAATCAACTAGTCCGTTTCGTTTCATTTATCCGAGGGATTTAGATATGAACTTTTCAGTCGCATTGACTGAAGTGTCGCCAAAACACCCACAGCACGAAAGAAGCCTGTCGATTTATTGTTGCATTTCAAGGGAGAACACTGTTCAGAATACCTTAACGAATCAGTAAAAACCACCGTCATTAACGCCTATGGGGCCACACGGTTGCACATTAGCTTCACTTCCACGCCCATGCTACACTTTTGACTGAAGGATAAACTACTGTCTGTGGATGTCACTTCCTTATGCATGTACCAATTCACTTGTTCCTGTGGGACAAGTTACATAGGTCGCACCACGAGATATTTGTCTGAACGCGTCTGTGAGCATCACTCAGCGTGGCTAAGCCGAGGAGTGGACAAAACCCGCATCACCGCGATAGTTGCGCACCCAGCCCAAACGAATCATCCTGTCGTTATCTCTAAAGCCTTTCACCCGATCTAACGTGTGAGGAAGGTTCATTCCAAGCTTATCAGATGCCGAATCCTTGCATTGTCGGAGGCGATCGCGATTCGTCCCGATGTGTGTGTACTAACGGTTCGTCAAAGCCTTGACTTTACCATGGCCAGCTGTCATCTGGGTAGCTTCCGTGTGAACGAATCACACACACCTTCATTTTCTAGTGACTCAATCCATGCATTCTTATCTTAACTAATTGAATGTGGTTTATTGGGCCTGACGATGTATCACCGCAAACGAACTTGTTTGCTACACCGTCTTTTCATGACTGTTTCCATTTTGTCCGAATGCCTTAATGCATGCTATTGCATGCGTGAAACAAGTTTCTTTTGTTTACTCATTCTAATCTACTTGGTTTATGTTGGTGCTGGGTTTTTTGTTACAGGTTTCCTGGCAGATATTTGCCTCTTGGTCTATCCTAGAAAAACCCTTTTTTCTTTTTTCTTGAATAACGCGTGATTATGGAGTTCTGGTCCAGGGAACTCCTAAGTTTAATGCAGAATTTTCTTACGCCTATACAAGGCCTGATAATGGCTGCTATGCTTCACCACAGGACAGGATATCTGACGAGGAGAAAGTCAAAACGATGGCTGTTGTAATGTTTTGTGCAATAGGTTTGCGAGCCTTGTTGCGGAAGATAGGAAAGACTCTTGAAAGTACTTCCAGCCAATTCTGTGGATACTATTCCAGATTATTGAGCCATCTAGCATCAGTTTCTTTGCAAAGGGTTAGATGTAACACCACGTGGTCACTATAAGGGTTTTCTAATGTTCTGATTTTTGAATCGTGGATCACCTTGGTTTACTAACCCACTGAATACATCCGCCAGCTCTGTATGCAACAATGAAGGTGATTGTGGTGACCAGATGATTTTTGATTAGCTGAAGTCACCACCAATTATCTTCTCTCCATATGGTAGCACTGATCCCAAATCAAAGGCAGAGGGGGTCTCTTTAATATCATTTGCTCTCTATACATCTCAGAGACTACTGTTCAGCCAACGACCTCTTAGTATGTCTTCTAGCAACGCAGTTGCTGATGTAAACCCCCTAATAATCCGCAGTGCGATGGATTGTTAATCACGCTTGTTGATCCTATCTTGTGGCGATATGAATATGGACGTAATCCAGCACTGCAGTTGGCAACACCATGAAGAGCATTTAATGAGTCTTTAGGTTTGTTTACCAACCGGCAGGTTTGTTTTTCATCCTTGTCACACACTCTATAGAAATACAATGTAAATGCTCGGAATGTTGACTGCTCGACCCAATGGGTATTCTGTCTGTTCATTTGTAGGTGCTTTTTCGTGATACTGTTTGCACCTCCCGGACCCCCATTTCTACCCCTCCATCTTCATTGACTATGTCCGGAAATCGCTCCAGAGCGCTTCCGTGTTACTGTTTGCTACATTTAAACTGTCATGAGGGCCGTCCGCCGGTGGGTTTTTTGATTCACCGCATCCCATGGCTTGCGTCGTTCTCCGCGATCATATGTGCATTGTGTTCACTCCGCTCGTGAGCACCAGTGCGGCTGGGTTTCACCTGTTTACTAACTTGGTCGAGAATCTTTAAGTCTGTTGGTTTGTGAGTAATATAATCCACATTTCTCACTCAAGTTGACCGGTCAGAGATTTCCACTGAACAACAAGTTCTCTCTTTACGTCCATATCTTTAAAGACCATCTTCACCCTTTGTCTTCTTTTACAGCTTAGCTGACTCTGACGATGAGGAAGCTGCCATGTGCTTGGAGATGAAACAGCCCATTCTGCCTCCAAAGATTGCCAAGTAAATGTCTCCCCTGTGATCGTTTCATGCTTCAAATCAATCCTTCATTCGCTCTTGTGCGCATTGTCGAAGAATAGCCAATAATTTAGCAGTTAGGGTTTTACCACCGTATTTTAGTGACTAACATATACGTAATTAAAATTGCCTGAATTCCATCTTCGCAACTAATCTTCATAACCACTCCGTGTTCTAGACTCTTTAGGATCTGTCATGAGTTCTACTTGAGCACGTTTGCGTTTTGCGTTGGCTGCTTGGATGAGTTGTGGGCTTATAGCTAGATAGTTCAAAACTGGTACGCTGTTGAATTTCTCCTGTACATTACTTCAATTCAGTTATGATAGTTCGCATGCGTCTGCGCACATTTCAAACGCCTTGGCATCTTGTAACCTCATTTCTTCTGCTCTTCCACACCAGGTTCCTTATGCGTCCACCGGACCCCATCTCTGTGCACGAATTCACTTTGTGGTGTTCAAGGCATTCGTTGAACGACTATCAGTCATTACGTCAAGAATTCAAGGTTAGCGCACCAGTTTATCTTGCTGCTACCGCACATCGTTATTCATGATACATCTAAGCGACTCTGAGCGCTCTCACCATCAGGACGGATTCCTTAATTGCATTAATAATGGCATGATTTAGAGCACTGTGATGTTAATGCGCTGCGCAGGAATAGATCGATTCGGCAAGCTAAAATACCAGTAGCCGTTACTTGTGGGTCTAAGCGGAGATGGGTAGTCTAGCGAGAATGGATCTTACTGCTGCGGAGAGGGGAAGAACTAGCACTGACTATGTAACCGGTGACCGAGCACTATCTACTCATCCCAGTGGATAGAATCGGATTTGGATCACTTTACGATACATTCAGGGTCGCTACCCTATCTAGCAATTACCACATATTTTTTCAAACACCGGACCGCCATTTCTTCCTTTCGGACCTCATTTGTGAGACGCCTTCCATTTGCTTATTGAGCAGCCAGAACTTGCAATGTGCAGTGAGTTAAGACCAACGGTCCACAGGAGATGGAAGCTGACGCTGGGACATTACGCGGTTCATTCTCCTTTTTGCTACACATATCCAACGGGCGGCGCATAAAGCTAGCTTCCAGCAAGATGACTTTTCTCTCTAAGCCATCTGATGACATTATGCTGTTGTGTGAGCAGCTTTTGTTTCCGTTGCTGAAATAGGGTTTGCGCACCGAATTGTAGTGGATCCAGCTGCTTTGGTCTACATTGTTACCATCAAAATAACAAGCACCAACCGCGGTTATTAGATGAAAAAGGAAGTTAAACTCTGACTTGAAAACTGCAAACCTAACAGCCCATTAATCATTATATTCTTCGCTTGAAAGATTTAACAGATGGGAGCAGAAAACCCAAGGAAAAGTTCCACTGGATACGTCACTATAGTCGGCCGCAACAGACCTCTATTCGCTGTGGTGATCATGAAAGTTCCATCCAAGCGGACGACACGCATCAACCTGATTCATTCCCTTGACCAATTTCTGCATAACTTTCGCTGTCTTTAACTGCGTATCGGTGCGGGACTGGTAAGGATCACACACTGGAGCAGGCTGATGACCTATTCAGCTTAGACAGTTTAAATTCAACAGATTGTTGCATCGTACAACACCAAACGTTCGATGCTCACGCGCCAGGATACACGCCTTCACGGTGACCCAACCAGACACGACCAACACTCCGCAGGCATCGTTTGCTCAAGGCAAGTAACCTGACTTACTGCAGATGAAATGGGTCCTACTTGTTGACCCACGGCTCTATCAAAACACTTGGACCCAACACGGACACACTCCTGTCCAACTATACCCGTTCTGCGTGCGTGGGTACACGTGGATTAGTACTTCCAATAACCACGTCAGTACACAGTGCTTCTCGTCAACTAACTCGTGATCGTTCATGTGATCATCGATTGGTTTTCATGCTTCCGAAGATGGTATGTGACATGTAGTTAATCCACGACTCCACTGTTGTTGCTCCATTGTTACTCCCAGTATCGGTTTAGTGCACAGTAATCCAGTTTCCATTCCACAAAATTTTGATTCTTAAAGTAATTACGCACTTATCATTAACATGAAAGCGACTCATGAACCTATTTGGTAGTTTTACTGGGGTGACATTTGAAGGTAAAACAACTATCACAATACAGGCTTCCCTTACACCTTTTGTCTACCTCAAGACATTTTGAATCATATCTGCCTCTGGTACAATGCGTGTTTAAAACAAATACGAAATTTTCCTCGGAGACAACCATTTTCAACTCATCGAAATATACTTTATGTTGAGCGTAATTCAAGCAGTTATTTCCGATTGCCTCTTCATCACGCTACGTTATATACATTGTGCGAAATTAAGCTCAATTAAGAGTACAACGAGACTGGTTTGATTGAGGGGTTTAATGGTCTTTGTGGCACAATTCAATTCATTACATTCTGTTATGTGGAGCGTCGGAGCGTGACAGGTGGCTTTAATGACAAGACTGTTTCCTTTTGAAGATATTGGTTCAAACTTGTCATTATTATCTTTACTGGCTACACAGTAGCGAAAATCATTCTCAGGCGCAGCTTCAGCAATTGGTCTGAAGAGATTGCTACTCGCCTCTTCGCCTCGATAATACGACCAATGCTAGAGTACGGCTCTCCCGCGTATTGTCCCATCACCCTGGGCGAGGTAGAAAAGCTTGAGCGGGTGCAGCATGTAGCCACCAGGCTGATTCCCAACTTACGAGATATGCCATACGAAGACCGATGTAAGAAACTAGGGCTGTACACCCTAGCTTGTCGTCGGCTGAAGGTTGACCTCATCACGACAGACCGGACATTATATCTGAGTGATTACCCCATGTTGACACAACTGCTTCATCTGCGCACACCAAGCTGCACGCCAGGACACCGGTATAAATTTATCGTGCCGAAGTTGAAGCGGGTCGCTCACCAACTCTGTTTCGAACGCAGAGCGGTGAATGTCTGGAACGACCTGCCGCAGCACATAGTAGAGGCGAACCCAGTGTCTGAATTTAAGAATCTCCTAGACAAACACTTTGCAGAAGCAAAATATAGAGAGCGGAACAATAAATAAGGAGAATATGTCCAAGAGCGACGAATGATGCTGCTACACAGAGAAAGCTCTACTCGCTGCTTCGAATCAGTATTCAGTATTCAGTCTGCAACTATGCTGCGATGTTACTTTATGCAGCACTTCGAAATTCGCTTGTTCATTAGTTTGATCCCCAATGTGGACCAGTTGGCTGCTCGTGACATTGAAACTGCCTACATTTGTCTTACTACTTATCCGATTCGGAAGATGTTTCTTGATTCTCTTACCTAAATAACGTCACATTCAAACGCATTTAGCGAGTAATAGCTGAGAATCAACCAGTACCAGAGACACATTATGTCATGGTTTAGACCACCTGAATATGCGTCCTGAATATTCACGTGGCGATAGATTGTCGGTGGGGAATTGAACATTTTGGGCGAGACTGATAGCTGATAGCTCGGAGAGCTACCTTTTCCCAATCTTATCCACACGGTTTATGTGTCGTAGGTTTTCGACTATTTCACGAGCAACCAGTCGTGCTTGTGGTAACAAGATGGTAAAGATAGGCTTTTTGTTTTCAGTATACTCCAAAATTTGGTGCAGTTTCCTTCTCTGCCTATCACCATCAGGTGTTTTATGCAATCGGGTATGCCCTTCACTGTTGTCGAACCACATGTGACGAGAACAAGCCGCTGCCGCTGCCTACAGGGTTTGTTATAGGCTATATCACAACCGGGCGTCCCGCGCTCTTTTGAGGATCAGATACGGAACTAAACTTGACATCCAAGTTTTCTTTTTGTAACTTATTTCCGACCCTAGTTAGAAATGCTACTATAGTGACATCAGGTACATCCCACTTGCTGGTGTCTCTCAGGGAAGAATCGGTCTACACCGTCTTTACGATGTTTTATACTCACCTAGATACTTAAGAGGGATTGCACATTTTAAAGGTCACTCTTGGAAGCTTCCAACTAAGGTGCGCTATACACGCCAAGTACCATGTTTGGTGAAGGCGAAACTGCTCTCTTCTAGCGTGCTGTTTGGATGGTAACGCGTGAGATCCGTTCAACTTACACCAAGGAATCTTGCAGTTCCACTAAGTTAGTCAATGCGGGAACTTAAATGGATCGAGTGTTTATCTGATATGTAATCCCTTCACTGTGTTCCGCCCGTGAGCAATCTTTGCATTTTAAGCACATGCTCACTTATGGTGCTTCTCATTTTACTGCTGTGTGCGAGTAGTTTGGTTACGAACGACATTTTCTTTTGTTCATGTTCACAGCATCTACAGATCCACGCCATGCGACAGGAACAGGCGAAACGGCTTACGCGTCAAGTTGGCCAACGGCCCGAAAACCGTCTACGTAACAAGTATCGCAACCTAGTACCGTGTAAGTCTGATACTGTGAGTTCAGCTATAGACATTGGAAGGTCCAGTTGCACCTGATTCTCTGTGTCAATCACACCATCTGTTCGGTGCGTCCCAGATTGTGTACCTGTGTCACACACGAGACACCTCAACTTAGACATTGGCCAACATTTGGTTGAGCCCACGCGTCTAGCCTATCACAGTCCGACAGAAGGCTATGCGCAAGTGACGGATTGGAGTCACGTGACTCACCTAACATGCTCTGATTGTGGGACACTGGAGACCTGTTGCTCGTATCTTCACACTTAACATCCAGTCACTTTTTCTGCACGTCGATAAGTATGCGTAGCTGTGAAACTGCCGCTCGAAATCATGTTAAAATATCGGTTGAAAGTGACGGACTTTTTTCAAATGTTATAATGCTTCGTATTCTATTTTAAGGAATAACTTTTTATTATTATGTTATTGTTAACTACGACATAGTTCTTTAGATGTATAGCCAAGACAATTCAAGTGTGTGTATTGATGTAATCCAGTGTTCTTCTGCATTAAATGTAAGTGTTTTTAATGCACTAGCGCGTACCTGAGTGAAAGACATGTGTGCGAATGATAGTAAAAGATCTTACAGGCATCGGCTACGATACGATAATTACAGCTTGTGATTGGATACAGAAGAGAAGTGATATATAAGCCTCGCAAAGTCGTTTATAAAAACGAAAATTCGCAATCTAGATAATTCGGGGGCGTTATATATATATATATATATATATATATATATATATATATATATATATATATATATATATGGGTCACGTGACTATCCTCAAGTACTTCTCGGAGTTTTGGTTTGCAGATCGGTTGTTTGCGCAATTCTAAGCATCTTGAAATCCAATCCACAGTTGGTGACTTGATACTGCGAGCACGTTGGCAGTCACCGAGTATGCTAATGTAGCATGCGGTACTCGGTGGGTGTGTAAGTGCAAACCTAGGCCGCTAATCCGGAGGACAGGCACATCGAAGGGAGCTGGGTAAGTGCCAGTGTTGCGTCTACTTACCTCGTCGAGCAGCACCAACTGAGATCTAACCGATCGGTTTCTTCCCGGCATTTGCACCAGGGTCGGCTTCTGTTCCGGTTCGGATTACCAGAGCTTGCATCTAGTTTGAGTACTCACGAATCTGAACGTGAGTATTGTGAGCGGTGGAGAATTGGATGGCTTGAGCGAACACGATGGCCCATGGAGCAGAGATCTAACACCGCACTTTTGTCCATAGTAATAACCAGACACAGCTTCTGCGGTTGCTTACTGACTGGTTCGCGAGGAACCGGTTGTACATACGTAGGCCAATACAAAATGACAGAACGAGTTTCTGTTTCTTAGTACAATGGTTCAAACAGAAGTAAAAGTATCAGCAGTATACCGGTGGGCAGGACCGACGCTTCACTACCGCGCACTCCTCAACAATCGTGCGTGGGCTAAGGATGCCGCGAGAATCGCCCGGTCCCCTACACAGGCTCGAACCCGCGCCCTCGGATCAGGATGTAGGTTTGTTACCCTTTAGGCCATGGGCCGGCGAACAGAAATACATTCGAATGATCTCGTTCCGTGTTGGCTGTTGTGCCCGAGTTTGTATACAAGTCCGCTGTGTGGTTCAAATGTTCTCCTTACTTTTGACCGACCGGAGTCGGAGGGATTTAGGTGTCTGGCTTGTAAACCACAATCGCCGGTATTAGGCTGCATGTGAGCGGGCTATCTCGCAGTACCCTCAGCTCTCACGCCACTAATGGTGGTCACTTGACAGGGACACGTCGTTACAAGGTACCGACGCATTATCGACGACTTATTACCTTCTATTACATCCAGGCGTCCGTCAGGCAACTGATCCAAGTGTTGTCTGGCCATTCACTTCGCAGCTGTGTCCCGTTTCATCCACACACTTTAATGTAAATTTATATTCCTGTATCACCTGTAGAACGCAGTCAAGCAAGAAAAATGTCTAACCTGTTTGTTTTCTTAGGTTATACCTTGCTTGTGATGTGTCGACTCCGACCTATCCGTTTGGTTCAGCGTGGTTATAATTACAAATTGTTCAGTTTGCTGTTTCCGTTCGTAGTAATTTTACGATTATAAGCACGCAGTGGCCCACTGATTGTGCTTATAGCCACGTCGTATTCTAACTGCCTCTTTATCCTATTCGTTATGTGCGCAGTTGATCATAATTACGTCCATTTGCTCAAATCATGGCGAATGGTGGATATCATCGGGCAACCGACACCCACCAACTGTCCAATCGCGGATGCGTCAGCAAATCATTGTGAGGCACCTCCGGTTGAGAAAGTTGAAACTGCTTCATTGGACTCGGACAATAAACTCTTGACTGAAGAGCACTGGATTGCTTCGGACTATGTCAATGCGAGTCTGGTACCTGGGAGGGCACCGGGCATTGCGTACTGTTTGGTTCAGTCGAATCTGCTCCCTCGGACATACATCGCCGCTCAGGCCCCAGTGAAGCAAACTCGAGTCTTGTTTTGGCAAATGATCTGGGATCATGGGGTCAAACTAATACTCACTCTTACTCGGTAATTGCCAAATTGATGTCACATACATAATCTGTTCACCTCACGTTTCTATACAGACTCGTTCCTAGGCGTTGAACGAAACTTAACTACAACTAGTAAGTTGGACACAGGGTTTTCAGCTGAATAATAAATAATGCTTACACATCGCTCCGTTACGCCACACACCCACGTACTGATCATGTCACCACGACTGGTGACATGTTTGCAACACAGTTGCCAATCTCAGAGATCACTTCGTCTAACAAATGAGTGCATTCGTGCCTCGTGCAATCCATTGACCATATGCTCCTACCAAAGTCCGGAATTGCGCACCGTGAGTTTAGGTCATCGACATCTCTATACTTCTTCAAACTGCAGGAGGCACCGGGCGCAGGAACGTCAGCTGATTCACCCCCGGGGTTTAGCAAATAGAAGTGAAAAGAAAACGCAGCGTATTCACTCAAAACACATGCACATTATACAAAATTAGAGAAGGCTGATGGATTGAGTCAATTTTTCCTTCAGTGACCTATCAAAGCCATGAAGGTAAAATTTCTTCTTGGTGGAGACTTGATCAGTCGCGTTTTTTCCAGAATAGTAGAGAGTACTATGGTGTCATTTAACCCAGTAGCTTATAACCAGTCTAAACTTAGTGCGACAGAGAAGTGGGCAGAGAGTCAACCAACTAGGTTACAGCTGTGAAATGATGCAGCCTTACAGAAGTTCCCACTGTGTGCACAGTTCTTACTGTAATCGCCCGCAAGCGGCGACTCCGGCAACGATCGACAGGCGCTATTTGTATTTTTTGGGTTTCGCTTTGACGCGACACGGAATAATTAAAATGATTCTAAGCAGTGCACACTTATCGTGGTAATTCCCTCACGAAATTAGAAATAGCAGCAAGTGGGCATTTCTGAAAATGCAACTGTTGCGACACATGATGGGTCGCTTGCCACGTTCCTTCGGACAACAGCTGGAGTAGATTAGTACAAACAGATTCGAAATTTTAAGCCTCAGAAATGCAGGGAAAATTTGTGCGTTGTACATACTCCTGAGCTACGTGATTTTGTAGCTCGCTCACCATGTGTTCGTTGCACCGATAGAATTGCGAGAGTTTCACCTCGCATAAATAACCATGCTTTCAATTTTAATCTCTCAAACCTATCAGAGACCCAGACAGGACGTCGACTACGCTGCAACTTTGTGTGCACTCAGAACAACTGTGAATTCCATCGACATACCATTTGTCTGACCATTTCTGAATAATATTGAAAAGGGCCTTATCGGTCCAGTTCCCTGGGCACTCATATCATCTCTGGTCGTCACATCAGCGAGGTCAGAGTAAGCATAAGTAAAGCCTCCGTGGCTTTTCAACCTCTTGAACGCGGATGCAGATGGTATGATGTGCTGTTCACTCAGCGGAGATTTGACCACCATGTTTTTTTCTAGAACACTGGGCTGCTGGCCATCTTTGACTACCGATGTATACTCTGTTGCTGATGTTTGCTGAGACAATAAGGTGAATGATAATGCTTCGAGCACATCCGCTTATTTGAGGGTCATCTTGAAACATCAATCGTGTGAGTGCATTGCGACAAGTAATCCGAGTCAGGGCTGGAATTCACTTTAAAGTGAAAATCGGTCAGTTCGTTCAATGAGACCGCATCGGAAACAGATGATTGTTACTTGCGCGTATGCAACGCTGAACCCCACGACTGACGGTTTCGTCCTCGTTTGAACTCATCAAGCGGAGATAACTTGAGCTGTGAGTGAAGCTCAGTGCATAGTCATTAACTGCCGACGCATTGATCACAAGCCACTGATATCCACGAGCGACGTTTGACACAGCATCCTAAACCCAACTTTCAATGTTTCTTACTTACTTGCCAGTTTGCCACTGCCGCGCTTCCTTATTCTTGTGGGATACATTCGATCACTTGATTGACTAATCTTTGATTGTGCTTTTTGGCGGTTTTATCGGTCGTTTGAATGTGATGGGTGGATGTCAAATTACTTTGACGCAATTAGTTGCCCCCGGCATTAGTCAGGCACCGCATGCGGAAAGGCACACCGGGTGGTCGCCTTGTACTTTTGCCAGTTGTTTGTGTCCCCTTCAGAATTCGACCCTGCGACTATCTCATTACGACATAGTGGCCCAGTTCCCGGTTTGGGCCTTTTAGCTAAATGTTAAGTAAGGAACAGTAGCCAATACATTGTACATCCGGAATAATTGCTCATTTGTATTATTTGAGTCATTGGTCAGACTGCTACTGCATGTGAACTGGTTCAGTCGGTGAAACGCTTCTTGCCGATCTCATGTTACCCATTAGACATCGTCACCGTAACCGGTCTGCATTGCGTGTATCGTTACGATACCTTATCCAAACCGTACACCTATATCGTAGTAATGCCACATTGGGCCGCCACAAGGGAGTGTATTTCGTTAACAAGATTGCACGCGGGTTTTCTAGGATGGTTGAGTTCTGTTTTTCGTCCCCACCTACCAACACAATTTATTGGCTTCTTTTTGGCTCCACAATTTTTTCATCGCAAACCCGGTTGATGAGTAATACAACCAAATGATTTTCGACGAAACCTATCTTCAGAAACCGTGTAATACTTCACTGATCAGTATCTTCTGGGACTATGGGACATTATAGTTCGCTTTACGTACCCGAGTCACACCAGCTCAATCCTCTCTTCCGTGTAAGTATTACAAAACACTGTCTCTTCACATAATGATCGGAACCGCGATTCCTCCAGGAATACATGAATGAAAATTTAGAGTACATAGTGTGTACAGAACTCCCCGACCGTTCGGAGATGCCGCCCAGAAAACTGCCTCTGAGGACATGCTTGGCCAGCGGCCATTTTTGACCAGGGAACCGGCAGCTTCACGCAATGTAGCCTACAGCTTTACAGTGAAGTTCTAACCATTACGTCAAGCGCTGCTTACGGAACACTGGCATAGTGACCAAAACGTAAGCCCTCGATCACCATGTACTAGGTTCCACTCCTAACTCACACATTTTTCTCTATGTCCATATGGATGCCTATATGGATGTGCCTCGCTTCGAACAGAAGAAACCTATTTATCCACTCCTGAGTAGGGAACTTTTGATATACTTAATTGCGGGTTCCCCTTGTGTTGGTAGCTGAGACTGGGGACGGATGGAGTTGATGCAATACCAATGGACTGAGGGCAACTCAAACGAAAGTAGAGACGTTAAACGGTGTGTCCCCTTCAGCCATTTCCTCAGAGCGGTGAGAAGACATAAGTTGCGATATGGCAACACTTCGATTGTTCTCTTCAGTTACAAACAGAATACAAGCGGAATTCATGGACAGTTATATACGGGGGAAAATTGGCACACCAATTAAAATGTCAAAATCAAGACCACGGTAAACTAATTGATTGTCTCAATGGTTTCTGTGCACACAACACAGGTTGATAACCCCTAATTAGCAAGGCCTCACTAATTGCCAAAATTCTCAGATGGTTGTTGCGTAATAACACCTTGAACGCAGCCTCCGGGTTCACCTGATGTCGAGTTGCTAAGAGATGCTTGGTGATAGATGATGCTGGGCTCCGGTTCATCCTCAGATCCACTCCGTTTTGTTGCGTCATGAATTGTTCCAACCACCTCGGCACATGTTCAGCTACCCTCTGGGCTAACTGACGGTCAGTCCTGCCTATGTAAATGTAAATGTCATTTACATGGGCAGGACTGACCGTCAGTGAACGGACAACATCGAAATACTGTATGCACTCTATAAATAACCGAGTCTACTTAATAATGATATTGCGATCGCTGCCCAAACTTTCTTCTTGATTCCCAGAGGGCAACACGTCCCAGCAGCTTCCATCAGAAACCCCATACTCATGAGCACATCAAAGTATTCACACTAACAGTTTATAAATGATATGTCTTATCTAGCTAAGATCAGTAGACATAGTGCCTTTGGAGCCAACTCTGTCCTCTGTAACCTTCCTAACTTGCATGGTGGTGGACGACAACACGCGCTATATATACAGGCAGTCTGAGAATATAGGTCCAGCGGCATCCCTGTTTGTTGCATCAAGGAGTGCCTGAAGGAAACCGGACGCGTCCTCTCTAAACTTAACCCGTCCAATCGGCGCGCTGTGTAAAAGCGCAAGCGTCCATGAGACTGCGCGTAGGCTGTCATAGTTGTCTCTCTGCCCCTTTTGTCGTGCCGCATGTGAATTGGAGACTCGACTGCAAACTGCATCGTCTGACGGCCACTCTGGCGCGGAGACTCAGCCGAACTCATTATCCAAAGCACACGATAACCTGACTCCGATACGACTGCGGACTGAAAGGCAAACCACCAACTTTCAGTGTGAGGGCAACGAGCGCGGACCTCACCAGTGTAGGGCGACGCTGGTCACAAAGTACACCCACACCCACACACCCACACACACAACAGTCAGGTTATGACTAGGCGAAGTGATGAAATTCCTGTCATTTGTTTATCGGATCAATGGCTGGGTGATGAATCACGAGCACATACCGCTGTCACCACATTACCCTCAATCCGAATCGTATTACATGCCTGTTAATCAGCGAGTGCTTATTTTTCCTCTGAAAGGTGAAAGCGGGCGAGAAAATTTGAGAAAACTGGGAGCGTTTGCGACGCCAAAAAGACAGGGTTGCCTCGCATCACCCCACATGACTTTATTGTTTGTGTGGTTATTCATGAGGTATGCAGAAGCTGCGACCTGAGCATCCGTAAACTCACCCAGCATTGCGCCACCACCAGATATGCTGTCCATAGGATTTTGAAGGAAAAGAAATTCCGGGAGTATAGCACGCGTCAAGTGTAGGTTTTAAACCATGTGCTTCAGAGAAGTGGCTTGATTTTGCCGCAAGTTTTTGAATCCCATAGACATCCATTCACATCTTTTTCCCCATGAGGCTGTTTTCCGTTTGCACGGTGCGGAGAAGCAACAATTTCGGGCAACGTGTATTCCACGCCGATGCAGCGCTTCACGTATACAACATGGCGCAATGTTCATGGCATGGGTTGGGTTAACTGGCCAAAGCATCATGGGACCATTTTTGTTTTCCGGTAATGCGACCGGTAGGTCGTTGTTTCGCAGTACTAATGCCTTACGCTTTCTAGTATCTTCGTACAAGGAATTACTGCAAGATTGTGTCATTCCGGAACTTGTTCAGTCGTGTATGTTTGTCTCATTGCCTGTAGGTGCGGTTCCTTACCATAGGTGCCAATACATCAGTACACGCGGCAGCATTGTTGACAATTTCACCGGCAGCCATAGTCAGGTTGTTGGTTCAGAATCATGGCTCCCAATTCATTGTGCAGATAAGTTCCTTAAATACATTCCAGTTAATTCGGTGAATGTTCTGTGTGGGTTGAAACATTGTACTTGAGTGGCTTGATTCGTTCAATGTTCACGATACAAAACGCTGTGTTGTTGTCACATCCCGGTAGTGGACTGTCAGTGAGTGCACAAGTGGAATGAATCCTCGTGTTGAATGCTAAATCTAGGGTATTGGCATTTCTGGTGGGTCCTCTGACATTTGATGCAGCCATTGAAGTGGATAGAGTACACCATTTCTTCTAGTCCCGTTTAGATCGTAGGTTCAGGCAGTAGCCAGTTAACTGGTGGCGCATTGAAATTTTCGCACATATGTTTTGACTTGTAGTTAATGCTTGAAACTGTGTTGATAGCATCCATTAGGTGTTAGGTTTCATGGTGGGTTGCTCGGGGAGGTCGGTAGATACGATCAATTACAAGCTGCCAACAAAATGTAACCTCTTTCGTCATCTAACGTTTGGAACTTGGTGAAATGTTTTACGCATATCGAGATATATATTTACAACGGACATTTCCGCGTCAGCAACCATCGTTATGTGTTTAAGAACGTTTAATCGAAAAGTTTGATTATGATTCGATTTGGTTCATCGCTGTCATGGGTTCGATCCCCGGTAGTGTACCGAAGGATTCACATCACTGACGAGTCCCAATAGGGTGAAACGCGCGTCTGCTGCTTTTCCGGATTGGTAGCTTACTTTTGCGACGTGGAATCTAATTGTGATGAACTAACTCGGATTTGAAGTTTTGTCGCCAGTTTTTCGGCTGGTCGCCATGTTGTCTCTTCCAATGCAGCCCAGCATGCACAAATAAGGCGGGGCGTGGCACCGCTAACCGAACATGCGCAGGACGTGACCAGGCGATCGCTACTGGCGCAATAGTACAAGCTCATAAAGCGGGAGGTCCGCGTTGTCTGATATCATTATTGCGCATGCGGTGTTGCCAACATACACGGATGATAATCCGCACACAGCCGTTGTTGAAGGCCGAAAGTCTACGCATGTCATCCACTCGGATCGGCCAGAATTCGGGTCCATACAAAGCATCGCGCGAACACAAGTATTGTAAACCCCTACCTTTTAGCAAAACCGAAATGTCGCGACAACGCCACAAGTATTACACATGAGTAGAAGGATTTTAGCGAGTATTTTTGTTCGTCGCAGTCAGCTGACAATTCGGATAAGTCAACTACCTATCCGGAAAAGCACCAGACGGCCGTTTCGCCCTATTGGGGCTCGTCAGTGGTGCGCATCCTTCGGTCCTCTAGTGGGGATCGAACCCATGACTGCTAGTGGCTTGTGCCAACTAGCCTGCTGCTTATGCAACTGAGCCATGGAGGACGGTAGCCGACCACCACGAATTGTTAGTTAACTGCAATATAGCCCGACCCATCCCCCACTGTCACGCAGGCACCTGCCATGCAGATGACGGCGGTTGGCCTTCCGGCGTCAGGACTTCCCGTTTACGGCAGCTATGAAGCGACATAGCATTTATGGAATCCGTGAGGGCGAATTTATTTTACTTATGAGTAGAAGGATTTTAGCGAGTATTTTTGTTCGTCGCAGTCAGCTGGTGCCGTCTGGTGCTTTTCCGGATGGGTAGTTGACTTATCCGAATGGTCAGCTGACTGCGACGAACAAAAATACTCGCTAAAATCCTTCTACTCATAAGTAATATGAATTCGCCCTCACGGATTCCATAAATGCTATGTCGCTTCATAGCTGCCGTAAACGGGAAGTCCTGACGCCGGAAGGCCAACCGCTGTCATCTGCATGGCAGGTGCCTGCGTGACAGTGGGGGATGGGTCGGGCTATATTGCAGTTAACTAACAATTCGTGGTGGTCGGCTACCGTCCTCCATGGCTCAGTTGCATAAGCAGCAGGCTAGTTGGCACAAGCCACTAGCAGTCATGGGTTCGATCCCCACTAGAGGACCGAAGGATGCGCACCACTGACGAGCCCCAATAGGGCGAAACGGCCGTCTGGTGCTTTTCCGGATAGGTAGTTGCGCATTACTGACACGGCCCAACAAGTCGAATTTGCAGTTTAGGACTCTTCCGAGCGTATGGAGGACTATCTGATTGGGAAGCTGCTGTGATGATCCTCCAATTTATTTATTTTAATATTTATTCATATATACCTGAGGTGTCCAAATCTGGACGGAACCAGTCGTAGATTTCGGTGTTGGGAGACAAAGCAGACAACTTTACACTAGCCTGAGTTCACAATCCATCCGCGCAATGCCCTTGTTCATTTTTCCACTGTTATGCGACCCAGTTGAGCTGAAAAAATCTATGGAGGACGCACGAATTTGGCCTCTTGTTTACACTAACTACAACATACTTAAACTCAACTTCACGGGTTGACGATCACGGTTGCGGGTAGACTTCTCACACTGTTATATCTGCAATGAGGTAAGACGATTCGAGTTGTCACCCGCTGATTGCTCCATGTAACTCGGATTGGACTGTATCGAGGGTAGGAATCGTGACGGACATAGTTTAGCCATTATTTAGTTTTACGAGAGTAAGAACGAACAGTATTTTTACGGGATAAACTGAATTCAGATTATTTCATGTCTTCTCATTCAGCCGCTTGCAGACAACTCGTGGAAAGATTAAAGGAATGCACTTGAAAAATGGACAATAAGAACATCAATAGAACACTGAGAAAATCAAGGTCATCGCCTGCGTCTCACCAGGGCAAGGCAAGACTGGCCACACGGTCTACTTGTTTGCAAAGGTTTGGTTTCATTCGTCGGATGACAGTGGCTTCAGCGAAACGAAGCCAATTCACCTGTACTTACGGTAGCATGTACATTGGTCGAACCGAGAAAAGGCTATCAACTAGGATCATGGAACATGTTCCACGGAACCTGGCAAATAGTGGACCTAAATTCCCTGCCAGCTCAATCGCTCAGCATCTGCTTGATTGTACCTTGTGCGAAAACCCACGTGACGCATTCAAGGTTATCAGCAGACAAAGCAACGCGAGCTTACTTCGTTTCGCTGAAGCCTCTGCCATCCGACGAATGAAACCAAACCTTTGCAAACAGGTAGACCTTGTGGCCAGTCTTGCCTTGCCCTGGTAAGACGAAGGCGATGACCTTGATTTTCTCAGTGTTTTCTTGATTTTCTTATTGACGCTTTTTCGATTACATTCCTTTACTCTTTCCACGAATTGTCTGTAAGCGGCTGAATGAAAAGACACGAAATAATCTGAATTCAGTTTATCCCGTAAAAATACTGTTCGTTTCTATTCTCTTAAAATTTCTGAAGGGAAATGGCTGCATGAAATTCATCAAGAAACACCTCCCTCCTGACAGATTTAGTTTTACGTCGACAACGCATCGCTAAGCTTCTTAGGTTCTGTTGCCTCTTTGCTAATTTTTCGCATCACGATATAACCATATAATATCGCCACTGTCTTAGTTAAAATTTCGTTCCAATACCTATGCTTTCGTCTCAACTCCAATCTTCTATCACCTTCTTCAGTTCTACGCGTTCACCTTATCCGCCGTTTGCCTCTCTTTCAGGCTCGTCGAAGGACCGAAGGAAAAATGTGTTCAATACTGGCCAGGCCCTGCTGATGATGCACCATCCGGCACAGACTCCAGTGACGAGAAGGTGCTACAACTCGGTCACTTCACAATCACCTTGCTTCAATGCGTCTCCAATGCGGCCGTTGTGAAACGGAAGTTCTCCGTGCAAAATTCGGTGAGATTTTACTTTCTTTACATGCTCACATCCACTGTGTAGCGTCATGAGTAGGTCAACAACCTGAGGTCACTTGGACCGCTGAATAAACTTGATCTCGTTTATTTGCTGCATATACAAGTTTTCACATAAATGCTCTATTCTTCAGATCGTAACTTTTCTTTTTCCAACCGTCGCTCCAGTTGATATCTCCGGTCTCTCCCCAGTCCTGTTGGACACTTACTTCCGCATCGCCACAGAGTTTGTGTTACTATTTATCCCTCTGTGGAGTATTCACCCAAAGTCATCTTCCCTGACATGCACATCACAGCCGCTCAAACATACCACCAGACATATCTGACAACCGACTCACAGCTTTTGCACTCACTGCCTGAGCACCGACTACTGCTTGTACTCCAACCCAGACCAACTAGATGGTAGTCCACGATGCTGAATGAACATCAAGGCGTGCACGCTGAAGATTAACTGATAATTTATCGCTCTTTCAGTGTAGTTATCCAATACTATTTCCAAAGACACCCTATTCTCGTGATTACGGTCACACATTACTGTGTAACCTCGTCCTATATACAACTTTTCCATAGAACATCATATCAAAAGTCTTCGACAAGATCTTTAACATGCTTTTGTAATCCGCTACACTTTGTATATGGTTAGCGGAATCCGATTCAGGATTTGTCTGTCACTGAGGTCTTCATACGACAGCCACAGGACGCCTGCGTCTACAGGGGGTCCATGAGTGGCTTGCGCTGCACCACCCACAGCTCCAACCACACACCCCATATCCAGTGTAAACCAGAAGGAATAAGAACGAAACGCATGTGGATGGGAACCATGTTTCATCAACGGAGCGAAAGCATTCATGTCTACATGGGAAAGCGTGCGTACTAGAGGTACACAAGGCCGTGGCTGGGCCGTAGACCTCTCCACAATGTATGCATGGAACCACACGGTCACAGGGACCGTGCGACCAGCGACGATTAACAATCTCCTGGTGCCATTAATCGAGGTGGAGGGTGTTAGACAGGTAGGCACCTTGTCAACATTCATATTAAGCGCAGCCACACTGAGGATCTCAAACAACCAACACAGAATTTGAAACCAAAAAGCACAAAACTGCATAAAAGAGCTAAAGAAACCAAGTAAAGCGAAATACACTTTATCCAAATTAAGCTGATCTAGTTTAAATGTAAGTCGGTGTAGGCTAACTGCGGTGAGGAAGCATGATGTACACAACATATACCTCAGCTAGGGGCACTCACTACATATATATATATATATATATATATATATATATATATATATATATATATATATATATATATATATATATATATATATTATATATATATATATATATATATATATATATATATATATATATATATATATATATATATATATATATATATATATATATATATATATATATATATATATATATATATGGTGTGGATGGTGCAGCGCAATCCATCCATGGTCCCTCTGTAGGCGCAGGCGTCCTGTGGCTGGCCACAGTGACAGACAAATCCGAAACCGGATGCCGCCAACCATGTATGTACGTGTGCCCCATGCTGAGGCTGATGTTGCATTCTTGATGCTTCTTCACCGCAGTTGGGCTAAATCAACTTGCACTTAACCTGGGTATTTTTAAGCTGGCTAAATTTCATTCCACTTTATTTGGTTTGTTCTGCCTACCTGAATGATGTTCTATTAACTGGCCACGTTGCTTACGCTAATCGCGCTTACCTTCGGTAATTTTGTTGCGTTTGTAGCATTTTTAACTAAATTGTTGACACTTCCTTATCGCGGATTCGTTGCTAACCAACTTACTTCATATGCTAATTTAGCGAAGAGTTATGCCACCGTATCTGTATGCATTATTGGATTTGTTTTATTTCATCTTGTCGTTTCAGGTGATTGGCTGTTGCTTGATATCCCCAGTGTGGCTGCGCTTAATGTGCATGTTGACAAGGTGTCTACCTGTCTATTACCCACTACCTCGTTCATACTGGCTCCAGGAGAAGTTGGTCGTTGTTGGAGGGGACGGGGTGCACGGTCCTTGTGGCCGTGCTAGGCTCGAAGAGCGGTTCCATACACTTAGTGTGGAGTGGACTACGGTCCAGCCACCGCCTTGTGTGCGCTTGATTTCCCAAATACAGCGTGCTTGTGTTTGCCTGTGAAGGAGTGTGGGCCGGCTCCGTTGATGAAACGTGGCTCACATCCGCATGCCTCCCGGTCTTATTCCTTCGGATTTACACTGGATATGGGGTGTGTGGTTGGAGCTGTGGGTGGTGCAACGAAGCCAGCCATGGTCCCTCTGTAGGCGCAGGCGTCCTGTGGCTGGCCACAGTGACAGGCAGATCCGAAACCGGATGCAGCCAACCATATATGGTGGGCCGGCTCCGTTGATGAAACGTGGCTCCCATCTGCATGCCTCCCGGTCTTATTCCTTCGGGTTTACACTGGATATGGGGTGTGTGGGTGGAACTATGGGTGATGCAGCGCAAGCCACCCATGGTCCCCTTTGTAGGCGCAGGCGTCCTGTGACTGTCCCCATGGACGTCACAGTGACAGGCAAATCCGGATACGGACGCCGCCAAAT
This sequence comes from Dicrocoelium dendriticum, assembly GCA_944474145.2. NCBI lineage: Eukaryota > Metazoa > Platyhelminthes > Trematoda > Plagiorchiida > Dicrocoeliidae > Dicrocoelium > Dicrocoelium dendriticum. The sequence continues at coordinate 34,316,694 of OX104066.1, read as the reverse complement.
CATATATGGTGTGCCACAACATATAGATAAATTTAGCTTATTGGTGCTTTTGTGAGTAGTGTACTTTCTTGTAGAAAGTAGAAGCCGTGTTTCGATTTTCCGTCGAGTCAGATTATTGTGCAATATTTTAATCGTAACTTCTACTTTCTACAAAAAATACAGATAAATACTATTCAACTGTAGTGAAGAGAAAGGGAGAGCAAAAGTATAAAATGTAAGTTACGGGAGTAGAGTATCACAACATGTTCGCCATTACGCATGGTTCTTTGCCATGTCCGAGAGGGTTTCCAGCCATATGCGTTCGTTATCCTTCCGCCACCAATTGCTAAACCGAGAGCGCCCGATCGCGGCCAAATTCGAGGTCATCAGTTTCATGCTTTTGACCCAAGAAATACGTTGACCTCGTTGTTTTGGCGCTCAGAGTCGTTGAAAGGTTGTTACATAAATGGTGTAGGAATGCCATTTCCCGGTTGCCCAGGACATCATCATCATCATTATACACGTTAGCTAGAGGTGGGGAACACCTCAGCTACTGTGCCACAATACACAAAAAAGAGAAAAATGAGTGCAACTGGTGCAAGCCGGCTGAGCTACCGGTAACGGATGGGCATCGTTCCGGCAAGCTACCAGCCGGCTACTGTGCGTCAAGAAAAAATTACTATGCGAAATTATATAAGGCTAAATAATGAGATCGTGGTTGGAGGGGGAGGCTAACAGGAATGGGGTGGGACAAAGAAACTCACAGCACGAACGCCACTGAGGTCGGCTCCTAGCCATATCAGCAAGTGTGTCCAACCAAACGTGTTCATCGTCTTTCGGACCCCAACCACGGAGCCGAGACGCTCCAACCGAGGCCAGCTCAGAAGTGAGGGCTTTCATTCCTCTGGACCAAGTCATCGCTTAGCAACCCCTCCTCTTCTTCCATCCACACCCCCGGCGCGCAAACTACGCACGTCGAGGGAGTCAGTGGGCTGGCATGCGTAACACGTGGCCGAGCCATCGGTGCCTGATGCGTGAAATAACGGTGCTGAGCGGTTCATTTCCTTTTCCTTTGCCATAAACAAGGCGTCGAACACGCTCGTTGCTCACGCGGTGTTCCCACCAAATGTGAGCTGAATTACGAAGACACCGGTGGTCGAACGTAACTAGCCTCTTCAGGTCCGCTGCTTTAAGCGGACAGGTTTCACAACCGTACTGTAGGGTCGAACGTACCGCTGCATTGTACACTCTACCCTTCAGCGCGAGAGTGATGTCGCGCCGGCGCCATAAGTGGCGAAGGTTAGCAAAAGCGCGTCGAGCTTTTCCTATACGATTCGTGATTTCATCTTCAATCCCACGGGCGCTGATACAACTTCCCAGGTAGTTGAATGTTTGAACGACTTCTAGCTGATCCCCACCAAGGGTCAGCGTAGGAGGCGGTCCAGACCAATCTTGGAGAAAAGCTTTGCACTTTGAGGGTGCGAAGCAAAGCCTGAAGTGACGGACAGCTAGTGCTAATCTGTCCAGTGCCGCTTGGCCCGTCTGCGAGCTGTCACAGATGAGGGCAATATCATCAGCATACTCTAAATCAAGAAGTCGTTCTCCTGGGAGTAGCTCCACACCTTCTAAGTCGTGTCCTGTGAACGCGATTTCCATGACTTCGCCAACAGCGAAGTTGAAGAGGAAAGGTGACAGCGGGCATCCTTGTCTCACGCCGCTGGAGATACTAAAGGGCGACGACAACTTGCCGTAAGCCCTCACTCTGCCCGAGCTACGCGCATGTAATGCGCGGATAATATTTACATATTTCTCAGGTACACCTTTCCTGAGTAGAGAGTCCCAAAGTACATGTCTATCCACCGAATCGAATGCACCTTTGATATCGAGGAACACGACAACGGTGGGCCGCCAATATATGTGACGGTGCTCCAACAACTGACGCAAGGTGAAGATGTGGTCAATGCAGCTACGACCTCGACGAAATCCAGCTTGCTCTTCACGAATCTGGCTTTCACGAGTGCCAGTCAGTCTGTGAAAGATGATAGAGGCAAGGAATTTGGAGGCGATGGAGATCAGAGTGATGCATTGATGGTTGCAACATTTCGATCATGAGCCTTCCTTGAAAATTGGGACTAGGATGGAGCGGCTCCAATCGGTTGGGACAGTTTGCTGCTCCCACAGTTTGACTAGTAACTCGTGTAAATCATCCACAATAGCAGGTCCCCCGAATTTAAAGAGGGCTAGAGAAAGATCATCAGGTCCCACGGCTTTATTTAACTTCAACAGTTCAGTCTCATGTTCGACTTCTGGGCGAGAGGGTGGATCCAAAGGGACAGCCCAGGGAGCGGGGCGATCAGTGGCCGGCGGGTAATCTAACAACTCCGACCGATTAAATTGCTTTCCAAAGTGCTCAGCCCAAACCTCTAAGCGTTTTGATAAGTTGTGAATAAGCTGTTCACTGTCGTCACGTATAGTTTCACTAACACCAGGTCTCCTGCTGCCCGTTTCCCGTATCAGACGGTATAACTTACGATGGTTACCAAGGGCAGCGGGTATTTCCATCTCTGATGCACGATTTGACCACCAGGATTCGCAGTCTCTCTTCAGGCTAGCACGGAGTTTTGCCCGGAGTTCTTTGCGAGTTTCATTGTGTTCGCTTCCAGCCGGAATTTGCCGGCGAGCATCGATAAGTTCCAGAGACTGTGAAGAGACCCAATGTCCATGTTGGTGATTAGACATACCCCATGAGGATTTTCCTGCTGCTAGTACGGTCTGGTGAATATGAGACCAATGACCTTCAATTGCATCCAGTGAGCGTTTATCCGACTCGGATGACAGCGTACTTTGATAGGCACTCAGAACAGCTGGCTTCGCCAGTTGGCTGATGTCAATGCGCTTACAACGTCGTCGCATCCGCATGTCAGCACATACAAGTGCATGATCGGTGTCCACACATGTGCTCCAAACCGAGCGACAATTCTGGATGCAGCCTCTCCATCGGTAACTTATCGCAATGTGATCGATTTGCGTCCATAGCTGGTTCGAGGCTGGTGGGCGCTAAGTCACCCTCCGGCGGGTACTGTGTCGTTAATTAGTGCTCGCAAGAAATATGCGAGCATCCTCACACAAATGTAGTAACCGTTTACCGTTATCATTACAGGAGCCTATACCATGTTGGCCACCCAGGTGCAGCTCATCTGTGGATAAGTTTCCAACTTGAGCGTGCAGATCCCCAGCCAGCACTACAGTGTCCGAGCTTCTTCTGTGGCTAAGGAGCTGGCTCAGTTGATAATAGTAGTCGTCTTTTACCGAATCATCGCTACAGTTTGTCGGTGCATAGGCAGCGATAACGAATAGACACCTGTTAGTCTTACACGACATCGAAGTTTTGAACGAGCCAGCCAGTCGGACCGCACACATCCGGCTACTGATTGGAATCCAATCAACCAGAGTAACTTCAGCCCGGGGACTCAGGGCAATACCAACACCGGCTTGGCCGGTGCTCGAAGCTGCATCGTCTTCGGATAAGCGCAATGAGAAAATGCTGCTAGTGTCACCTGAAGGGGATCGCAGAGTGAGCACAGAGCTCAAGTCTTGCAGGTGGGTCTCCGATAAGCAGCAGATATCGATCAAGAGGGTCTCTAATGTTCGGGCAAGTGCTGCCTGTTGACTGATTTGTAGCAGTGTGCGAACATTGAGACATGCCAGTCTGAAGGAGGATCGAGGGCTCCAAATGGAAGCCGATGAACTGGAATGAGCCGCTTGCTTGGACATGGGCCTGTTGACAGTGCAGAAATGACGCTCTGCGTTCACATGTGAGTTGAAACTAAAAGACAAGCGACTATTGAAGCAAGGTGGGGGAGGGCCGAGAATTGGGGGTTGAAAACAGGGGGGATAAAAGTGCAGCTGAAACGGGACGATAAGGGTGAAAAAGCGCAAAGGGGGAATAAGAAGACGGGAAGGCTTGAGCAGTAGCATCCAAACCCCTATCCACCCTTCCCGATGCAGCAGATAGGGCATCGTTGATTATCCTCTGCGGTGGCCAGAGCGTCAGAAATTTGTTTGAAGTGAGATTCATTGTTGCCCTGGACAAGAATGAGGATTGACTTAGGAGACCCCACCCGCCGACTTGGATCATAAAACCTGATCCATTAGGTAGTTAAGCGATTGACATATATCGCAAACTGTTGGGAGCCGGCTACAACGGTGATGGTAACACGGCTTTTGAGTAGGAACCAAACGCTCAGGAGGTTTATGATGCTCGAGTGGAGCAGTATGGAGGTCGGAAGCAATTTCCTGAACCACCGAACTGGTGAGTTCGAAAACTGTCGGCAAGCAGGTGGCTCATACACCTTCATAGAAACCCGTAGCCATTTAGGTTTTTCATCCGCCATCCGTTCAATATTCACTTCTGGTCGCGGAAGTGGGCGGTGAGTACCCTATAGCCGGTCACATTGGCTTTGACACAGCGTCTTGCGAGCTCTTGTGAAATTTAATCTGGACCCACATTACCAGCTTAGAATCCCTCACGCTGTAGGATGCTACCGTTGATTGTCTGCGACTGCTTATACATTTCGCCTGCGAACAGCCGGGACTTGTTCCTAGTTACTTTCGCGAGGAAGGCGTTCTCCGATCCGCTACTTGGGGACGCGCCCCGTAGCGTACTGCTCCGCCGAAGCAACCAGCAGTCGATTCACATCCGCGGTTGTACCTAATTCCAGTAACATTTGGCTCAAATTACGATTGATGGCAGTGTTCCAGGATGTGGTGGGTTTCCGTCTGGCAAGCGTTCTCCCTATAAAAATCCGCAGATGTCTGCTTAACAACACTGTGACGTGGCGGATGTGTCTCATCACCGAATAAAGTCACTGCCCTCTGCATCACACTGGCAAGTCTCCCTACTTCACACACCACTAATTCACATGCATACGCTCACACATGTTTACGTACCCTCGTTAATCATATTCCATCCTATATTATCAACACAGCGCTAACTATGCTGCTTCTCACAAGATGAATTTGCGTTTTCATTTTCCCGCGTGTAATCTATCCTGAACTTGATGAGACGCCATTGCTTGTACAATTTTGATCATACTCGGTTTGGCGTGCCTCAACACATTAGAGAATACAATTTATTTATTTATTTATAAGAACAACAAGGTAATCGATCGTGTTCGACTCGAATTACGAATTCATTGATCAGCTGATCCCCTAATTCCTTATGCCTACGTAAGCATCTCGCTCAAGTATACATTTTCGTGGACATTCATTAGTTACTCTACAGCGGAAACAGTAACTTGTTCCTTCACATGATCAAATGGCTTGCCTAGGGGTTGTAACCGAATGTTCCAGACTTCCTTCTCCATCATCCGTTCGATTTGCAGCTGATCGATTGAAATGTAAAAACAAGCGATCCGCTAGCGTACTACCATGCACATCGGCAGTCTGGGACCATAATCTCATTTCTTCCCGGGTGATATGTTCACAATGAAATATTCTTTACCATCCGGCCTCTTTTACATTCCAGATAGCAGAGGTGTAGAATTTCCAATTGCTATGTTTTGCCGGCATGCCAGTAGTATTGCGTATCACTGCGGCATACCAATCGTCTGTCACAGCAAGTTGTTTGACCTGATATGCTGAACTACGCTCGGATTTTCGGTCTCTATAACATCTTCGCGGCCAGTGTTCTGAGCCCTTTTTATTCATTTCCTGCATCCGCTGGCGTGTGTCAGTAACCCACTCGCCCATTTATCGATTGGCCTAGTTTAAAATAGCGGATCAGTTCGTTGTACCGGCCGACAACATGCCGGTTAGAATACAGCTTTGCCTTCCATATGCCTGACATTTTCTGCTTTGTGATACTTCGGCCAAGGGCCAGCCACTGTGTGTTAGTTCCGCAATCGCTCAACTGTGACGTTTTGGCGACGGAGGTTAAACTTGGAATAAATTACTATAAGCCAGCTTACCCCGTCTGATCCCTTTTGGAAAGACACGTCGTCCTAGCCATCCTTAGCAGTTTGGAATCGTTGGAAACGAACCTTCTATGACTACCCTTAGCTTTTCACAATTACACACCCCTACATCAAACTTAGTGAAACTCAATCTATCAAACTACTGAGAAACACTTCGGTGCAGAAAGTCAACGGCACTTTGCTGTGTTGCTTTTGTACGAAAGCACATCACTGACGGACTGCTTTAACGCCCTGGATGGCCTTTGAGGCTGCGGCAAAATGTTTTTACTTCGCGCTAAGTTTTTCTCAATTACGACAGAGGAGGAGAGTGTTAATCAAGTCATCAGTCATATACAACAGTCCCTTCCTGACTGCCGTTACAATGAAATTCCTGCAACGAAATTCGAAGAGACGATGGCGGTTCAATACCTTTTGGCTAACATTCAAAACGACAAAGCTAGGGAACGTCTACTGTAAGAAGACGAGAATAAACTCAGTTGGGAAACATCCTGCTCACTGGTCAGACAAAGGGAAAACGTTGTGCGACAGTTAATTCAGTTTCGAAGCGATTCTCCTTCAGATGCCGTCCATGCGGTTAAATCTCGACTATCACCTACCAACAGATGTTTCTTTACGTAATACATATGCGGCGAGAAGCATGAAAAGGTTACTGATTGCAGACACAAAAATCTACTTGTCATCAGTGCGGAAAGGTCACACATATTACACGAGTATGTCGTTCGACTGTGCTTCAACGACCGATACCCTGCCCTGCCAAAGGTACTGTTCGGATTGTGGCAAACGCTGATAATCCCATATTTTATCTAGTTTCGCACACAACCACATCGCACGCAATGGGAATACTCCCGTACACTGTTGATTTAAACATTGAAGGCCAAGGTCTGGAGATCGATACCGGCGCCTCGGTTATATTTATCAACAAACGAACTTCGCTCGAGCTGGTTCTGACTCCGACTCAATCAATCTACATTACGACCATACACTGAGGAAATACTCGATGTTTTGGGTGTGTGACATGAAAATAAATCATGGGGACAATACGTTGACTCTTCCTCTAATCGTTGTTAACACAGATGGACCTTATCTATTTGGGAGGAACTGGTTAAAGTATATGCCGGAAACGTTACAATCTGTCCAGATGGTGGAGAGTATTTCTGACTCCTCAACACTCTTGAGAAGTTTTTCCAGTGTTTTCTATACAAACATACCTGGGCAATTACGTGCTTTCAAAGCTCGCTTGAATATCAAGCCACAGACTCAATTGAAATTTTACAAGGCACGGAGTATACCTTTCGCAATCCTTCCTAATGTAGAGTGTGAGTTAGAGCGATTACAAAAGGGCAGAATAATTTCACCCGTACGCCCCTCTTCCTGTGTTGCACCCAGCGTTCCTGTACAGAAGCCTGACGACTCAGTTGGCATTTGCGACGATTATAAGCTGACGGGTAATCAAGCAACGACGACGGAGCATTATCCGATTCCACGGACGGACGACCATTGCGCAACTTTGTCGGGTGGACAAGACTTCTCGAAATTTGATCTAAGCCATGCTTATTCTCAAGTTGAGCTACAGGAATCTTCAGAGGAAATTACTACCAGTAATACACACATGGGATTATTCTGCTATAACCGATTACCATTTGGGATACATTCCGCGCCGGCGATCTTTCAGAAAATTATAGACAACTTAGTGAAAGGCATACCCGGAGTTTGCGCTTACTTGGACGATATTTTGGTTACTGGTCGTACCGAATACGAACATATGACAGCACTTGCAACAGTCTTGAAACGCCTACAGGAGAGCTGACTGAAACTCTAAATCTAAATGTGTCTTCTCTTGTGATACAGTTAACTATCTGGGATGTCGTTCGGACAAACACAGGTTATACTCCCTACGGGGAAAAATTCAACCCATTATAGATTCTCAAACACTTTGGAATATTAACGAACTGCAGTCATTTCTTGGGATGGTACCCCATTACAGTCGTTTTTGACCCAATTAGGCTAGTTTTCCCACACCATTGTATACTTTACTTCGTAAGAATACCAGGTGGCTGTGAATTTAAAGAACAACACAAGGCTTGCGATGCTGTCAGATTAGCTATTACTAACGCTAACTTGTTAGCGCATTTTGACCCAAAAAAGCCGATCCCTCTTCGTTGCAATGCGTCACCCACAGGGCTCGGGGCCGTACTGTCACACCAACTGGAAGACATGACCAAGCGACCAATAGCTTTTGCGTTCAAAAGTTTGACATCAGCGGAAAAGAACTATGCGCAATTCGACAAGGGAGCTTTAACAGTTATCTTTGAAGTTAAGAAATTCCACCAGTATCCGTGGGGAAGAAAATTTGAAATCTTTACTGACTATAAGCCTTTGTTAACCCCGATTGTTGAGAAAAAGGGCACGAACCAGATGGCGGCACCTCGTATGTAACGCTGGGCTTTATTGCTCTCCGCTTGCAATTACAAGATCGCCTATATCCCTGGGAAAGCAAATAGAATCGCGAACGCTCTGAACCGTTTACCGTTGAATCACCTACCAGATTGTGTGGAGAAGGAACATGAAGAAGGCAACTTCGTTTTGCGTCAGCCGGACCAGTCCGTCCTCCAGTTTGGGGAGCACGAGATGCTGAATCTCAGTGGTTGGAAACATTAGATGTTATGTCCCGCAACAGACATCAGTGACGTCAATATTGCTATGCCATTTTGTCCCCTCTTTAATACATACAAAAACTCACAAAACAAAATAATTTAAAATGACGTGTGTAAAACCAAACAAAATCATTTTCCATTTTTTATTCGCAGTTCGTGTTTCTATCTTTTTCACTTTTTTCTGCCACAGTTCTGACGGCACAATGTCTGTTAACCGACTGTGAATATACGTATATATACACACGTATATATATATGTATATATATACCGTCGATTCCGGTTAGTCGGACCACATCGGGACCAGAACATTTTGGTCCTATTAAGCGGCTGGTCCGATTAACCGAAGTTACCCGATATAACAAGATGGGACGTGTTATACATAACATAGGAAACTACTATTATGACCTGTATTGGCGGCATATATTTATAGCAAACACACAAAAAAGAACTGCTTTGATAACGAACTTTGTTCACTGAAAAAGAAATTTACAAACAAATTCTTCGTAACGACCTACAAGATATTCAGCATGCGAAGTACAGTTTTATACAAAGGGATTACCGAATTCCATTCAGCGTTTGAAGATCGTATCCAGTGTGGTTTGACGCATTATTTAACAGACTGCATTCGCACAAAATCACCACAAACATGTAACGCAGCAATAGGACTACCTTCATTTCCTTCCTGCATGAAATAGCGGTGCAACGTTTCAATGCATTTCCTTGCATCCTGTTTTGTGACTGGCATCAACACGTCAGGGTTCTCTTCCTCACTTCCATGGTCTTCTGTTGCTGTCGTGTGTTTCGCTGCTATTCGAGCAACAATGGCAGCATCGCATTCTTCATTTCCATCATAGAGTTGAAGTTCGTTGTCGATTGACAAAAATTCTTCGTAATTGTCAACTTGTTTCAGCTCCACATTCTCGCCGTCATTTTCATTTACAATCACCATATCCACATCCATCTCCGAGACAATATGCTTAAAGCCACAGTGAGAAAAACAGTTCCGAATTGTCGCACTGCGCATTTATCGCCAACTTTCGGCCACGCATGTAACGGCTTGCAAAATGTTGACCTTTGCACTGATTTCCCCGGCCGTCGAGGATGAGGTCAGCAAGCCTTCCTCAATTGATTCAAGGATGTAATTCACCAACCTTGAACGATAAAAGGTCTTCAAATTTTTTATGATGCCCATATCCATTGCCTGTATCAAAGATGTGGTGTTGGGAGGCAGAAATTCCATCTGGATATTCTTCAAGAAATCCAAATTTGAATGTGCTGCACAATTGTCGAGAAGTAATAACACTTTTCTCGACTGGCGTTGTAGCTCTGTGTCCCAATCCTTCACCCATTCTTTAAAAAGTGTAGAGCTCATCCATGCATTCCTGTTCGCACGATACACAACTGGTAAACTGCCCATTCTGAGTCCCTTAAAGCAGCGAGGCTTGGCACATTTTCCTATAACCAGCAACTTCCTCTTGTCTGTTCCGGACATGTTTGAGCAGCACAAGACAGTTACGCGATCCATTGCCTTTTTGCAGCCAGAGAGAGTAACATGTTTGTAACTTAAGGAGCCGTACGATGTAGCCCTATAGTACAACCTGGTTTCATCAGCATTATAGATGTCATCTGCTGGAAATTTTTCAAGAATCTCTGGTAGTTTTGTTGATTTCCATTCTTCAGCTCGAGAGCTATTGGCACTTTCTTTCTCACCATGTGCTTTCTCAAATTTTACATAATGTATAGATTTCCATCGAGACAACCAGCCGTCCGCAGCTATAAAATCTTCGTGGCCCAGAATTTTAGCGAGTTCTTCCGCTTTGTACTTTAACATTGGACCACTTACTCGCACGGCTCGTCCAGTAACAAAGGCAAACCAATCATTAAGGGCCTCATCGACGTCTGGATCCTTGCCTTCACGCTTCCGTTTTTGGGAAGTACCTTGTCGTCCTTCACATTGTGCCCGTTCTTCTCGCAGATCTTTCTCTTGTTTTATCAGGCGCGATATTGTAGATTTTGCCAAGCAGGTAATTTCCACCAATCGACGCTGACTAGTGGTTGGTCCCTGTTCCTTGATCTGATCTAGGAAACGAATCTTCTCAGCTAACGTCAAGTCCCGTCGTGGCATTTTCTTAACATGCAACAAGACACGCACAGTTCACTGAGGTGAACTCGAGTCTGTCTCCCGGGTATTTCTATGGTTGACCTAGTCACCTGCAGTCCTATGATTTGCCGGACCTGTGTGTCCGCGATCACTTGCCGTGCTCATGAGTAGGCCCGCAATGCGGGCTCAGGGCATTCGGCTCAATGGACGTGCGGTTCATCGATCGAGCGGTTAACGACATGTGAACAGGCATGTATGTCTTCGCTCCACCTACAAGTGTTGGAAACTACAGTCAGTTTCGGGCGGTTCTGAAGCCAATTAGATAGATGTGCCTCAAGGTTACCACAGTTAAGTTTATCCAAAGGCCAACTCGGATTACTGTAACCTAATGATACGCTTTCTTGCCCGACATATGAACTGTGGGTTTAGTCCAGACATCCAGGCACAGAACTTGAGTTTAACACCTCTGTTACTTGCCACCTTCTATCGTCTGGTCCGATTAAGCGGAATTCCGGTCCTAATAAGCGGCTAAAATTAGGCTAGCGTAATAGGATTCGTTTCGGTTCTTCAGAATTTGGCCCGAATAAGCGGCTGGTCCTATTAACCGGTGGTCCTATTAACCGGAATCGACTGTATATACTTAAACCTGTGGAGCTTGTCCATCTGCTGCAACATTTGGGTGAAAATCCAGTGTCAAATGCAGATATACGTCAGGAAACTTAACAGTATACATTACTGACCAAACCCAAACGATTAGTCTCTCAAGGTTAACCTGACAGCTGTGAACCGCAACTACTGCTCTACTTTATCCGACGCACAGAGCTCAGTCTCGAGAATGCGTGTTTGCTATGTGGATCTAGGGCGATCATCCCACGACGGTGGCGACAGAATGGCTTACAAGTTCTTCACGCAACGCACCCAGGAAACACGAGAATGAAGGCACTTGCTCGATCTTATGTATGGTGGCCTAACATTGACAAATATCGAAGAGGATCCGACACTACGACGTGTGTCAAAGCACTCGGAGGAATGCCCCTCCCATACCACTTAGTCCTTGGAAATGGCCCAGTAAACCGCGGGAACGCATACACGCAGACTTCTTTGACCCGTTGGATGAAAAAAATATTTCATGCAGGCATTTCACTTCACGAATTTCAATAAAACAAGAAGAAATAACATTATAACAGAATTTACTGAATTCAGTAATTTCGCGTATTCTCCTCAGCTGTTTACATACAATGAGTGGAAAACAGTGCGATGTTAACAGCAAAAATTCAAAGCGGTCGAAGGTCTTTAGGCTCACGTGACCTGTTCCGAGGAAAACGCAATCGCCAGCCTCACCAGGGTAGGGCTAGCGTGGTCACGAAATCCGTTTGCTTGCATAGCTTTGGCTTCAGCCGCCGAATTGCTGCCGCTTCCGCAAACTGTAGTAAACGGGGATTAGCCTGTTTGCTAACTACCCTGAAATTGCCACGTGGGTTCTGGCATTCAGGGCAGTCTAGTATGTGGCGTGCAATAGAGCTAGTTGGTAGCTTCGGACCCTTAGCAATCATGTTTCGCGGAACATGCTCTGCAATCCTCGCTGACAGCCTTCTCTCAGTTCGGCCTACGTACTTGCTACCGCAAGTACAATTAAAGAGGTAAATGCAAGAGGCGGTAACTTGAGAGTCTGGTCTGTCCAGGTTGGATTTACAGAGCCGCCTTCTGGCTTGATGCAATACCACTAGCTCAGCCGCATGGTAACACTTCTTAATCGATTGACGGAGGCGATGCCTGCATCTTCGGTCAAGTTGATCTCCTTTGAAGGGCAGTGTAATGAATACTTTTTTCTTTGGGACATCTGTTGGTGGTTTATCTCCGGATCGTACTTTCGCGTGCCGAGTTATAAATCGCGCTGGATACCCATTCTCTTGTAGCGTCAAAGTGACTCGTTCTAGTTCATGTTCGATTGTGTCTAATGAGCAAATTTGGCGAGCTCTAGCAAAAGTGGTACGTACTAGAGCTCGTTTATAGTTCACTGGGCAAAAGCTATTAAAGTTCAAGTATTGCCCCGTCCATGTTGCTTTTCTGTACACAGATCGAACGAGTGTACCATCTGGCTTTCTCTGTAAGTTAACATCTAGAAAGTGGAAAGATCCGTCGACTCGTTTTCCATTGTGAACTTGATGGCTGGATGGCACATATTCATCAGTTTCAGTAAGTGCGCCGCCTGTTCAGGTGTGTCAACGACGATGAATGTGTCGTCTACATACCGGCAATAAAGGTGTACATTTAGTAGGTAAGAAGCTAACACAGTGTTTTCCAAGTTTCCGAGGAAGATATCAGCCAAAACTGGGCCCAGTGGGCTGCCCATGGCCACGCCGTCGATTTGTCGATACAGGGTTCCATTGAACCGGAACTGAATATCTTTTGTGCATAGGCGCAGTAATGATTTGAGCTGTAGCGCTGGGAACCCAACTTTATCAGCGTGTCTGGCTATTATATCTAGTGTTTCTTCCAAAGGTACGTTCGTGAATATGATAGAAGTTTTTTCACTTGCAAATGCCACCTTTGAGATGACCGTTTCTTGCATGCGGAGGTGTTTCAGTACCTTCATTATACCACATACGCTGGTACCAGACAACGGTTCCGTATTTACTAGTCAGGAATTTCAAGAGTTCCTCAAAAGCAACGGCATACATCATGTGAAATCAGCCCCCTACCACCCGGCTTTGATCGGGTTAGCAGAAAGTGCCATCCAGATGGTCAAGAACGAGTTACGGAAACAAGCCTCTGCTCCACTGCGTTCAAAGTCAGACAAATTTCTTTTTGGCTACCGCATCACGCCTAAAACAACTACTGGGAAGAGCCCAGACGAGTTGATGTTCGGACGGAGGTTGAGGACACGGCTGGATCTTCTGTTTCCTGACCCGGGGCTACTTGTCGAGGCTTAGCAAGATCAATCTGACATAGTACGACCAGAAGGCTTCTGATCCAAGCTTCTGCCAGAATGAACCGGTCTACGTCAAGTTGCCCAACGAAACAATCTGGCAGCCTGGAGAATTGCGCGAAGTTGAGGGACAACATACCGAGGTGGCTTTATCTGATGGCAGAGTAGTTACTCGGCACAAGGATCACGTCCGACATCGTTCAGTTTCAACTCCTCCAGATGACGAGTCCTCGAACCAGCAAACTAAGTTGATAAACGCGTAGAACTCTTAAAACTCTGGTCAACCGGAGGCTCAGCAATGTCGCCGTTCAACTCGGCTACGCTGACCCGTCGACCGATACCAAGCTAGCTGGAGTGGTCCAAACTAAAGGGAGAAGGAATGTGGCATCCTCACGGCCAATGTACTGAGCCCCTTCTATTCATTGCTTGCATTCGCTGGCGTGTGTCAGTAACCCACTGGCTCATTTATCTATTGACGTTAGTTTAGAATAGTGGATCAATGCGTTGTACAACATGCCGGTTAGAATACAGTTTTGCCTTCCATGTGCTTGACGTGATCTGCTTTGTGATACTTCGGCCATTAGTTTGCATTAGTTTCGCGATTGCTTAACTGTGACAGTCTCAACATGCATGTTGCTGTTTGCCTTTGACTTCAAAGCCTTTTTCTCTTACGCGCACACCGAGTCGCTAGGTGACCATTCACCTAGGTGGCATTATCGCTCTGTAACTCTTACAAAATCCCATTTTTGTTCCGTTTTATCGGTATCCCTCCACATGTCTCGTTGCTTTGCAGCTGGTGAGCGGAGGCCCTCCTCGCATTGTTGTCCAGCTACACATGATGCGATGGCCCGATTTCTCCGCACCATCTCCTGTGGACTTCACTTCTCTCCTATTCACCTACTGGACAGAGAGAAGATGCACAAGCTCCGATGCCCCGGTGCTAATACACTGCAGGTATGTATGTGTTGGTCACACCCTCTGGTTAGATACATGTGTGCGCATATCGGTTGTTGTCAATGGTTTTGCATAGAGATAATACGCGGAACGCATGCGTCTGCCAGCTTTCATCTTCTTTCTGCACTTTTCAAACAGTTGTAAAGGCCTGACTGCCTTAAGTGTTTCAAACGATAAATTCCCCTCTGAAACTCAAGTTGCTTCACCGTATAGTCAGCCTGAGGTGCAATGTTGTGTGTTCACATGTGAAATGTACTATCGTGCATTGCTATCTGCGTCCAGTTCTTACAGTGTTGCGTAGACACAAGTTTTCTGGGGCTAACCTCAGAAGTGTGGCATCCGCTTACCTGGAGGCAGTCCAAACTAGACTTGTGGAATTGTCAGAAACCCTTACTACCCGTCATCAAAGGTCTGTCTCTGCACTGTCCGATTGTTTTCACCTACTTTCGTGAGGCCACTACTGTTTTTATGAGGCGAAATTGGTCTACTGATCTCAAACATTCGCTGTCAAACAATAAAACTAAGAACCAATTGCCCATAATCCTAGTAAGCAAGTGACCAATTTATGAAACTTGCAACCTGGCTCATCACAACGGGAAATGTTGTCATTTGGACCTGTGTTGTAAAGCTGCCCTGCCTCTGCTTTGCCTGAGGTGCCGCTAACCCAGCCAGGGGAAAAGCAAAAGACGAGGTTCGCTTGATCGGTATATATTGGCCGTTGTTTGACATCCCAGGTGTGTCTGCGCTTGATGTGCATGTTGACAAGGTGCCTACCTGTCTAGTACCCACTGCCTCGTCCATACTGGCTCCAGGAAACAGTTGCTTGTTGCTGGAACGGACGGGGTGCACTGTCCTTGTTGTCGTGCTATGCTCGAAGAGTCGTTCCATTCACTCAGTGTGGAGCGGACTACGGTCCAGTCACCGCCTTGTGTGCGCTTGATTCCCAAAAACACAGCATTCTTGTGTTTGCCTGAAGGAGTGTGGGCCGGCTCCTTTGATGAAACGTGGCTCCCATCCACATGCCTCCCGATCTTATTCCTTCGGGTGTACACTGGACATTGCGTGTGTGGTTGGAGCTGTGTGTTGCAGCGCAAGCCATCCATGGTCCCTCTGTAGGCGCAGGCGTCCTGTGGCTTGCCACAGTGACAGGCAAATCCGAAACCGGATGCCACCGACCATGTATGTGAATGTATGTACATGGTTAAGTTTATAAGTCACATGCACTGACTTTCGACTGCGCGTTGCTGGGCTGATTGACGTCACTTGCCTAGACAGGTTCAAACATGAAGCGGTCTCCACTGTCCTGTAGTAGTCACGTTCACGTTAGCGCCATAGAAACCCGCGCTACGATGAGAAACTGGCTCCGTCAGCTGCTCTGGATTGTGCAGCAACTTGTGTTGTGGATGACGAACCGAGTCATTCAGCTTTCCACGAGATCTAATGAAGGCTCAACTCTTGTCTCGAAACAATGTCGCGGCGTTCATCCGTTGCGTCGGCCTAATAAACTGATACTAATCTTCTCAATATGTTAATCAGATTTTTTTATAGAAGTCCACTTCGTGGGCTTTTTGATCCGTTTAAGAGGTTTTAGTTAACTAACCCGGATAAGCATGTCTGGTGCAGAAATATAGTAACTGGTATGGCGCACGAGGTTAAAATGGTGCCAGTTAGTGCAAATTGTGCTACCGCAGCTCATGCGTCATGTTCAACGATGCGAGTAAATTTGAACGACTCAAGGAAGTGGGGGACATAACCAATGTCGAATCGCGCATAGTTCGTCACCTTGGAATGCTTACTCTTCATCGCGTGATAGGTTTTGACACTTTCAATAGTTTGAAGCCGAGTGGTAGCACCACTCCGCAGCTGCATGGGTCACCCAAGACACATAAGTTCAGTGTGCCACTCAAGCCGGTGCTTTCAATGATGAATGCGTTTCAGCATAAACTGGCCCGTTGGTTGGTAAAGGCGCCTTCTACTCTGAGGCAACGATCCAATCCGTACAGTCTAAAAGACTCGTTTCAACTTATTGATAACTTAGATGTAATCAGCCTATCAGTCATATGTTCCTTAGAATTTAGAATCCTCATCCACCAACCTTCCGCTACTTTAGGCAGTTGTTTGCGTATGCAAATTAACTGAAAACCCTGACTATTCGTTACCACTTCCGGTTGCATTTCTGAGGGAATGCGTGCTGTTATGCACAGCCAATGTCAGGTTTCATTTTCGGGACACACTCTACGGTCAAATTGATGGCTTAGCAATACGTACCCCATTAGTTCCTGTTCTCGCTGATTTCTCCATACTGATGATAGCAAGAAACATTTCTACAAAAATTCCTCAACTGCCCTATTGCAAACGCCATGCGGATGATCATTTGACTTTTCGTTCGTCGGAGCAGCAGCTCGCACAGTTGGTCGAGTGCCTCAAGGGTGCACGTGCTAACTTACAGGTTACATTCGAAGTAGAACGGAATAATTATAATTATTATAGTTGCTTTTCGGTGAACGGACCTCTTAATTAACCCACCATCTCTGCGACTGATAAGGAGACCTAGATATGGCAGATAATTATCTGCCACATCTGGACATCTTTATCAGTCGCAGGGAGGATGAATTAATTACGAGGTCCGTTTACCGAAAAGCAATTCAGTCTGGCCAGCACTAACAATTCACCAGCTTCACACCGATAGGACACTCCAGTACACTTCGGGTCATCCGGAATACGTTTACGTGGGGATAGCCTCATTGTTCTTCCACAGGGCACAGACCTTGTGTACAACGGAAAAGGATAGAATGATCGCGCGGAAAGTGATAGTGAAAATCCAATTACAAAAGCAATAGGGTCCACAAATATAGCCTGCAACCCGGTGAATAGAAACGGTGGGAATTCCCTACAAGGATTGCATCTCAGAAGAAATTCGTAGCGTACTGAAGAAGGAAGATATAGTGGTGAGCTGTTAGCCGGTCCATATTTTGCCTTTAACCGTGATGCCCTTAAAGGACCCCTTCCCACAGAACAACTGTCAGTGTGTACAACATCAACTGTAAAGACTACGCACACGTGTACATTCATCAAACAGCGAGAGAGCTACGAACACTGATCTTATTACACTGTGCATTTTGCAGCCGCTGAAGGATGAGTTTGAATGCAGATTCCAGCTAATAGCTTCGGCCGTAACGGTGTCTCCGCCAGACACAGCATGAAATCGATTTCGCTAATCTCGTGTAAACTGCTCGCTTATTTTCTATCCCAAGAAGCAACGCATGCAGTACGCTCGAAGCGAACAATTGTTTCCGCTTCATTCAATTTCAAGCTTACTACAGAGGTATACGTTGGAAAAGTGTAGTTCAATAGAAGATACAGAGATTGGCTGTTGATTGTACAAAATTAAGTGGTTATCGTAACAGCATCAGGTCTTCAACTTATTAACCATAACAGTAGTAGTATTAGCAACAGTCCAACAGATAGACATGGAGCGAAACAAAACCATGCGAAGCACCCGAGGAGGATAGGTTTAATTACCGAATCATTCTCATGACACATTAGCTGAAAGTGAGCAACACACTCTAACTATTGTGACGTAACAAAATCTGAACGTTTTGTTATTTTGTGCACGCCAACTTTCATTGTTGGTATTTTTTACTTGTTAAGCATTAAACGTCTGAATCTAAAAAAGGTATGCACATAGCTCTTCCATTGGTTTTGATTGTTCGCCATTTCCTGAATTGTTTCCAACGATCGGCCCTCCTAGTCTTTCGGTCCCCAACCAGACGGACGTATGGATCCAACGGCAGCAAGACATGAAGTCAACGATTTCAAATACTGTCATCATCTGGACGACTGACCACCGCGTCGTCTCTTCCAGCCAAGTGGTGCACGAGCCAAAAGGGCGCCATAGGGCAAACGCTCAGCTGACATCCGCAGGACATGATCACACCATCTCAACTGACATAACAAAATCAACTTGTTGTTGGGAGTACACGCATTTCCTCACCGCCGCAACTAAATCACCGGTCGGGGGCATAACTGCTTGTTACCGTTGAAGCGCTGTGCACCAGATTGACAAAACTTAATATATGCACACCGCTGAAGCTCGTCAACTCAATGTAAACACATGAGTCAGCAATCATCTGAGACCAATCGGATCTCGCTCAACGACGCTACCTGCGTTCAATCACTTGAACACATGACGCTGTTACGATAAGCGCTTAATTCTGTGCAACCAATAGTCAATCTCTGTACCTTTTGGTGAACTACACTTGTCTCAACGTAGGTTTCTGTAGTATGCATGAAGATGAATAAATCGAAAACAGTTGTTCGCCTCAAGCGTACTGCTTATGGTTCTTCTTGGGATTTAGAAAATTTCGAGAGCATTAAAAGAGTTTTGAGAGCGACGCCCCAGAGGTTAATTGGCAAGGCCAATAGCTGCGTTAATAGAATCGGGAAGCTGGTCGGAGTATGTGGTGAGCAGTCTTCATCTGGCCAGTCTGACGAGCGTAAATACTCTGGTCAGATTGGATAGCTAATGTCTAGGTCATTATCATCATCACGATGACCGTACTTGTCAACGCGACGGACGGTTAAACCCATGGAATAATCCCTGCCCGACTGGACCACTTGAGTTGACTTTTCCACCTGTGTCTTTAAGAGTCTTGACTCATCTCAGTAGTTACGATGATCTACCTCACCCGCTATAAGATACCACACCAGCTCTGTACGAAATCACCTGGCTTGGAGCTTTTTGGTCAGTGACGAAACACCTGCAAGTAAATGAAGCAAACGATTGTCCCTATAACTCTGTTCAGCCATGGCTTCCTGATCGGTTCCAAGTATATTGTAAGATTTAGAAACTTTTGCCTTGCTTCAGTCAAACCAAATTGGTCATGGAACTAACTGAAGTGTACCCAAATGCTGTCAGCTGGTCAGCATAGAAGCGTCGATGGCCGAATTAATCCGGTGCAACAACTGGTGGCGTCTTCTTTGATCGCTTCCAGTTGGCCTCATTGTCCTTTGGTGGGATCTTGTCCATTCACTCCGATTGGTCACTGTCCAGGTTGCCAGGTCATTGGTCAAATAACCTTCCTATTCTAGCGCAGTCCTTGAGTCGCTTATGGTTATGTGTGTAACGCTGTTTT
Organism: Dicrocoelium dendriticum; assembly: GCA_944474145.2. Taxonomy (NCBI): domain Eukaryota; kingdom Metazoa; phylum Platyhelminthes; class Trematoda; order Plagiorchiida; family Dicrocoeliidae; genus Dicrocoelium; species Dicrocoelium dendriticum. The sequence goes on along the minus strand of OX104066.1, from coordinate 34,296,967 downwards.
CTCTGCTACGCCAACCCAGCCGGGGACAAAACAGAACACCGAAATCTGCTAGACCAAAGTCTATTAGGCACAGATCATGGTTCATTTTATAGCTCGCAATCATCTTACGTAGCAACCTGTTTCACGCTGACGATCTGAGTTCATCAGCTTCCCGCGTGACTTAGCCGTGGTACCGCAGGTCGGGTAGCAACCCGTGTGATAATGACGAACTGATTTCATCAGCTTCCGGCGTGACTCGGCCCTGCTACCACTGGTCGGGTAGCAATTTGTGTCCCGATGATAGGCCTTTTGAAACCGTGTCACTTTTTTATGCTGCGGCCTCCTGTCATTACGTCTCAACTTTTCCACCCAACGGACAAGCTATCTTTTCACCAAATTTTTATCATCAGTTGGTGCACCTTTCTTCTTCGCCGGTTATAGCTTCTGTTTGGTGTGCTATCGCATTTTGTGAGATGTCGAACTTGCGTGATCTGTGTCCGAGTACGCTAGCCGTTACCCACCACTAGTTGCTTAGGCCAGTGTGAACTAACCTTATCCAGCCGAGAAATGACTACGGAGTATATGAAGAAGTGAAAACGTCCATAAGGCAGCATCTTGTGCCCTCTCCTCACTTTGTTGACCTGTGTCCATCCAGATGCGTGTACTACACAGAACTATCTACTTCTGAACACGCAACAAACTTGCTTGAAATGTTTGACAGCATTCTCGATCTATATTCACATAACATTCGCGGGTGGAGGTTTTGTTGATCCTTGTAACATTTTTACCGTTTTTCTGAATGCAAAGATACCCCACTAGATCCTCACCAACACTTACCTTGTACACGATTTTGTCAATAGCGCTGGAATCGGCCGGACTGGTACCTTTATCTGCCTCGACCAACTGTGCCATCAAGCGCGGTATTATCTGCAACCCGATTTTCAACCATGGAACATGCATCCCACTTGTAAAACGCCCACCAATTTGGATGAACCGGTGTATGTCAATCTGAAATTCGATTCTGAAGAAACGGCTAATTCATCTGCTAACAATCACCGTGTTTCCGGCCTTAGTGCGGCAGCCTCAGAGCCATGTGGTGATGAGTACCCGAATGGTGGAAGCCAAACCGCCGCAGGATTGCTGTCCGGCGCTACACGCAACAATGACACTCGATCGAATACGGCGCGTAGAAGACGCTTTGGTTTAGGTCGACGAAAATCGCATTGCATCGACATTTACAAAATTGTGCTTTGGTTACGCTCCAACCGGAGCTATATGGTCCAATCAGAGGTGGGTATATGTGTGGGCAGTGCATACTGTTGGGAATATTCACTGAATTCCTTCTACACTTTGTTGTTTTTCCTCTCTTCCATTGCAGGAACAATATCTTTTCATTTACCAGTATTTGTCTTATTTTATACAGAAAGTTAACGATTCCGGTAAGTTTTGTTTATTGGCTCGCTTTCTGTGGGTATTCGGCGTCATCCTACCGCGCTGTTTGTTATTATATATCGTCCACTGTTATATGCACAAGTCACGATTACCTTACGCTTGGGTTGTATATAGGTTACGAAAGTGTTAGACCCACTGCATTTCCCACTGGAAAGGTTACTTTCCAGGGTCTTTCCAAATAAACCCATTTGAATTTATGTAAACTTCCATCATTAAACAAGTTCCTTTCAGAAAATGTTTGGAAATGTTCTTTCGTTGACTTTTTCCATGTCACAGAACTGGCGCTCGACCGCTCCTCTGGTCTTCGTTTACGAGTCCGTTTGACCCTTAGTTTTAACCCTTAGTTACTAGCCCACTCACTATAACAATGAAACAATGTCTGTCAACAAGTCCGGTAATACTTTCAGGATGAACCTCGTAAAGGCAATAAACGTGTGCCGACAGAATTTAGTGCGCACTAGTGGATTCACGATCATAACTACACCCGTTTTGAATGCATGAAACCATTGTTTACGGTATTTGTCCTTCTGGCTGGCAACTGGGACAATGCGTTTCTGACTTGATTTCTTATGGCGAGGTAACAACGACAACAACGTAAACTGGGAGGGCGTTTGATGTCCGGCACACTAAGGTGGAGAAATTACAACCTTCCAGCGGTATATTTCATGGTCGACTCTAACTAATAGGTTTTCAGATCTATGTTACGACTGGATTTTAGTAGGGGGCGGTAAACGTGGTTGGGATACTTTAAGATTCGGTAAGTCATTCTGAGCTCCACCCATACTGACCGCTGTATCGTCTTGAGGCTTTTAGTTTAGGTTGATACTGGCGATGTAGGATAACCTTTGTGTTTCTACGTGGCATTCGTTACGGGGTTTTGAGCACAATAGAATTATGCTTCTGTCAGAACTGCTATCTCTGAGTAGTCTGATAGATAACCCCGCACATGCAGTGTGGGGCTCCTATATCAAAAATGTTGAAATTAATGGACCACACTGATCCAACGATTGACCTAGTATGGTCCGAATTCTGTTGCCTCTTTGGATAATTTGAATGTCTTGCTCACGAAGTCGACTTTACCACGGACACTTGGGTGTAGTGGGTTCAGTTTTCATGACTTCTGCTTCCATAGTGTTTCGATGTATCTTTCAGTTGGCAGCAGAATGTAATGAAACACTAGACGTGTCCAGCAGAAACAAGGTCAGGAGATAACGAATGCAGTTGTTCAATTACATAGGTACCAATTACCTTGGAAGGGAACACTTCGATTAGGTATCTAAACACTGATTCAGGCAATCCTGAAGTTTCGGCTCATGAGGATGGCGCGTTCTCTCCCCACTGGATCCATCGGTTTCCTTTTATCGTATTTCACTCAACCAGCCAGTTTGTGAAACGATGCGGATTGGGTCAGACGGTATTCAAAGAATGTGACCCAGGCTAAGCGAACGTTGCAGCTTATCAGACAAGTGTATGTGATCCAACAGTCTTATCTCTAAAGCAATGGGGAGTGGTTTCAACTGGATAACGTGAGCAAGGAGTCCCTTCGTGACGTGCTCGAGGTTGCTACCCGCAGTTTTGCAATCTTCGTGCCAATTCTCACATGCGTGCATGGTCAGCCGCAGTTGAGTGTTAGTGGGTTTAAACCCACCTGACTTGATCAGTGTGGTAGTAAACCTGTGCGTATGCTTTATTCTCTCGCATCATCAGGTGCAACCCGCGGCACTTATGTTTTACACCATTCTAAACAGGTCTTAAGCCTACAACCGCTGCCTCATATAACTTTGTCTTCAGTGATGAGGACCATCGACCTCTCTCCACCGGGATGGATTGTGTATGACTTCTGGCATCTGAGCTGTGTACTCTGTGTGGCTCAAAAGGCACGTAGAACGGACTACTTGGTGTAGCCGATTGGATCCTGGAGGATCGCAACTTATCGTACCATATTATTACTCATTCCCGCTGCTGCATGGATCGTGTCAGTGGGTTGGTCGCACCCAACCTTTTATTAGATCCGGTGTAGCGTGATGATAGGAAGCGCAAACGATACTTTCCAGTAGGCAGTCTGTGTGCACTCGATGCCTACGAACGATATCGGTGCAAATATGCAGTGACTTTGATCCACATTACCGGCGGTCACATAAACTACCGGGCTTGCCGTGCATAGTCAGAAACTTAGGATATAGTAACGACCTTAAAGGATCATTTCACATGCAACTAATGGCTGCATTTTGTTTTTTTAAAGTTTTGATCACTTAATATTTAAGTGCGATCAATCGGTGATTGACACTCATGCATTTAATCCAATGAACGACACGTTGTTGACTGATGGGCCTATACGGACTGCCTAGATCTACAACCCACTGGGAGGCTAGGTCGACCATTCTCATTAACATCAACGACAAAACGGATGGTCCGCAACATTAGGGATCAGCTCATTTTACTTGGCGTTCATACATTTATCACCTATATAATACCACGGCACTCCATTTCATAATCCCGTACTCTATTTTCTGTTTTGCTCTTTTCCCGGTCTAACACCATCCTTTTGTCTGTGTCTTATCTTCAGAACAAATCTATGTGAACGTTTAACCCCAATTTGGGCTCCGACAAATCATACGAAGCCAGCTTACAGCACATCATTTCACCATGCTTGTGAGCCCACCACCCTCCTGTCCACCCTAGAACCACATCGAGTATTTTGTATTTTAATGGATCGCTTTGGCATCAAGCACTCTTTGCTCATTTTGATTTTACCAAATATACACTCGCCCGATCGTAATGCATCTCATCAGTATCACATATCCTGGCGCTGGAATTACGTAGATGAATTGGGCACACAAGCCCAAGTACAGCCCAGTTTGTTTCCAAGCTGTGATTTTCTTCGGTAACTTATCAAACGCAGAACTGTTATGGGCTTCGATCAAAAAATGTCTGCTAGAACACTACTTGCTGTTAATAACGCACAGTGGTTATGCTGAACTTTGCAAACGCGCTTGGGGATAGGTTCCGCGTTTTGCTCGTAATTAATCCTTGGGCGAAAGTGCATTGACCACATGCTGGTCTGCCTGTATAGCCATATGGGCCAATCGTATCGTCGATGCCATCTCGGACGAATCGTGTACCAGCGGTTTGGGCGCATGCGCTCCTGGCTGCTTGGTTGCGTCCGCAGTCAACACACTGGTAATATCTTACTAATAGCCTCACTGGAATCTCCCTGTGATGTTTTCAAACTTGCACAGTCTCAATTGCGTGTATATCTCAATTAACTTACTTTACGTTTTCTGTGAGTAGATGATTGGCCACTGTAGTCCCAAGCATGCCTGTCTCGGCAGCTGGTTACAATCCTAATTGATCAATAACTCCTTCCGATATGATCTCATCATGCACTTTAGCTTTGAAATGTGTTCTGTGTCTCTGAACACGGTTCATCAGATATGAGTGAAGATATTTCGGACTTATTCATAAAGTCTGAAGGTTGCGGATCGCCATTTTCTGATCTCAACTGGTGTATCCCTACTTGCTGAGTTCGACCAAAACCGAAGCAGTCTTTGGGTTGCAGAGTTTTAGATTACAAAAGTACATGCATCTTTCGACGACAGGCGAAGCTGTGCCGAAGTAGTGGCAGATCATTTTATATCCATACATTCGAACTGGAGGTGGTCGCACTAAACGCGAGATAAGTCGACGTGCAAATAAAATACCCTATCCATATCGGAGGGATGGATGCTCCTATTAGATGGAGAAATGTAAGTGTCTCACGTGCAGACGGTTTTTCGATCACTGGGATCACACTTTACTTTAAATGCCATGGCAGGTATGCTAGACCACTCCAGACAACTCTTTGGGGGTAGCGACACATACAAGATATTCAACATCCAATGAACGGAACCTGCAGATAATTGTTGTGCTCACTTGTTGCTATTTTCCTCAATTGCGGTGTTTGAACTACATTCCGCTTGGTGCCCAGAGTAGTGTCATACTATGATTCTATTATCACTTAAGGTTTTCTGGGAACTTCTACTATAATCGCTTGAGTTAATAGCCTCCATCAAGTTGCAATGCACTCGCTCTGAAGGCATTGGCCCCGGTCCTCCCCAGCCGGCGCATTCTGCTTCACGTTTCTCCGCAGACATCGGTTTTTCTTATTGACTTGAAGCGGGGAGAGCACGAATTCATCCAATAAAACTGATGCATGTTTCACTCAAAATGCGGGTATGTATCTGGGATTCGATCGATCTTTCCTTTTTACCACGATTCTGTTAATCGTAAACTAATATCTCAGCCGATTGTGCTGACGAGAATGGGTTATTAAAAGCCTTCGTATGGACTGTACATCCAAGTAGATAAGGCAAGTCACTGAGGTGATGTGGTACGAGGTGGATACTTGCCGGAATGGGCGGATCATATGACAGCCTGCTCGATAAACAAGTAATCGAAAACGTCAGTGCAGGCGAACTTACGTTTTCCATAATTACCTACCAGCCTGGTAAGGTTATATAAAATGTCCAATATATATGACAGTATAATGAACTCCGTATAAGAAAAAATCACTGTTTATATGTAAATAATTACTGTCAATGAGGTCCATGTATCGATCCATACCCAATCCCACTTAATAGTTGTCAAAATCGATCGGGCCAGAGCAGCCGCTAGGCTTGAACGAACCGCTTCTGAATGCAGATATTGTTAATCCAATCGAAGCGTGATAACATCAACAGATAGTATACCATTTCTCAGGCAAGTTAGTCCAGGGCGGAATCAAGTTAGGCATTAGGAATTTTGAACTTCTGTCACTTACACAAGTTGCTCCTTTCATGCGTTGGTCGCGGTTACCGCGCGCACCGTCGCGTAGTTGCCTCATTATTCAGGCGCCGTCAGCCAATACAATATCGGGTGTAAGTTTAGAGCAAAATGTAGGCATGTGTGTGACAAAGGTGTGCTCACTGGACATACTCGCGAGTATGTTGTCGCCCGTGCAACGCTGAATTGCATGACGGGGTTTAGACCAGTGGTACCTTGGGTCACCAGCTGCAGAATAGGATGTAGTTGCGTCAATGTAAGACATGGGTTTGGAGCATACCCAACCCCCACCCCTTAAACATATCCTGTCGGCGGAAAGCGCTACTATTTTCCGCATTCTGTCGCGGTAAGTAGTCACTTTACCAGCCCTAAGGTTACTCTGCCCCCTTCGTGCAAACAGTTGCTCGCGATGGACACTGCGCGCGGACCAATAGGCCCAAAAGATTTGCCCATTAATTCTCGACGTTGTATTTGATTACGACCAAACGGCTAAATCGCATATAAACCAGTGGACGTCGGACGCTGCACCGGTGCAAATGCCACAGTGCACGAAGCTACTCGATGTCGTGAAATTGTGATTGAATACATATCAAGCTGTCGCCTAAGACTTTAATACAGCTACTAATATGTCAATCCTAGTGCATTTTGCATGGATGGCACTCGTTGCTTTACGAGTTAGCGTGATGAGTAATGAGCTAGCTTAGGCCATATAGTGAGTGCTTAACAAGTTTTGTATTTTGTTAGGGTGATTGAACCACAACTACTCGTGCATACATGCAACGGTGATCCGTTTTGGTACTAGGAGAAAAAAGTCGTAATACAATACGTAGCTGGAAGTGGGATACCAGTAAAAGTAAGGAGAACGAATTCGATAGATTTCACGTCAGCATGATGACCTCGGAACTCTACTCACCGACGTGGTATGTATATAGCTTGAGAGTGAGCTTCATGGATGCAGCAACTCTGCTCTTTTCCATGTGTCTACGTTCCGGGCTCTGAGGAAACATGTGGTTCGGGAAGCGTATGCTTTGTTTATTGTCGTGTTTCAGCTTGCAGACATGTTAGCTATCTTCCTTTGTGTGATCTTTCTAAGGAATTTCTGGAAGTATACGTACCACGCGTTATGACTATTGAAGTCGAGGCATCGGCAGCAGGATAATCTCCGTCACCACGGGAAAAGTAGCGTTACCCGAAGGAGTCTTCTTTGACCGTAATGCAGGGATTTGGAGAGAAGTAAGACGCTTCTCGGCGTGGTGGTTTTAACCCCGTTTCCACTTGCGTCAGAAATTAGTTTACACTCATGACCATCATCCTTCGTTACGCTGCTCTGAAATATAGCTGCACACGGCAGTTAGTTCACCGAAATTCTACCCGGTAACTAGCGGTTTGCGGTCAGCTACTGCTACGGTTTTGGACTACTTGCTAAACAGCGACGACTGTGAACGTGCAATTAGTAATGCATAGCCTACGCTCAGTTATACCTTTCGAATTACGGACGTTCCTGTCGGATCTAGCACGGAACCATTTGAAATGTCCGTTACCTCGTTCCTGGTTCTGCTAGACTTTATTTAACCCTGATCTGTCTAAATGATGATCGATTTAAAGCTGTGTCCTCGGAATCTAGGTACATTTTAGATGACCTGAAACTGACTTAACCGCTAGATGAGTTGGAATTTGCTGTCGTAATGTAATCGGATAGCAGATTCCAAGCTCAGCTGCGTCAACATTGATGTGAGCACCCACTTGACCACTCTGAAGTCGTTTGGAGTCAAACCAACTTATCCCACTTTCTAGCCTGTGCCTGTGTTCCGGGTGGAAGATGTATTGACGAAGACACCTGTTTGCTCCATGTGAAACCATACATCTTTTTGTCCAAGCAGAGATGCCCCTAAGGAGTAAAGAAATGTAGACCGAGCGAGTCCTCATAATTATTCACATTTCTTCCGCTTTTCGCCGCGACTCTCTGCTTTCTTAGTGTGCAGCTAGCACGGAATAACCGCATAATCAGCAAATGTTGCCATTGCTATGCAGGGAAACATTTTATCTAATATTCGTATCCTCCCTTACCTTCTGCATTGATCCTACGTGTTACAAAATGACACCATGTAATCACACGAGTAAAATTACTTGACAGATGTTATGTTTATTGAACAAATATGGATCTTGAAGCTGTTTTGCGTGACATCCTGAATGTGCAAAGGCTGTGAAATCGTCGTTCAAAGTTGACCATAATACTTGGCCAAAATCAACTGCTGCTGGTATGCAGATCCACGTGGATTATGCAGTCCCGCTGAACAATGGATATGTTATTGTTATTGTTGAATATTTACGCGCCAAGGTTGTATAGAGCAATTTCTTGACTTGACTTGATCTATGCTCAAAATATCCAGAAGTAGTTTGTGTCACTCAGCCAACGACTGCTTTTATGTTTGCAGCTCTTCGTCATTATTTCTCACAATTTGGTTCCCAAGAGACACTCGCTAGATATAATCGTCCATAACTAACAACAAACGAGTTTAACCGATTTTGTCAAGCCATTGAGGTACTGCATATATACTGCCCCATTTATCAACCCCAAGCCAATGCATATGCTGCAAGGTTTACTGATGCATTCAAAAATGTTCTGTCGAAACTTTAGGGAGCTAGTGATATCGCTGCAAACTTGGATGCATTCGACACATATATTATTCAACAACAAATCTTTTTCTCACAAATCAACAATCACTGTAGCGGAGCCTTGCATCTATCAGAAGATTCCTCTGAAATATGTCATTGATCGTAATTTGGACTGTACTTTTCGATTCATTCAAATGACCTTCCGTCATGGTCAAGAGAACCGTTCGTGCACCGAAACATATACGCCAAAAATCTGGGTAATTCGTTCAACCTATCTTATCTCCATCTCATGTGCTTGTCTTAGTAACTGTTCAATCCTCCGTACGCCCATGTCCAGTGGTTCACGCCGGGTTTACACCTTTATTCCTTTGCTAACGATCATTCATGCATTCTAGGTAAATGGTTTCCAGGCGTTGCATTATCTTGAGTATTTGTTCACAGGCGATTACTCTGTCTGGTTGTAACAATACCTCGGAGTATTTTGGGCCATGAGTTTGGTTATTTTGACCGAAGTTTTGTCAGTATTTGTCCTTATCGATCGGGAAATGATCGTGATAGCAGACACTGTTTGTGGCTGTAGGGACATGGGAACATAATCGCGTTCCATTGTCAGGCGTCTTCTCTTCCCTGCACATCTTGATACATCGTGGAATCTGGTCCTTTTCAGTTTCAAGCATGCCTGCACCCTTGGAGTACGCACGCGCCAAAATTTGCGTGCTTCTTGAGAGTGAGGAATTTTGTAGGCGCAATCTCTCACTGTTTGTCGCTCACCACCGTTCCAAAATGCTGTCGGGGGCTTCCGGTCCTGCACATTACAGCTCAAATGTTGGCCACCAATAACTGTATGATAGGATTGGGATTCTGTTCTGGAATCTGAGACTTCAATCATTTTTGTGTCGTTGTTCAAATTGAGCAGCCTATGACATTCAGCTTCAATTTCACGTGATGTCAAAATGGGTTCCGGTTCCCAATCCACTTGCATGTGCAGTTTTTCTGATAACAACTCAATTAACTGCCGTTGAGAGTTTTTAAAATGTAATTGCTGCTGCTGGAGGAGGGACTGCATCTGTTCGAATGAAATAGTCATGATTTTTCAACACCTCCGTTGCCAGAATATCTGTTGTGTCGGAGCCCCGCGACTGCTTCCACCCCCTAACGGCAGTGAGAACACGAGCGACCAGGGACAGAAATGCAAAGGTTCTTTACATAGGGAAACCAGTTCGTTATATAGCATAACGCACAAACATGAAAGCCAACCAGGGTGCGGAAAGCATGCGGACAATTAAAGCCAATAAGAACGGAACAAATGAGGAACCAATCAAGTGCACACAAAGGACGTAAGGTGAGAGTGATAGCGTCAAAATATGCCTGCGATCTGAAGGCAAAAACAACGACTACAAATAGCCAATAGGGATGACGAAATGATGCGTTAAAACAAACATCGGTGAACCTCCATGGTAGAAAGAAAGTCTGCAGTCATGAACGGCTACAGATGCATACCTGTATTTTACTTTCACCTCCAACACGAGCTAAGAAAGGTAGAAAACTCAGCACTGGAAAACGCTGGCCCATTGTCCGACATCAGTGGTTCGACGAGACCAAACCTAGCGAACGCTGTGCGCAGTTTAGCTGTGGTGCTAGCTGAAGTTACGGAGGTCAGAATATGTGATGCAGTCCACTTAGAATTGGCGTCAACGGTCAATAAAATTAGCTGACCCTCGAAAATACCGAATAAGTTTATGTGGACGATTTTCCAGGGTGTTTCTTGCTACTTACAAGGCTACATTTTCCCATGGGAAGTGAAGTTTTGGTTCTCCTGACAGAGTCCAACCTTCGCTGTAATATTACCATCTAATTCGGGCCACCACATGTAAAAGCGAGCTAGTGACTTCATTTTGGCAACTCCTGGGTGTGCGTCATGCAGTTCATCGAGGATACTTACCCGAAATCTTTTGGGGCCTATAATTCATGCTCTCCACAGTAAACATCTATTCTGGAGGCTGAGCTCAGACATTCTATTACGGAAGAGCATGACTTCATTGGATGTGTTATTTGGCCACCTTACTTGAGCGTACCGTTTCACCAGCGATAAAACTGGGTCTCTATCAGTCTCCTGACGTATGTCCGTTGACATGACCAGGGAATCATTGAGATGCTGAACCAAGTTCACAAGCTCTTGTAGAGTAAACTCCTTCGAAGGTAACTCTCATAAAGGAAGTCGACTAAGGACATCACCTATGGAATTCTGTATGCCGGGAACGTACTGAATTTTGTGTCTATATGCAGATAAAACGAGGGACCAACGAACTATTCTGGGTGAAGTCATTTATTGAATCCCCTCTCGTGGGCAAGGAGGGGAACAAGAGGTTTATGATCCATATGAATCACGAAGGGTCGGCCAAGTTAATATAGTCGAAATTGGATAGTACCGAAGCTAATAGATGCTGCCTCTCGAGCAAGATACGAGTAATTCCGTCCTGCTGCTGTCATTGTTCTTGAAGCTTAAGCGATGGGTCGGTGGTGGCCCTTCTCTAATTCGTACAGTAAAACCGCTCCAAGACTGTAAGTTGAAGCATCACAAGAAAGAATAACAGGCTTTTGTGGGTCGTAATACACATGAACAACTGCAGATGCCGAAAGCTTTTTAACCGATTTGAAAGTATTTGCACAAATCCTGTTCTAATTCCGAGTTTGGTTTTTACGTAAGAGTTGCTAAAGCGGATTTAGATGGGTTGCTGCCGATGGTATGAACTTGGAAAAATAGGTAACGGCGCCCAAGCTTGACCGTAGTTCACCAAAACTTTTGCCTGCTGATGCTCCAAGTAGCGCTCTTTTCTTTTAACAGACATAATCCTTCTCGTGATAACTGATACTCGAGTTACAAGCGCAAGGAATTCACACTTTCCTTTTACAAAACCAGCTTGGTGTCTTATAATCGTTTCAGGATGACATCCAAGTCATGCAAGTTTTCGGTAATAGTTCCTCCAGTAACCAATGTCATCTAAGTATGCATATGGGTTTGTTATGTCTTTCACTAAGGTACCTACAATACCCTGAAAGACAGACGGAGCCGAGCTTATCCCAAATGGCTTGCGTATGTAGTGGAATAATCCAAGGGGAATACCAATGGTGGTGTGTGCATGTGATTCCTCCCCGACTTCAATTTGTTAGTAGGCATGGCTCAGTTAGAGTTCGGTAAAAAGTTCGCCACGGCAGAGAGAAACATAACTGTCTTCAATGTTTGGCAGCGGATATCTGTCAAGCTGTAACACCTGGTTGATGCTAACCGTGTAGTCCCCACAGATTTATATGGCACCATCACTCTTCTATACTGTCACTATATTATTAAACAGGTTCAACCTTACCTTCCAGCTAGAGCTGGCGCAGCTCGCTCTCGACGTTATCGCGAAGTGCATAGAGGCACAGCTCGAGCTTTCCAAAACCTCGGTACTGCTTGTGGTATTAACACTAGATGAGCAGCGTTAATTTTCGAACAAAAGCACATGTTTCTGCAGGATGTCAACTAATTGTGCATGGGTATTCACAAAGTTGACGTTCAACATGATGTTCGGAAAATGTTTATTTCCGTTGCGACCAATCGTGTTTAGGCCCGGTCCTCCAGCAATGTTCACACACCTATGATTCGTTGAATTACGGTGAGAGATGCGTGCAATAAACATGCCCGTGTAAGATCGCAATTGTATATTTGGTGGACCTAACCATGGGAGTTGTGATAAAGCATCCGGTCGTATCAAGCCAACTGCGAAACCGGAATGAATTTCAAAATTTACTGGTTACCCGTTTACCTTGACAGGCACGGCAAGTCACTTGTTCAACATTAGGTCGCGATTAAAACGGTTGTGGTACGGACTCAGTTCAGTTGTAAGTCCTCGGGGATGCAATATGTCGCTTTTTATTGCTCAGCTACGAATGAATTCTGCTTGGAATATAACCTTTATTTACCACAATATCTGCATACCAAATGAAAGTGTTGGCCGTCAGTTGGGGATGAGTAACGTTCACCGCAACGATAGTAACGGAATTCTCTACGCTGCATAGGTTGGGTTCCGGTTTTGTCCCGGTGAGTCCTGAAGTCTTCGTTTATGTGCTGCGTGATCAACTGCTTGGAGGAGCGAAATGCAGCTATTTTCTGAACAAAGTTTACATGCTGTCGGACTATATCATAGGCCTGTTCCCAAGTCAGGAGCGTTTCGTCTTCGGATGGCAGGTGCTCTAATGTCTTGTCATCAAAAACACATGCAATCAATGCCTGTAACAACATCGCTTCTTTGAACTGGTTCGGTAGAATCCCATCGTAGGCACAATCGGAGAGGGCAGTTAGACGTCGAGAGATAAACCCATTTACATTCGCATTCGTTTGTTGTCGCACGGTGTTGGCTTTGTAGCGTACCGTGAACACTTGTGGCTTTCCTCCTTCTTCCAAAGTTGGTCCAATGAATAGAAACCAGGTCGTAGGTCTCCTTTTCTATGTAACCGCAAAATGTCGAAAAATCGCTGGCCACAATTACCGAGGTGGTGTTGTAATACTTCGATTTTTGCTAAATATTGAAACGTATTGTTGCCGTCCACGTACTTAATGGAAGTTTTTTCCACTGCCAATTACTAAATAATAGACCATTTAGTAGCAGAATTCCAAAAAGGTCGAGGAGTTGTAATCGAATTTGACATAAGTAATCCGAAAAATAGTCCGTCGCCAATATGTTATACCTAAACGTAATCAGAACAGCGGTACAGTAATAGGAAAACTTTAGTAACAAGACTAAAGCGGTACGCCACACTAAGCATACGTGAGCACGCAAAAACGGTCTGTGTTGAGTCACATGACGGCACCGACGAATTCCAGTTCCATGCGAATCAATAGCAGACACTGATTGATTGATACCCAAACACGCACGCACTTACGTATACACGCCCTACACAGCGTTAGCAGCCCTTCCGGCTGAAGAGCAGTGGATGGTTTTAGCATGACTGATGACCGTATCAGATATAATGTACTTATTTTTGTAACCGTGAATTCGCTAGCGAGAGCTTGTCAATATTTCTGCTAACTAGAAGGCACACAAAAATCGATTGGTTTCCAGCAAACCTGTTTATACGACACCCAACTTGAGTTGTGTTCCATGAGTCTTATAGCGCGCCCATCCTGCGCTATATATCAAATTCGCGACTAAACGACCAACCGGGAGCGCACGGAGAACACACGCAAATAAGCTAGAAAAGATTTATTGGACGGTCGCTTAAGTGGCTAAAGCTAAAAATAGGGCACCAGAGGAGAGCTAGCTAGGGAGGATATGGACGTGTGTCTAATGCGTAGAGGAACAACATTTCCGCAGTTTGCGTCCGAGTGGTTGCAAAGCGGATGCCCGCGGTGCGTGTGTGACACAAACAAACGGGAGCAAAAATTAAACAAGTAAACCGCTTAATTCCCTTATCCATAAGATAATAATAATTTTGGAATATTATAGAATAATTTACAGTCATATGGGGGAATCTCCAAGGCACTACAGCCTGTGTAATATCCGCATCGTCAAGCAACCCTAGAGCGTGGTGTAAATCTTGTATCTATATAACTAAACAAGAAATCGTAGGCTGGTAGATGCATGCATTTCATATTTTCTCCTCAGTACCATAGCAATGGGTGCAGACAGGCAAGGTTAATGTGCAGAACGAAGGACGGAAGTTCATACCTACGTCTAAGGCAGCTTTAGGCTGACAAATAATTGTTCCTGAACACACAAGGCTGGCTTAATCAGGCTTATAGCGACAGCCTCAGCAAACCGAAGGAAGCGGGGATTAGTGTGACGTAACACAATTTTAAACGCTGAGCGTAGCTCTATCCGGTGACCCGAGTCTAATAGGTGTTTGCTTATCGAGGAAGCCGGCGGTCTGCGCGAACATAGAATCTGACGAGGGTAGACAACCTGCGCAACTTCCCGTTGAACCCATCTTAGTACATGTTCCTTTATTCGGGAAGTCAGCGTTCTATTACTTTGCCTATGTAACTGTTTCCGCAGTCACACACAAATTGGTATACACGGTGTGAATTGGCCACAATAGGCTAAGCTTCATTTTTATTCGATGTATGGGAAACTTTCGGGTGCGGTTGATGACAATAACTTGTGCAACATAGTAACTTCATTATGTAACCGAGATTATACGCTTAGTTGTCTTCAGCGTGCCTAAATCACCTTTGAAAGGTAACTCGATATACACTTTCTTCTTTTCTGCCATATGCACCAAGTCCTTTGACACTCGCAATTGGCTGTGTTTCTCGATAAATCTTCGAGGGTAGCCGTTTGCTGTTGGTGTTATTGTAATTAACAATAGCTCATCGTCCAGATAGTCGGTCGAACAAATTCGTCTGGCACGACTAACTAGAGTCTTCACAAGTGTCTGTGTGTACCGCACTGGTGTGAAGCTGGTGAAGTTCAGGTACTGACCGGTTTCGGTAAATGGACCTCTTAATCAATCCATCATCCCTGCGACTTATGGGTATGTCCAGGTATGACAGACAATTGTTATGTTCTACCTCGCATAGAACCCATAAGTTAGCATGAGCACCATTGAGCTGTTCCATCAAATGTGTGAGCTGCTACTGCGACGAACAGAAAGCCAAGATATCATCGACATATTGTTTGCAGTAGGGCACCTGGGCTATTTTCGTGAAAATACTCTTTTTTACCATCAGCATGAAGAAATCAGCGAGCACAGGACCTAATGGGTTACCCATTGCTACGCCGTCAATTTGACGGTATGGGGTATTCCGGAAGAGAAAATCCACATTTTCCATGCACAACAGTGGAGATTCTCTTAGCAATTCAATCGGAAGTGGTAGTGAACAGTTACCGTTTTCAGCTAATTCGCACACGTAACCAACCGTCTGATGTAGCGGCACGTTGGTAAATAAGGATTCTACGTCCAATGGTACAAATAACTTTGTTTGATAGGTTGAGTTTATCCAGATAATCAATGAGTTGAAACGAGTCTTCAAGACTGTACGGATTGAACTGTTGTTTCAGCGGAGCTAACAACTTCACTAACCAACGAACGAGTTTATGCTGGGGCGCGTTCATCATTTAAAGCATTGGCCTGAGTGGCACTTCACCCTTATGTGTCATTGGGACCCATAGTACTGTGGAATTGTGCTACCACTCTGCTTCAAACTATTAAATGTATCACAGTCTATCACACGGTGGAGGAGAAGCAATTCCAAGTGACGAACTATGCGCCTTTCGACATTGGTTATGTCCCCCACTTTCGTGAGCGTTCGAATTTACTCGCATCGTTGAGTATGGCGCACATCTCATTGTATTCGGTTTTGTTCATGATCCCCAACCTTCTTCTTTCCGTGCTTTTCAAATTGTTGTATGAAACTAACTGCTTTAAACAAGAAATGCAACACCGTGCAACTTACTTTTAAGTGATATGTTAAACTGTCAGGTATGTTACTTTCCTTCTCATTGTGCAATTACGTACACGTTGAAACATCAATATCTGTTTGGAGAAAACTCTAATATTACCCTAAATGGTCTCATATTATTAGGGTTAGCAGTATCTGTGGGACCGCGGTTCGCGCTCAGTAAAGAGTAGGCTGGGTAGGTGGCGTGATCGGATCCATCTACGTTTGGTAAATGTGGTCCGAATTTATTGAGTAGCAGGTTGAAGTTACCCATGAACGATAGCTCAGAAATTTTGAACAGTTTCCGGCCATCCAATAATGGTTGTATGGTTGCCAAAATTGCGTGCAAAAACGCACTAGCGTATGGCATGCGCCTGCGGACCATTAAGTTTCCACTATCCATTTAGTATTCAGCATATGACACGCTGAATAGAACAACGCCGCAATTAGGCGCAGCAAAATCCCTTTGAGTGACTGCTCGTCGACGGGCAGATGGAGGCCAGTAGCCAGAGCCCACGGTAGGCTTACTTGGCAATGAGTGCTGCGTTCGTGTGCGATTGGACAAAACTGCGCGACTGGTATTGGGACGATCGATAGGTAGACAGCGCGCAGTCAGGCTAATAGGCAAGTTAGTACAATTATTGCCCTTTGGTTATCGGATCACTGTTTCGGCAATGGAGCAGACCAACCTGGACCTGAGCAGTGAATGTTCGATGGGAGCTTATCGTTATCACAGTTGATGGTGAAATACAATGATGTCCAAGGCTATCGTAGCCTCAAAACTTGCTTCCAACAAACTAATGGATTTTATTAGGTTGCTTTCGTCGTGAAAAGGAATCGTACTACCTGGAACCACTTTACTTGAAAACCTATAGTGTCACAAAATTTAACTGCCACCATGTAGCACTTTCTTACCTCAATGTGCTGATCTCTTTAAACAATACTCTTAGCATTCAAGCTGCCCCGACGCAGTATTAACACCAGTTGCCAGCACATAATTCAGTCGTTAGTTCATTCATTATTGGGGATAAATATATTTACATAAAATCGCTGTAACGGTCGTAATTATCACTGAAGTAGACGTTTGAATTGTTTACAGACATTTTGCTTGTATTAAAGAAGTCACCTAATGGTGTTGAGTATAACTTTCTAATGTCTCCGCCTTGATCCCGCAACATTAGTTCAAAAGGTACAGTTAAGATTCCCTAACAGAATTGGGCCAGGTTTTGTAACCTCTTCGTTTCAAGCAGCTCCACAGGAAGCAACGCAAAGGGTTCGAAGTTGGTGACAGGGCTGGCCACTCTATTGGTCCACTGCGACCGATCAAACGGTAACCGAATGTCCGGTTGAGATAATCAGATACCATTTATTCACAACGTGCAGGTGCAGCATCTGTTGATATCAAACGGCACTTAGTACACCTTCCGCTTCCAGCTGTGGAATGTACCAGGTCTACAGAATTTCCGTGTGCGAAGCTACTAGGAAGAGTAAGGTACCAATACAGCAGAACAACAACATACCGGTCACATTCCAGAAAAAGAAAATCGGTTGCACGATATTTTGAAAATTTAACGCAGGTGGTTTATGTGCATCACTTCGGCAATTATGCATACAATTGTTGCTGACCAGGAAACCGTTGGAAATTTCTCGGTGAACTTCTATATTCGCGAGTCATAAACAACGAATAACATTTACCAAACGTACTGTATGTTAGGGGAGCGGAAGTCGAGCAACAAGCCGGATTGATAGTTGGGAATTAAAACCACTTTTGGACAGAAGGATTTTGTTGTCACATCGAGTGATGCGAAGCTACGGGTATACAGTCATGTTCTGCAAATTTTTGTGTTGTTTTGCTTTAGTAGTTCTTCCTCGGAGATCGGCGAGAATTGGTTAATTACGCGTGGGCGATTAGGCAACGAAGGTGGAGGTCGAATTCCGGCAACCAATGAATCGCAGAGCATATATTGTCTTCTAAATATATCTAGAGCTCCTATCTCAGGCGATATTGAGACAATCACTAATGGATCTATGCTCTTTTACGTGGCTTAGGTATATGGTGCTTGGCTCGGGTTTACCCTTGTGTCAATCAAACCTCGCCTGCCTTGGGGGCTGTTCGAGGTATTTTCCGCGTTGTGGCTTTAATCTTTTTTTGATTCTTGACAAACAAGATGTTGTTTTGACATTAACGGATGACGCTAGTTTGGTAGATGGTGCGAGCTTTGACTGTGCGATCAACTTAGGCATCTTTGATAGCCTACGTTAATCGCGGCCACTGAGGTCTCATTGTTTGACGGCCGGTTTTGTGTCTATTCGGGGCAAGCGTCCTCTGCGATCAAGGTTTGTCTAACAATATGTATCGTTACACATTCCGGAAAATGCTTGTCCTCGTGTCCTTCCTGCGCGTCGATGGGTAGCCCGTGACCCAGTTTGGGTGCATGCCATTTGTTTACGGAAGAACTCGGTCAAGCTGAAGGCTGGGCGAGCGATTAGCTGATACTGAGCTTAAGTATCGTTCGCGTGAACTTAGGCGGTAGCTATCCGGAAGGCCGTAGCCAATTTTACTTACAATTACTTTAAATTACATATCATTCACTGGTACACATTCAACAATGGCCTTTTCACCAATAAAATCATGCGCATTGATGTCAATCTGGTGATCCAGCTGAGGCGGAAGCGGTTGGGCGTTGTGACAGTGAGGTCTGTTATTTTGTCCGCGTCTCGAAATAAGACCTTTTGCTTAGGCAGTACGAACTCAGTCTGTACATGCGCTGGTTTACCATTCAGATCTGAGACATATCCTCGCCTCCACCCATCAGTTTCCTTCTCTCAGGCCTCACACTCAGATTGTGTGTTTTGTCACAACCAGTGGCGTAGCAACTACTTTTGCCGCCAGTAGTTGACGTAAAATTGTCACCCCACTGAAAGTTGTAAATTCTTAAACCTCCGCAATGGTGAATTTCCACTCAATATTTCGTTTTATACAATAACCAAAGATCCAATTTTAGTGGGCTGTCATAAATGCGGGTATTTTACTTGTTACAATACTTGCGTACAAACGTTACTGATACACTTTTCGTACACTACTTGAAGCTATAGTACTGATAACACGAACAAAATTCAGTCCATTGGTAAGGTACGCTTGTATTGGAAGAACTACCAATTTGTGAGCCGTAGCTGGCTCATTGATGATCGAAACTATTTCGTCATAAATTTGCATTGAGAAAATGCACTCTCACTGCTGGCAGTTCCACTAGTTCGGGAAAGAAAAATGTGCAGCAGCTTTCCCAAGACGATATTTCCGTATGAAGCTCAAAAGTCCAGTAAATCCACTAAGTATGTAAGATTCAGATTCAGATGAGACTGGAACGATAGGAAAATCCCTTGAGCGTTCCTCCTTGAGCGGATCGTTCCTGAAGCTTTCACAAAATACTGCCGTTTTCTCCATTCGGTAATGAATACCGATGCTTTTTTAATCCTCATCAGCTTAGCTAAGCGGACAATCATAGTTTTCATTAAGCAGATTTGCGATGTCATGAATTTGCTAACAGCCATGACATTTCAGTAGTCAAAGTGTCTGTGACAGACAACATTTCCCGTTTTAAATCAACATCAAATCCCAGCGATATATCAAGCGATTCTTCTCCGTTCATTCGTTTCTTTTCTCTGATTCTACGCTTCATGCCTATCCCCAGTTTAGCGTAGTAAATTTTTGGATTCATCCTTTGCAATATTCACTGTTTTCTCTCTATTCTCAAGCAGGAAAACTCTTAACATTTTAAACGTGACAGAGCTTTGCTGCAGATGGAGCTCTTTTGTTTATACATATCTGGGCATCCTTGGTTTCTCTGAGAACAGATCTCCATAGGTTAAAAAACAAAACAAACGGAAGCAACAATACCGAGGTGTGAACTAACGATGCATCTTCGGCATCTTCTCCTTATTCTGTGAAATGTTGCAGAGGAGGTCTGAATTCCGAACCTTTCTTCTCTAAAACATTTACAGCGACCGTTCAACTACTCCATTTAGGTTTTACAGCGACTTAATACTTAGACCGGTGACTTGAATCAAAACATTCCAGCAACGTTAAGAATAAAAAAGTACGTGGATGTCTGGTCCATCGTGCCAAAAGTGTAACAGGATGAACCGACGCAGATCTGTATGAACACAAGGCAGATTCAAGGAAATAGTTCGTGCATGGTACAAATGTAGCTTTGGGTTGATTTCGCAGGTGTCTCTGCAAACTTGATTATTACCCCGTCATAATAGTAGCATTGTCAAATGCCTGGCCGCGGCAGTTATCAACCAGAATTCAGTCCTTTTCCGATTCTCTCAAAACCCTTCCAGCAATTTGCTCTACACCTTTGCTATGGGTCTCAATGAAGCTGAGAATCGACTGCTCTACCCTCACTTCATTTTCACTCACCTGATTTTCATGGGATTCATCAAGTGTTATCAAAAATAAGCAAACGTACACATTTTCCTTGACATGATCTACGATTTTTTCTCACCTGGTTTACCGATTCATGTTGAACGTGTGGAAATCAAGCAAAAGTGCGATTATCCTTACGGGCTGAACTGTTAAAAAGGGTCCCGAAGAACAGGTCCATAGTTGGCCAACAAAAGTAAAATAGTGAAAACTTCCCTGTATTTTCCTTTTCTCCTTTGTTATCCTGGATGTCTTCTCGTTGACCACACAGTATCATGTTTTGCTTAACGAGAAACCTAACAACATCAAGCATTATGGCTTGAAATTTACACCACCTCATTTATACCAGCGCTAAATACCTTATGTATCGATTGGCTTTCCTTCAGCTAGCCGGATCGTTAGCTCCTTGCGGTTGAGGAATAGCTGAGCAAGCGATAAACTAGGTGCGTGTTCACATGAGTGTGAATTTAGTTCCC
Source organism: Dicrocoelium dendriticum (assembly GCA_944474145.2). Lineage (NCBI taxonomy): Eukaryota > Metazoa > Platyhelminthes > Trematoda > Plagiorchiida > Dicrocoeliidae > Dicrocoelium > Dicrocoelium dendriticum. Next base: position 34,275,798 of record OX104066.1, on the reverse strand, counting down.
ACCCTCATCAATCGAAAAAATATATCCCGGTGAAAACATCGTGCAGCGGTAACAAAACAGGGCCTCTTTTGAAGCAGAATACACCATCCGTGTCCGCAATCTTTGCTCAACATTTCTCAAACCCCGAAAAAATCCAATTCGTTGTTAACTTCTTAACCCCAACTTTTGTATTCGTTTTAGGTAGAACCACTTACTGAATTCATGACCGACGTGCTGCACAACAGTAGATTCGAGTCAGACTAAGCTAGCGAGATTTCCATGACAAACCATAACAGAAAACTGACCGACATCCACAAAATAGGTTGATGTGCGTGTTATTGTGCTAAATTGTGGTTGCATTTCCAATTCTTCAAGTCCACGCGCATCTTCTGCATCAACATCATAAACATTTCCCGCCGCATCCATGCTGTCATTGTCGCTTTCTGGTGCTTGGATACCAACATTTGAAGTACCAATTTCATATTCAGTCTCAGTATTAGTATCACCCACCATTTTGCCACCCCAGTCATGAAGGTAACTTTGATGCATTTACCCTTGTTATTGAACAACCATTTGCACTAAAAGTGCTGCCCGCTGTCAAATACTCCTCGAGGAGGAAGGCCTCCGGCCCCCTACGCTACGCCTCGGGTAACAACCGCCATCGAATCCGCGTATGCTTACACTGATTCGATCCAGCTTCACTAGCTCGCTTTGTGCATGACATGTGCAAATCACTTGTACTCATACACAGTAGTTTTCGCACCCTTTCCGCAAATCATGCACCAGCCACACAGCAACATTTGTGGTCTCAAAAAAAGCAAAATATGAGGTATATAAAACGAGCCCTCAACTACAGCTGTCAACAACTAAGTGAAGAAACCTTTGGATATTTTTCGTTCTTTATCGCGAAGCCGCTTTTTTACACCCCAGAGCGATTACTGAGTAAACAGCGCAGTCGCTTAAATCATCTCACGCGTCCCGTGACTCACCGAACGTACGTCCGTTCCGTAGCACGTGCTACGGACGTGTCGATCTTGAAGACAACCAATTCCGTGGCAAGGACCAGACCTGACCTGCAATGGATCGATCGATGCAATAGTTTGTAACAACCAATCGAAAGAACCTAGTCTACTGCGACCGTAATGACAGTAGTATGGGGCTTTCCTTGATGTCAGAAAAACGTACGAGCAGGAGCCCAGTGTTCCGGTTGCTTTGGCAAGATTCATTCTATGGTGCTAACCTTACCGTAAAACGACTGAAACAACGTGGTGTTAGACCAGCTTCTCCGTGGTTCTGTGCAGTAGGCATGATCCTTCCAGCGGTAAAGATTGTGCATGAAATATCGAGGAAAAAAGAAAGATTTCGCAGTGAGAGAAAAATATGTTACACTGAGATGGATTCAGTAGAAGAAAGTGTGACAGGGAGTAACCCATAATCCTTCGCAGTAGCCTCTGATTCAACACTGTGGAAGAAGACTAGATAGTGGTAAATGCGTATAAACGCCATAGGCACCGGTCCACAGATAGGCAATGTAACACTTAGCAGGCAAATTACCAATACAATGCTGTCACCGTGTAGCTCAAAACGGAGACAAGACCAAAACACGTTGGCAGCTGAAGAAGGACAGGATGGTCACCTTCTTTTGGGCCCTGAAATCTCTATACAACAACATGAACTGGCCCTAGGGCCTGCGTTACTGGTCCCACAAAAAATGACTGGCAGCCGAACCCGCAACGGTCGGCATAGACTCTCACCGGAAATCAACATTCACAAACACGCTTCTGACCACCGATGTCCTCACTTGCTTGTAGACCAATGCACCAGGTCTTCTCAGCGAGCTAACCGAACTTCGTATGCGTCAGGTCTCCAAGCCTTTGGACCTAGTTATCTTCACCGAACATGGCTGAGCACAGAGATCACGGATGCTGGGATTGCACTACCCGGTATGACTTCCACATAAAACGATCGATCTTACACCAGAGGGGGAGTGCTCCTGTATTATTGATCCGACCTACATATTGATATCATTAGGGACCCAGAAACGCAAACCATCGATTCACTTTGGTGTCGTATGTACCTAAGACGTGGTGATGTGTGTTTACTAGCAGTAGTTTACCGCCCTCCAATGTCTGCCTTGGAAATGGGTCAGTGTCTAGCTTCTGCGCTGTAACAAGTTCTGGCAAGACCACACACTCACGTCCTCTTGGTAGGGGGACATCAACCTAAACGCAGTCGAAGTACAGGCGTTGCACAGCGAACAATTCAAGGCTGGTCTACGACAAGTGATTGTCGATCTGCCTCTGTACAACCATGTCACCTCTCCCATGCGATTCCGAAGGGGTGACACCCTCTGTCTTGGACCTAATAGAACTAAAGATCTACACAATAATCATAGATGCACCACGTGGCGGAAGCGATCACACGATTTTGCTCTTGCGTTACGTCTGTTACTCGGAGTATATCAGTGAGCAGAACGCGGAAAGCTATCTCGGTACACACTGCGATACGCTGTCCAACCTCGTTCAAGAAACCGACTGATCCTTCCTGGCCGAGAAGCCGCCCGATGTCGCCTGGATGTTGTTTGTCACCCAATTCACTGAGCTAGTGGCAAATGCGTCAGAAAGCAAGGTCCTTCGCCTGAAGCAAGTGAATTCCTTCCTGAGGAGCCGTACTAGAAAATGCTTTGCCTTAGGGGATTCAGTCTGACGCGCTTACAAAGTTTATCCAAGTAACCTGTTCTGGGGTTCTTACACAACAAAACCATTGCGTCAAGTTGATCCGCGAAGACAAACTCCAACACCAACAGCACTTAGCAGTGAAATTCATTACAACTCTTAAGTTGTTACATAGACACGTCAACAAGCTCCGCAGGGTGCAGCGCGCGATCCCAATCTTTCGTGCAACGGATGGTCTTGCGCAACCTGTACAAGATACGGCCAATGTGTTTCGCCAACACTTCATTTATGCTTTCAGGAGTAAATAATCATTTCAACCTCTTTTGGCAGAGCTTCCATCATCACCAGGGTTAAACCACGTATCGTTCACAGCAGCCCATCGTATGAAAACGCTAATGTCATTACGATTGCACAGCTCACCTGGCTTGGAAGACATCAAACTGTAGACACTGGAGACAGCGGCCATGAAGCTTGCCAAACAATTAGCTCGGTTCTTTCAACGTTGTCTCAACGAAATGCCGTTTCGCACAACATGGAAACATGGGCTAGTCACTTCTATTTACAAAAGTCGGAATCGTGCGGAGCCTTCGGACTACCGTCCCCTCCTCCAGTTTTATCCAGACTAATGGAATGGATAATTGCGGAGGCGCTCATGGGATATCTTGTGAGCAACAACATCCTAGTGTCACAGCAACACGAATTCCGCCGAAACTGATCCTACACTACCAACTTGCTGCTATTCCGAGCAAGCTGGACAGTCAGCCGATGCCAGACTGGGAGTCGACTTTGTCTAGCTGAAGTTCTCACAAGCGTCCGATCGTTTGGACCACCGCATTCTCCTTCACAAAGTTCGAAGCTATGGAAGCGGTGACTTTGTGCTCGGTTGGATCGGCAGCTTCTTCACTCAATCTCAGCTGAATGTGGGAGTCCGCAGCTCCATTTACTACCCAATTGACGTCCAGCGTGGCGTACCTCAAGAATCGGTACTGGTCCACGTTTATTCCTAACATTCATTAACGACCTTGCCAGTATACTATAGTCGGATTTATTACTATTTGCAGATGATGTCAAAATTTGGCATGACATCAGGACAGCGGGTGCTCACATGGCATTGCAGAACGATCTTGACAGAGCTTATGTATGGTCATCCGATAACCTGCTCCAGTTCAATGTGGCGAAGTGCAAAGTCGTGAGCATACGCCATCAGCTTATCTATGAATATCGACTTGGAGACCAGCAGTTGCAACGTGCTTCCCAGGAAAACGACCTCAGGGTGATTGTGCAAGACGATCTTGTCTGCTCGAGACAGGCTGAAAAGGCATCAAAAAGAGTCAGTCAACATCTTGGATTCTTACGGAGGGCTCTCGGAAATTTGAGCCATGCATCTTTCTGCAAAAGATGCACGCCTACGTGAGGTCCTACATTGAATATGCGATCCAGGCTTGGAGTTCCTGTTGCAGGCGAGACATCCACGCGTTTGAAGCTCCACAATATAGGACGATCAAACTCGTTAGAGGATTGTTTCATTTCTCCTACCTACGCAGACTGCAGTCCATGAGATTGTACAGTGGTGAATATCGACGTCATCAAGGAGACCTAATCATGGTTTACTTAATACTGACGAACCCAAATCACCAATGTCGCAATCTGTTGTAGCTGAGCCAAAATACCAACCTGAGAGGCCATCAGCTCCAACTGGTTACGCACTTAAATTGACTTGATCGTCGATGAAACGTTTTCTCCCTCCGTGTGTCCCGTGTCTGGAATACCCTCCTGACACGTTATCCTTTCCCCTACATGAACTCTATTCAAAAGCGCCTTGACGAAACGCTTTCCAACTTGCTTTAGTTGATATAGTCCGTTCCACTTGGAGGACGAAATAACGCCAACCTAACCATGTGCTTAACGGCCTTTTCCGCAACGTGGTGGTGAGGATGCATGTGGAAGTGTCCCTTCAAGTAGCCTGGTTGTATCTAAACTGGAATAACGTACCACACCTGTCAAATGAAGCAACACACGAGTGAGCGTAGTCGTTTCCATTTTTTCTCACGCCTTAACTATAACAGCTCTCCATACTATTTTGTGTGTGCAAATCCCACTCCCACTTCAAACTATCGTTATGCAGTAGAGCATTTAAATCGGTGACGCTTGTAATAACGATTTACTTATTCTATGATTCTTTACATTTTAATTTTTACTTCAACCATCCTACGGGACTTGTCATGCGCCTGCTTTTTTTACCCGTGATAAATCATTGTTTGTTGTACGCTTTTAAATATTGTAGCGCCCAAAAAGATAACTCTTATCTTTCATGTACTATTTACTTGTTGACCGATTGTACATTATTCCTTCTTGTTTTCATCGTCCTTACAACCGGCTCAACACAACTGCCTTGTAAGTTCCCGCGCTCACGTGTATGCTCTCGCCTCGCTTCATCCGTCCGTTTCTTATTGTAGCCCATCGAATATAGTCCGCTGTGTCCGACTCCCATTGCCTTCTGATATCCGCGCCTAATTTCGCGCACCGTCTCGAACTAGTATTAACTAGTTCTACAATATGCGTCCACTGTGGCTTTGAACGATACTACCACCAGTGGCCCGGGTGCGCATGAACCGGCAGTCTAATTTGCATGTGTACGGCTAAGGCCTCGTCCACCCTCCAAAATTTCCCAGATTTTAGAGGGACATCGGCGGCAATTCTGGTGGTTGGAACATGGCTGCTGCCAAAAGAAACTTGAAACCTGCACCTTCAGCTACTCCGACTGGGCCCAAAATAAATGAAGAAGGCGAACATGTACTTACACAGTCTCTATCGAGTATATGCTGACTAGCTGGGAGGTCGCCCACAACTCTGGCTGCACAAATGGGCATTAATAGACCACAGAATGTACCATGGATAATTTGCATTAACATTCCGAAATCGATTTCAAAATTCTTAAAAGGAAAATACCTCGGCGATGTGGACCAGAAGAATTGATGTTCATATGTAATATCATAGGCATTTCACTTAAGCCCATCAACTCGACACGGGTCACACGTCACGCAAACTCACAGTCTAGGGTGAATCGAGATTTCTCCGAGTTGTTTTGACTTCCGCCAGTGAGGCAGAAGCTGTTCTGTTATCCACAACTCATCACCAGAATGGGTTATGTTCCATCAGCATCTACCCGGATACTCCATAGATCAAGCGTAAACAGGGGAAGCACGACTGGGGAGAATACTGGAAGGAATCAATAGCCAAGACCATCCTTGTACATGGTGTTCCGGAAGCTGACAAACATGTTTGGTGTTCAACGATCACCCACGGCTAGGAGCAATAGCATTACCTTGGGGAGACCATCTCCCTGGGAAACGCTATAGCGCAAGTGATCTAGCGGCTGCGCAGATCACCAGATTACAAAGTATGTGACCCGAGGATTTGGAACGTTATGCATCAACTGAGACAGATGTCCACAGTGGCATTGATGTGTAGACATGAGTGTTGCAGCAACCTTCCTTCCGAGCTCCGGATAAAAGCAGGGTCCCTAAGCAAACATAGAAGAGTTGCAATTCGATCCAACCATTTTCCGACAACGATTCGGATAACATTAGTCAGATAACCGAAGAAACAGGTGAACGCGCCACATACGTTACATACAAAGAGATGAGCAAGGGAGAAATACGCGGATCCGACACAACTGAGTTCGTCACCGCGCCACCTAGCAAACGATTAATGGCCGACCTCTTACCGGTGGGCGCAACATTATACACAAAACGCACATCTCCGACTCATACCTGAAATCAGGAACTTTTCTTTATGGACTCAAACACACTAGGTCTCCTGAACAAGCTTGCTGATTTGCGGCTAGATCGAACATCACACGCCTGGGACCTCAACTTCGTAAACGTAACTTGGTTGCGTTCGGAAATTACTGACGCCGAGGTCAAAACGTTTGCCTCAGCAAGGTCGGGAGGATATTTTCATGACACCGGAGTGAACTGCAGTGTGAACCGGTGAACTATCAGGAAATGCAGAACATAGATTCTCCCTGGTTCATTCTGCGACGGAGGAGTAACGACACTTCCCTTGTGGCAGTTGTTTACCATCCCCCAATCTCCATCACAGCGTTGAATTTCCGTATCATATTAGCCTTGAGTAGGGGCCTGTGACGATGATACAATCATATTACCATCTCAGGTGATTTCCACGTTCACGATCTGGAAATTCCGACATCCCCAAGAAGCGATTAAAAGCCGACTAGCAAGTGGACACAAAACCGAAGCTCCGACAATTTGTACAATTTTGACACTTTTTATGTGCAATCTTAACCGACTTTGGATTACCGGTTACCACTCAATTATTATATGTGCTCTTTTTGTCACCAGTAAAATATTGGAAGGATATCTACCAGTTTTCGTGAAAACTGTGCGAATCTTTTTCACTCATCCTGTGATCCGCTTTGTAGCGTGGTTTCCCCTTCGCATTTGATCATATATCGCCCAACTTCCACTCTTCCGACGAGGAATTACCAGCTCTATCCACCAGCTCTATCACCTTATCACCTAAATCATCTTACCGATTTTGGAGATTTCTCAGCTAGCCGTCCGTATTAGCTGACTAATTTTATCGGTTGACGTCTATCGATCTACCCTGCAGTCATGTCAACCGCGCCCTGTAGTGAACAGCGCTCCGGCCAGTAAACAGGTTCAAACCTCACACCGGCAGTCACCTGACAGCGCAACGTTTGGATCCGCGTGTGAACTGAAACCAGCGTGCGTCCGTTTTAAGTCCGGCAAAGTTGGTGTTATCGCGTTCGCTTTCACTTCACAGGGCAGTGTGTGACCAAAAACGAAGTGGCCGCAACCGCACGTCTAACTAGGGTGCGCAACCAGCCAGTCGGAAAAGTACGCAACATCAATTAGCCTACTGTGTAAGGAAGCCAAGTAGCAGAAAGCAAACAGATGCGAAAGCAAAAGGGCTCCAGTCGAAGGGTAAATGGGAGTCCACTGAATGCAACCGATTATTCAAAATCGGTTTACCTTGCTTACACTGTTTAAATTGGTACCATCCAAGATGTGCAAATCTTTCCCAACAACATGTGAGAGTTCGAGACAGCTCCTAAGATGAGATCTGGATTTGTACTGCGTGTTCGACCACCAAACCAGTCAAATGTATACTTCTCCTAGTGCAATAGTGCGAGCCGTTGACAGAAAAAGTTGAACAGCAAACGCACGCTAAGAGTATACTATTGGAAGCAAGTATGCACCACCATAAAGCAGTGGCTTCAGAGAGAAGCATTGGTGCAAAATTTACTTCGCTCGAACCATAATTGACATGGTCCCTTTGCCGATATCTTCTTCAAGTGTGGAAGAACACCAGGCGAAAACAGACCCTAGCACTGATGGACAAGCGGTACTCAGGACACCAAAAATCAGACACCACTCGATACGAGTGATCGATCAAATTCAGCCGGTATTGACAACTTGTATCATTAACAAGGATGGGACAGCCGGACCCGAGTCTACTGCATCTGCAACCCAAGGGTCTCTGGTCAAGTTTAAATCCCCAAAGATTCCGGTCACATATACAGAGGTCGTTTACAAAGTCCCTCGGGATGTTACCTTTAGTGCAACCTATCTTGTAAACACCGCTAACGCCAATGGAGCGACAAACAGTGGGCCATCAACAGTTGGTCTAAAACCAGGCCGAACGACCACCCGATCTTGCAGTTCAAAAAAGCCTCCAATAATAACTCCCTAACTGTCGTGTGCACCAATGTCCCCGAATCTACCGCCATCACATTCTGGGGTAAATTGTTTGGCGACCAAGACCAGTGGAACTCACTGTGCAATTTAATGAACATAAAAGCCAAACCCATGAACCTAGTAAGAGGCACTCGTCACCCGAAGTCTGCAGACTATGGTGAACCCAGAATTATTAGAGTAACACTGAAATCGACCATTGCCGTAGAAAACGTTTTACTCTCTGCAAGTGCGCTACAACACTGGCCTTGTAAGGTACGCATCTATCCTGAGGTCCCTTGGAGCACGCGCCAATCGAAAAGAAACACCCCAGGTGGACATTGCACTTTGGAGACAAAGAAACTATCCTGCCTTTATACAAATGCTCAAGGCCTTTTCAATAAGCTGGCTGAACTGAAGGATAGCCAAAGTTCGAAGCCATGCGATACTATCGGTTTCACGGAGGCATGGTTGTACAATGGGATGACAGACACTGAAGGCTTGCTGTCGGGCATTTCACTCATACGAAACGACAGGCTTACGAAAGGAGGAGGGGTAATTCTGTATTACCGAAGGGACCTACAGTGCGAAGCCGTTGATGATTCAGACTTATAGTTCGCCGATTTTCTTTGGTGCCGCTTGCAATTACATGGCAAAGCCACCAGCATTATAGCTTTGGTATACAACGCCCAAACTCTACAGCGAAAATGAACTGCCACCTTGCGATAGCATTATGATGCAGCCAAAAACTAAACACACCCACATCCTTATCCTGGGTGATTTCAATGTACACTTTTTGTAAAAAGAAGAAGCCACGATTAAACTGTGCACAATAATCTACCTTGACGGGGACTCGAACCCCGTCGAGGCAGATTATTGTGCAAAGTTTACTCGTGGCTTCTACATTCTACAAAAATTACACTACTCACAAAACCACCAATAATGTCAATGTACACTGTTTAGAAACTCCTGCTACAATCGGAGAGCAATGCAAACCAGAGCTGCAACAGCCAATAACCAACGTTCCACTTTATAATCTCGTCATTACGCCCACTCGTGTCAGAACAGGTAATAGACCTACTTTTCTGGATCAGCTTTTCACCAAAGAGGAACATATGGCTGATGTATTGATCCTAGGAGGCCCTTTGGCTCGCAACGATCATGCACTCATCAGCTTCGACTTCATCTGCTATGTGAAATATCGCAACCAGAACCCTGAGTTGCTGCGCACCATTACGCGCTACGACCGCTTAGCCCAGCTCATCAGTGCACAACCTGGTCCTTCCTCGCTGAAGGCCAACCGGAAGTCGCTTGGATTGAGTTCATCAGCAAATTAAATCAACTGGTTACGGATGCCTCAGAGACAAGGGATTTCAATGGGTCCAAAACCGTTTCTTTCTTGAGGAGCAAAATTCGAATTTGGATGACTGTACGCAACGCAGCCTGGCGACAGTACAGAGCATCACCAACGCCAGATAATTGGGACAACTACGTAACCCATCGCAACCACTGCACTCAACTGCTCAGAGATGACAAAGTCGCATATCAGCAGAATATGATGAAGACTTTCAGCGCTAGCCACAAACTGCTGTACAAGTATGTCAATGGCTGATGTAAGATGAGGCATGAAATTCCTCCGCTCCGGATAACTAACGGTCCAACTAGAACTGCTATATAGAAGCAGTAAACGCGTTGCAGTCGCAATATGCTCCACATTTCAGAGAGTCTTACCACCACGCCATTTTCCAACTTTTGTTTTCCTGTCTCCAGGACTCACCCACAGCCCATTTTACTGCCGAAGCTGAATTGCGGAAGCTGACGTCTCTACGCAAACACAGCTCGCCGGAAGTCGACACCATTCACCCAAAGGCACTGGAAAGCAACAGCAAGACAACTAGCAAAACCTTTGGCACAGTTCTTCCAGCGCTGCTTAGACCAGAACCAGATTCCTGCGATGTGAAAGCTTAAAATAATAACTCCAATACACAAAGGCGGAAACATGACTGAGCCCTCACACTACCGCCCAGGGTCTCTTATCCCAGGGTCTATTATCCAAGATTATGGAATCCATTGTTGTCGTTGCCTTGGTGAGGTAGCTAGCAAATTGTAACATTAATGCTCCCGAGCCACACGGTTTTCGTCGACAGCACTCGTGCACGATGAAGTTGTTAATCGCGCGGAGTAGTTGGACCCAGTCAGCTGACGCTGGAAAGGCCGCTGATGTGATCTAATTAGATTTGTTGAAGGCATTCGTTAGTACAGATCATCGGATTCTTCTTTCCAAGCTTCAATATTACGGGATCGGGGATCCTCTCTTGAGCTGGATCGCCAACTTTCTCGCGCAACGACAAGTAGGGGTCAGACTCCGGAGTTCCCTAGCTGAACCCATACCTGTCGAGTCTGGTGTGCCCTAGGGTTCAGTTCTAGGTCCACGATTGTTTTTGGAATTCATCAATGACCATACACGGAAAATCGCTTCAAATTTCTTGCTGTTTGCTGACGATATCAAGCTATGGCGCCGAATTCAGGCGGATGCTGATCGGAATTTACTTCAATGTGATCTGGATATGGTACACGATAGGTCAAGCAGGAATCTGTTATAGTTCAACGTGGAGAAATGCAAGCTATTCTCCATACGACACCAGAGTACCCATTCTTACAAGCTAGGAAGGCAAGTACTGCAGCGGTCATCCGTCGAACGCGATATTGTCGTCCCTGTTCAAGATAACTTAGGTTGTTCCAAGTAATCAGCAAAAGCTTCGAAAACTGATAACCGGCATGTCGGCTTGCTACGGCGGGCGTTCGGACAAGTAGACACCAGTATTTTCAGACAGATGCTGAATGCGTATGTTCGCCCCCATGTCGAATACGCAATCTAAGCCTGGCAGCCTTGGCTAAAGTACGATCTTACTGCACTGGACCAGGCTCAACGTAGGGCTTCTAAATACGTCATTAGAAGGCGCCACCTTCTGTACAAGCAGAGGCTGAAACGTTTGGGGGTAATTAATGGGCAGTATCGCAAATGCGAGGCGACTTGATTATGGCGTACTTGATTTTACACAATCCAAATCATGTGTGCTGCGCTTTACTGCAACTCAGCCGCAACACCAAACTTAGAGCCCACTGATTGAAATTAGCAGGACAGTACAGCCGTTTGACATCATAGCAATTTCTTTTCCGTTCGTGTGTGTCAACCACGGAACGCTCTGGTGTTGTATGGAGAATACCTTGCATTTGTCCACATTGAACCATAACAGGTTGCGGGTTGACCTATCATGCAGCATATCCAGGTCAAATTAAATTAAATTCCGATCAGCATCCGTCTGAATCTGGCACCATAGCTTGATATCGTCAGCAAACAGTAGGAAATTTGAAGCGATTTTCCGTGTGTGGTCATTGATGTATTCCAAAAACAATCGTGGACCTAGAACTGAACCCTGGGGCACACCAGACTCGACAGGTATGGGTTCAGCTAGGGAACTCAGGTCTCTGACACCTACTTGTGGTTGAGCGAGAAAGTCGCTGATCCAGCACAATCTAGCAAACTAGCTTCACATGTTAATGTCAAAACAACATCTTGTTTATCAAGAATCAAAAAAGGATTAAAGCCACAACGCGGAAAATACCTAGAACAGCCCCCAAGGCATGCGAAGTTTGATTGACTCAAGGGTAAACCCAAGCCACGCACCATATATCTAGGCCACGTAAAAGAGCATACATCCATCAGCTACTTTTCGATGAGTGATTGTCTCAATATCGCCTGAGATAGAAGCTCTAGGTATATTTGGAAGACAATGTATGCTCTGCGATTCACTGGTTGCCGGTATTAGGCCCCCACCTTAGTCGGCCAACTGCCCACGCGTAATTAACCAATTCTCTCCGATTTCCGACGAAGAACTACTAAAGGAAAACAGCACAACAATTTATGGAACATGACTGTATATCCGTCGCTTCGCGTCCCTCGATGTGACTACAAAATCCTTCTGTCCAAAAGTTGTTTTAATGCCTCACTATCAATCCGGCCTGTTGTTCCACTTCCGCCCCATAACATATACGCATCCGGTCGATTGCAATCTACCCAGCCTACTCTGTACTTAGTGCGTACCATGGTCCCTCAGCTACTGCCAAGTCTGATCACGGGTGCCTATTTGAGTGTACTCTTATTCTTTTCTTCAAGGAAATATTGCTGGTGCGCTGGCTGTTCCCATGTGTGCGTGATTTCACAATCAAAGGGTAGGTAATAAATCTGACAGTTTAACGTTTCATTTGAAAATAACTTGCTGTGTCTTGTATTCTTTTATTGTTATATAGACACAAGATTTACACCGCTTTCTACGATTGGTTCCGGATGCGGAAATTGCACCTCTCTAACACAGGACTGCAATCAAAGACCTGTCAGATGCGTTTCTCAGCTTTGGTTTGGTCAATATTTTATTCCCCTTGATAGCTTTCCATTCTATTTCGATTTGACCTGTGTGCTTTGTAGTTGGGCCACGTACGATATACCAGAGGAACCTTCACAAAGACGGTATTTAATCTATTCAAGTAAACATTTTTGTTGAGTACATTGTAGGCATTCCGTTGTACAGTATTACATTCCCTTCCTTACGTTATTGACAATTTGATTCTGAGACTAAAGATTAGTTTGCACTGCGCTCCCAAGTGAGTGATCGTGTTTGGTCGTACTAGCCTGATTCGATCGCAAAATGAGGTAAGTGATTGGCCTGTTGTAGAGACCACTTTGTACCACCCAGTCAACAGTATTCCTCTGGTCATCTGCACTTTAAGCGTTCCATCGCTTTAATCGAACATCTCGTTTGCTCACTCAATCCCCTTTTGGGAGACCGCTTTGATTTCATTCACAACGGGATTGATCGCGCTTCGGTGTTGGATTCGTGTTCCATATATGTCCACTGCTGCATCCGCCGTCGTCTTGATTCCGGAACTATGATGGCTTCACCGTGCCTCTTCGTCCCAGACATTGTGACCTGAACCAGTTCGTGAATTAACATCTTTTCCACACGCCATTGTCCAGTACTAGCGCGAGCGGACAAATGATGCACCTAGACAAGCGGACGACCGAGGTCCGGAATAGCGATACCCAACTAGGGCCCATTCGACTTTAACCAGGCGGATGTTTTTTATTTCGATGCAATCACTGATTGCTAAACACATCCTAAAGCGTGATCATTGTGTCCCTCAGGTGGGCCTGGGTTCATCAACCCTGACGGCTCTACAGTGTATACTTTTCCGAAAGCTACTGACTAACTAGCCATTCGTCATAATGAAACGCATTTATGTTCTCTGTATAAACAGGATGCAAATTGACTGCGTTATGAACTTGGTTGGAAGGTCTTACGGAGGAACGTGAGTCCATTAAGGAGCATTTCAACTGTACTATGGATGGAAACTGTCTGGTGTAAATGAGCTTTGGTAAGGTTTGTTTTGGCGGTGTACACCTACCCCGGTTTTCTCAACGACTAGTGTGCGTACATGCCTAGCTGTTGTAATTGTTCCATGTAAGGTGATATTGGCCATAATGACTACGAGACACCGAGGACGGCGGAAGCCATGAAAAGACAGGAAAATCCAGCGGAATACTGCACAATGTGGTGGGAATTGTGACGTTCCACGGGGCATCCGTATTTGTGCGAGTTGATGGCGTTCTAACACATATTATCCAGTCTTGTGGATCGCTGTACCGACAATACATGTTTATCAGAGGCCGATGCATGTTACGTTCATGTAGGACACCAAACGACGTGTCAACAGTGGATCTGAATATTTTCACAAATCAGTGAACATACCCATTTCGATTAATGATCAGTGATCTATTAGGATAAACATTCATTGCACGTAAAATTATGTGCTTATCTTGTACCGAGACACCGTACCCTAGATTGACGAATCGTATTTACAAATATACTTTGCTCAAGCATTCCGTGGTTACAGGCTGGTTGACAGACAACCATATAATTCGAATTCACGCATGCATTTTGCTATTGATTTGCCACAGCTGTTAATTAGCCCAGATAATATAACGCGCTGATAATGAGTTGTTGATAAAAAGTAAGCAGTGACGGAGGCTAAACAATATTGCCGAAATCGCGCCCCTTCTTCTTGTACTAGAGCTGATCTCTCAACCGCACTTACGATATTTTTAGATGAAAAAATCTTCGGCCACAGGAAATTGATCAGCAATTTGACCAAGGGGCTTGAAAAGGGTCCAAGCTGGAAACCGTCGTGTAAACACGCTTCCACGATCGAAACGTTATCGTTAGGACGGTGTAACCACAATGTGGAACGGGGAACAGTGAACATTTATCGACTCCCCGAACTTCTTGCTTGATCTCAAGGTGAATCGACACTTTTGTTCCTCTGTATATTGGAATATGTTTGGAACCGACTGTGATTTCATGATTTCAGAAGGTTTTGTATACAAATCGGTTTTGGTAGGGTTTTATTGTGGCAACGTTTCGCCCTTGACACAAGAGCTTCTTCAGGCCAGGTGAATTGGTACAAAATTGGCGTAGCTTTTTATGGGAAGGTTGCAAGACAAAAACATGAACCATTGGATAATAGTGTTACAGGTCAATAGGTCAAGTGGCCACGTTAGTGAAGCAACAAGCAGCGAGCGTTTCTCATTGATCCACGTCATCGGTCGTTCACATGTGAGGCATTCCTTTCTGGCAGCAGCTGATTCACGCTCCGACCTGAGTTCGTCCGCCGACACCTTTTTCTGACTGACCGGGTTAACGCAGCCCGCCACGCGTTCGATAACTCCAACCCGTCTGTTCTGTTCACACAGTTATTAGTCTTAGTAATCTCGGTCGCTTCAGCAATCAACCTTTGGTTTGTTGCTGGTAATCCCCTCCTAAGTATCTCGACATTGTCCCAATCAATCGCGTGTCCTGCCTCTAGCGCATGTACGGCCACCGCTGAATGTTTTACTAGGGCCCTGTATTCAGGCTCATTTCTCGGTGGACGCGAAACGTACCTCTTGTGTTCTGCTATCCTCGTGCGTAGCTCTCTCGCTGTTTGACCTATATACACTTGTTCACAGTCTTTGCAATTGATTTTATAAACACAATTTGTTGTCCTGTCTCTTGGAAGTGGATCCTTCAAACGCACAAGTGCTGAATGGAGCGTTTGACCCTTTCGAAAAACCACTCTTATTTTCTCCCTGTTTAGTACTCGTCTGATTGCTTCTGAGGTTCCCTTTTTATAAGGGATTCCCACCGTCCCAATCCACTCCGTTGTGCGTCGTGGAGGTGGATTTAGAGCTCTCTGTAATTGGCGTTTCACTAACCGCCTCGGGTATCCACTGTCTACTAATTTGCTCACCGTCTCCTTACGAGCGGCCTTCTTGTCCTCCTCCTCTGTACACAGAGTCTGGGCTCTGTGAAACAGAGAGGATGCGATAGCGGCATAGACTTGTTTTGGATAACCCGAACTGTAAGGGAGCACTCCGTCCGTATCAGTCGGCTTGCGATATATCGTCGTCTTTAGCCGTCCACCGTTCCTGTGGACTAGGCAATCGAGGAATGGCAGTGTGCCACTGCAAGATTCCAGTTCCATAGTAAAGTTTATGTTACCATTAATGGAGTTCAGATGATTTAGAAACGCATCCTTCATATCTCGCTTTATAATCACAAACGTATCATCCACGTAGCGCCACCAAATCTTTGGTGAACTAGTGGTGTTTGTCAGCGCCCTTCTCTCAAAGTCTTCCATATATAGATTTGCCAATACGGGGGATATTGGTGACCCCATGGCAAGTCCCTGTTCCTGAGAGTACAGTCTCGACTTGAAAGTGAAATACGACATCTTAAGGCATACTTTAATTCTATCGATGATCTGGTCTACCGTGAGTTTCGTTCGCTGCTCCAGGCTATTGTCCTCAGTAAGACAACGCTGTGCTATACCCAATGCGTCATCCTTGGGCACGTTAGTGAATAGGGAGCTAACGTCGAAACTAACCATTATTTCGTCTGGCGCAATGGCCATACCTGCTACCTTTCGCGCGAACTCATAGTAGTTCCGTACGAACGTATTTGTTCTCCCTGTTGGCGGTTGCAATAAACCTGCCAAATATCGGGCTAGTTCGCGTGTTGGAGAACCGATACCATCTACAATGGGCCGAACAGGAACTTCGGCTTTATGTATTTTTGGCAGCCCATAGATCCTAGGTGGAATCGTTGAGTTCGGGTATACGCTGTACCATTTGCCTACCCCTAGGTGGGCAAATGGTATATATCGCAAGCCGACTGATACGGACGGAGTGCTCCCTTACAGTTCGGGTTATCAAAAACAAGTCTATGCCGCTTTCGCATCCTCTCTGTTTCACAGAGCCCAGACTCTGTGTACAGAGGAGGAGGACAAGAAGGCCGCTCGTAAGGAGACGGTGAACAAATTAGTAGACAGTGGATACCCGAGGCGGTTAGTGAAACGCCAAATGCAGAGAGCTCTAAATCCACCTCCACGACGCACAACGGAGTGGATTGGGACGGTGGGAATCCCTTATAAAAAGGGAACCTCAGAAGCAATAAGACGAGTACTAAACGGGGAGAAAATAAGAGTGGTTTTTCGAAATGGTCAAACGCTCCATTCAGCACTTGTGCGTTTGAAGGATCCACTTCCAAGAGACAGGACAACAAATTGTGTTTATAAAATCAATTGCAAAGACTGTGAACAAGTGTATATAGGTCAAACAGCGAGAGAGCTACGCACGAGGATAGCAGAACACAAGAGGTACGTTTCGCGTCCACCGAGAAATGAGCCTGAATACAGGGCCCTAGTAAAACATTCAGCGGTGGCCGTACATGCGCTAGAGACAGGACACGCGATTGATTGGGACAATGTCGAGATACTTAGGAGGGGGTTACCAGCAACAAACCAAAGGTTGATTGCTGAAGCGACCGAGATTACTAAGACTGATAACTGTGTGAACAGAACAGACGGGTTGGAGTTATCGAACGCGTGGCGGGCTGCGTTAACTCGGTCAGTCAGAAAAAGGTGTCGGCGGACGAACTCAGGTCGGAGCGTGAATCAGCTGCTGCCAGAAAGGAATGCCTCACATGTGAACGACCGATGACGTAGATCAATGAGAAACGCTCGCTGCTTGTTGCTTCACTAACGTGGCCACTTGACCTATTGACCTGTAACACTATTATCCAATGGTTCATGTTTTTGTCTTGCAACCTTCCCATAAAAAGCTACGCCAATTTTGTACCAATTCACCTGGCCTGAAGAAGCTCTTGTGTCAAGGGCGAAACGTTGCCACAATAAAACCCTACCAAAACCGATTTGTTCCTCTGTATTCGAAATAACAGCACGTTTGAACACAACCCACTCACCGACAGAGACTCCGCCTCTGTTGAGTTCGGGATTACACTTGATCAGGGTACACACAGAACCAGTTAGGAAGGCGTTTTATTTCCATATTCATCTTCAGATGCGTATGGCACTTTGATAGTGTTGGACGAATACAGTCTCTCATTTTGGCACAAAAATGTACTTGCTCTGCACAATAGCGTACACTTCTTGCAGAATGGAAGGTGTGACATCAGAAACAAGAGGAATTCGTTTACTACAAGTAGAACAAAGAGAAATTTGCGCAGGGCATTTTACCAGACAAAGTACTTGTATATTTGGAACTGGCTATCTACTGAATTGCGACCCTTTGAGTACACATTCAGGACAAGGTTGGATAAGTACCTCACTGTGTTGCAAGTCAAAGCTCTGATGGAACTGGGCTGCAGAGCCTAAACAATGTACGAAGAAGTGGTTGAAGTATAAGTGCACAGATTACTTCTTCTAATAATATGTACAACCTGTCTGAAGAATATCCCCGTCGTTTCGCTAAACTATTGAAGTTTTGCCCATTCCAACATCAGGTTCTCTCTCGTTCCTCTAAGCAAACCCAACATTTCCCTTCTCGCTTTATCTTTATTGTGAACTGCTAACAGTTACCTCTTCTTTCTCGTAGAAAACAACTGACTATCTGTGGTTGTTCTTGGTGCTCTGCGAAGTCTCTTTTTCCACATCAATTACTCTACAACTCGATCGACTTAAGCCGTTGGACTTATCACAAAATCATTGACAGAGCAGCTTTTAATGTTTATTTTCCATGTAAATCATATGTACAATTTGAAGCAGAATCCGTCAGACATATACCACTATTCCTTTATCAATATTTTTCTTTCATCACATTTTCGCTTCTCCATTGTTGGCTACAACTGGGTCGACCTTCTGAAGTGATGGAATGGAGCTTCCGAATTAATCAATACACCCACGTGTTGCGAACTTTCCCAGACCTACTGGTAACAAAAGTGCTAGAATCGAAAGAGCCAGAAGCTGAAATGGTTTGAACTCCATAATAGAGCAAAAAATGAAAAACAGATAGCTCATTTATCTCTGCGAACCCAATACCCACTATACATACTAACATGTCTGAAGATGAGCTAATACGGTGACGGTTTAATTGCTCTTATGCCACATAGGCCCGAAACCAATTGGGGCATGGCCGTGCGGAGGAAACCTTGCTTGGCACTACCCCACATAGTAACAGGTCCCCAGGAAACAGTTTCACAGATAACCAGATTACTACACTTAAACTGTGCTCAATAGCAACATTCACCCTACTTTCAAACTCCCGTTCTTGCGAAGAATTTTACCGATCGAACTTTCCAGAAACTTATTTTGCAATGATGCTCTGGATAATCTGAAATGACATCTCCCCTTTGAGATCCCATTGTACCAAACGGCCAAACCACGTAGTTGTACTGTATCTCGCACAGTCGATATATATATATATATATATATATATATATATATATCTTCGTAGACACACACCAGCATTTGTACTGATGGAACACCGGTATCTCAAATACTTCGGGCTAACTACTCATTAACACCAGAGACGCGAAGCATAGTCCCTTTCGTCGAGTTTCGAGGCTAGTAAAGAAGGAACAATTACGGCAAGGTTGTTTAATACTATCGTTTCGGGGACACAATACACACAGATTCCAAAGGATGCTCAGTGAAACCTTGTCTTACTCGTTGACCGGGCTGACAGGAAGTGCGAACATTGTATAAGCTGATAGGAAATGAGACCACAGATTTGAAGGATGATTTTAGTACACCTCCGGCTTTAATCAAAGGGTCAGTAGTAGTCTGTTGCTTGTCCACCTGTGGTGAACATACCTGAAAAGGATGGAAAACATAGAATGGAAAAAAGTTATGTCTTTGCTAAAACGGATTCCTTGAAATAGGAAACGGGCTTAGGTTGTGGCCAAGCTGGTCATGAGACAAAAACAGGGTTCGCTGACAGCCAAACGCTATTGTGTGTAAACCGAACACAACGTGTCAGGTAAAAAATGTTCATATTAATGTCACCTTACAATACGTTGCAGCTGATGGACTACGCAATCACGCGCACCCGTGCCACGTGTTTCCAAGAAGTAAGATTCATCACGTGATTGCGTCAGCGGCCTGCTCGATCCACCAATATAAGCACTATAATGGGGGTTTTAGGCCCGGTGGTATAGGACCGTTCGCTAACCTATACATATAGCAGCACTGTTGAATTGTTGTGCGTTCAGTGAGTATTTAACTGTTTCGCTTCTGACGGTATTTGGGGTTACTCGTTTATTTTAACCATCATAACCAACATGCATTTTCACATAATTTAATCCGATACATTTAAGCAGACACGAAGATATGGCGTTTGCAAGTTATTCGGATACCCAATGGTCATTCCTTCAACCTATTAACACGGAACGGCTCACTAAACGACTTGTTTCCTTTCCGTGTTTTGGAACAAAGCTAGTGCTTAGCTAAGACCAAGTGGGACTAATTTTGATATTAACGGATTACATGCTTTTATTTTGTGCTACAAGGGATGTAAGGTAGTATCTCACAGGTAGGACGCTGCGAGCGGCACCTGTTGAGTCATCTGGTTCTATTTTTACCACTGGTTCTAACTACATATCACCGGCTGCAATCCAGTTTCAGTCTGCTCGTTTGGAACAGATTCGTCGCTCACGAGAAAAGTGTCAAGGGATGGAATCTCATCAGAAGCATGTAGAAGTGGCTTTTAAAATCACCAGTCTTGATCGCGTTAAGCTGGCATTAATTGATGTGTGCCATTCCGAAAGCTACTGCGTCTCTGAGGGCATAATGCGATGCCAAAAGCACACTTAAGATAAGACTATTAAGGCTGAAATACCCGTTTGACTTAAAGACTTGCAAACTGTTTTTAATCATTGTGGAAGAATCGTTGGCTAGGAGCAGGCACATATGATTCTTGGTCTTCGCAGCATGCCCCAATGAATCTGTTTGCCGTGGGGTCTGAGAAGGATGAACATCCTAATTTGGGGCAACGCGAGGTTATCATTTAGAACAATAATTTACATAGGGTCTGTTCTTACCTTAGCGCGGAGGGCAGTAGAGTCGCTCCGTCGAAAAAGTGCGACCAATCTATCGATTATTCCAGCTGTTATACCATCTTCTTTTGCCCCATGCTGAGGCTGATGTTGCATTCTTGATGCTTCATCCCCGCAGTTGGGCTAAACCAACTTACACTTAAATTAGGTCCCTTTAAGGAGGATAAATTTCTTTCCACTATTTGGTTTGTTCTGCCTACTTAAATAATCTATTAACTGACCACGTTGCTTATCCTAATTGCGCTTCTCTTCGGTATCTTTGTTGCGTTTGTAGCATTTTTTAAGTAATTTGCGGACCTTTTTCACTTATCGCGGATCCGTTGCTAACCAACTTATTTCATATGCTAATTTAGCGAAGAGTTATGCAACCGGATCTGTATGCATTATTGGAGTTAATTTATTTGATCTTGTCGTTTCAACTAATTGGCTGTTGCTTGATATCCCCAGTGTGGCTGCGCTTGATGTGCATGTTGACAAGGTGCCTACCTGTCCATTACTCACTACCTCGTTCATATTGGCTCCAGGAGATAGTTGGTCGTTGCTGAAGGGGATAGGGTGCAGGTCTTTGTGGCCGTGCTAGGCTCGAAGAGTGGTTCCATGCACTCAGTGTGGAGCGGACTACGGTCTAGCCACCGCCTTGTGTGTACTTCATTCTCGAAATACAGCGTGCTTGTGTTTGCCTGTGAATGAGTGTAGGCCGGCTGCGTTGATGAAACTTGGCTCCCATCCACATGCCACCCGGTCTTATTCCTTCGGGTTTACACTGGATATGGGGTATGTGGTTGGAGCTGTGGGTGGTGCAGCGCAAGCCACCCATGGTCCCTCTGTAGGCGCAGGCGTCCTGTGGCTGGCCACAGTGACAAGCAAATACGAAACGAATGCCCCCAACCATGTACCAGCATCTAGATTATACTTTAAACAGCGTAATTTCCTAGCACACAGCACGTACTATTGTTTCTGGGGTGAAATACGCCTGGATAAAAAGTTAGTGGCAACGGAGCCATTCGGTTGTAATTAATGATCATTTAGATGTGTCGCTTCACGGAGGAAAAGGGAATGAATGAGCAGCAACGCATAATGCACATAACTTCTTGGCTTCCAAGTGAAGTTGTCCGTTGCACGTACGTATAGTCTAAATTTGAAACTAAAATTTGGGAAAATGATAATTGCACTCGTAGAATATCTGCACCACCAGACTATAGTTAGATTCACTGCTTGCAGATGTCTACTTCTGTATATTTAGTTGGCTGTTGCCCATCTTCCCATTGTTGGCGGAATATTATCACAGCAGCATGAGCTCATCGATTTGCTGTCGCATTCCATCTACCACAGCCACAGCGAAGTGAAGTCCGCCTCAAAATCGCATTACCAATGGGTGTTGGTTTGCGTCACGCGTTTAAGAGCGTAGTATTCCGCGTTCAAAAGCTCTAACAGAGATCCTCACACTTTTACCTCCAGGCGCCGGTGAAGGAGAATCTCCTGATCCACGCTAGAAGAGGGTCAGCAATATTGAAGCTGTGGAGTTTGAAGAAGAGGCGTGCCATAGTCTAACCGGTCGCATACATTTGAGTACCCGTGGTAAACTACATCAAGTCGTGCACCGTAGCCTACTGTTTCGGCCCACCTGGGTTGTGCTAACAGCAGATCAGTAGCGCACGCTAAATTTCGCTGGAAACCATGTTGTTTCTATGTAACTTAGGTGAATTCTTCTAAGCAGTAGTCAGCATGTCGACAACACTGACATTCATAACCTATGAAATTACTGATAGTAAATTTACAGGACGCTAGTTAGTTGCATCAGAGCAACTACCTTCCCTGCGAAGTAGATTTATCATCCCGTGTTTCCACATCTCGGGCACATACATTTCTTAAAAAAACCAGTGGAATAACTGAGCCAAAAGACTCAGCTGAGCTCTCTTATTCCAAGAATCCGTTGATGGAGAACAGCAATCCGCATACCTTTTACTTACTCTTAGCCACTACTACAATGATGTTTCATGAACACAAGTATCGCAAATTCGTATGGTTGTTCATATGTATAGTGGGTGGCAGAGATCCGACAATCTAGTCTGTTCCTCCACGCCGATCTACATCGTTTACTACCAAACTGGGTTAAATTTAGTCAGACGGAGTCCATGGTGTATTCCATAATGGAAATACTCTCAATTCTGCTTACATTGTGGCTGCGTGAGTATCATTCGGAAATGTAATTGTCATCGCGACACCAGCTATGCTTATTTAGGTTAAAATTTCATGCAGGTCAAATAGTTTCAGGTCCAGGACAAAGTAGTTCGACGAATTCAGCTCGTCGGATACATACTTTATTAGAGCGGAATAGGTGGATCAGTCTCATCAAGAAGACAATAAGGAGAATTATCATTCAAGGTGCTGACTAGTGGCAACCATATAATGGATGGCTATTAGTTACTTCTGTTTTAATACTACTTATGAGTACAGTAACAACAAATTGACCTACTCATAGAATCATCCGACAAGTCCTAAACAGAGAATTCAAAGAGCCTGTCGCATTAACAGCAGCCGGTTTGGAAGCTGAGTGATTTCACTGATAACCAACTTAATTGACTTCCTCAGAAATGATACTACCGGGATGAACTGCACAGCCCATGAAGCGTATGTAAAATAAAATTAAAATGAAATGTTTATCCTCGACTAGGCGAGGCAAGCTTGCGCAGCTTGCAGCGGGGTTATACATATCATGGTTTCTCTATAGCATTAGGCATCTTAATCTCATCAAAATATTTGTTCGGTGGTTGCTCAAGATACAATAATTTTCACCACTCTGGCGTGCTGTAATCTGTCATATGGTTGAATCGCGTCCAAGGCATTAATAGGGAGTGGATCATTAGTTGAAATGTCGGTATTTCCATTTCTGGGGCCTTTGAGAATAACAGTGGTCCATCAAAGAGCAATGTGCAGAGTAAAGCTCCATAAAGGTTGATAAATGGAATTCTAGCTTACAATAAAGCTTAGTACCGGCAGCACCTTACCTGATCGAATATTGGACGGATAAGCTATATCTAAGGTTACATGTAATATAATTCTGAAACACTGGGTCGATTTTGTTCACTTCATTAACTTAGTAAGAAGACACAGGTAGTAAAATGTCCACATTTCGATTGCTCACATTAGTCGCAATGCTATACAAACAAGAAACAAGCGGTTATATAGGGTGGTAACTTAGTAACACAGATAAGTAAAAACAACATCAACGCGTATCACGCAATCATATCTATGGCAGTCTAATCAATTGCCTCAATTGTTTCTGCGCACAACATGTTGGACGATGCATCCACATGAGTAACGCCTCACTGACTGCCAACCGTCTAAATTTCTTGTTGCGCAATAAGACGTCGAAGGAGCTCATCTGGTCCACCGGATGATAAGTTGTCATGTGGTGTTTAGCGACAGATTATACGGGGTTCCTATACCTCGCTTGGTCCACTCCACGTTGTTGACTCAAAGCTTGTCATAGCCACATCGGAAAATGTTCAGCTACCGTCTGAGACAATCTATGTAAGTGTCACCGCAACTGCAGTTGAAGTGGTAAATGATGTGAGAGGCAGAACTGTCCAGCAAGCTGCTCTCGTGGTCCTCGAGAACGCTCCTTCGTGTGGTATAGATGGGCCGCAGTTGAGCAGTAGTGTAGGTGAGTGTCAGCGTGGATCGGAGCTTGTGCCTAATATGTTACGACATGATCGCGATGGTAAAACAAAGCGAAAGAAGCATCTAAAGGATCTTCAGTTGGATGAAGTTACAGGAAGGTGTACAGCTAACCCGCCTCGTGCAAATCGAGTCCATGATTGCTGCCTTTCTCTAAAAGAAGAGAAATCATCTAGCAACCAGCGGGATTAAAAAAGGTAGAACACCACTGAAATCTCAGATGAACTGAACGGCTCTTCGGTTCACCTTTGAATACTTGGCGAGTTTCAAACCGGGCGGGCTATGTTCACTTTCCTAGAAAGGCAGCAGGCTCTCACCTTGAAAATACGTATGGCATTCAAGGGGACAAATAAGCTTTGGCAATTCCTAAACACACTGAGGGAGGAAAGTATAAATCCTGTCGTTGCAAAAAAGTGCTTTTGACTTCAGTGGAATCCAGCATCCAGGGCGCCTAGGTAACCGCATCTGAAAAGCAAACAGGGTCACTGCTGTCATTTCTGTCGCTATCCAAAGGAAAAGAGTGGACGTTCAATAATACAAGTAAGTATGTGCTTACACTGAATACTAGCAGAGGATGTGGTAATCAGTCACTACTGGTCACAAGGATAGGATACTAGTTTCTAGTTGGTACAAGTCCATGAAGACGCAGTTTGCCAGCGAATTGCGAAATAAGGAACCGATACTTCAAATCCCTCCAAGAAAGGGTACTTTCTGTCTGTTTACGCATAACCGTGACAATTTATAACGTCACGTAAACACCCTGAAGTTCTCACCAAATCCATCAAAGTATCAACGTAATCGGCTGAGACACCTGCGCGAATTGGGTATGGACTTGTCGCGGCATCAAAGACCAATGTCAAAGTGTGAAACAGGGACGTAATCATTGTTCAACAGTTCGTGATGGCCGCTGCGAGCATAATAATGCATTACCAGAACAGGAACCAAACATCCGTTACTGTATGTTTTATCCGATGTTTGAAAATTCTAGAACGGTCTAGGTTGACGGGTGGAGTATGCCAGTATCGATTAGTGAACGACAAAAGGTTGATGGTGGAATAGTTTACAAAAAAGTGAATATACACTGCAGATCAGACACTCGGGCTCTCTCAGAGATGAATGGCACCATCGGTACAAGATCCGTATTAACAATTCCGATGATGTTCTCGCATGACACAAGTTAACAATCCTTCGGCACTTGCATTGTTCTCGCCTTAGCTTGATAATCCGTCTTCGCCGGCGGAGGAGACATACACTGAGATTGAGATGATTGCATCCGTGGCTACTGGCGTGATTGGCAAGTGCCGGCTAAGTACGCATTTGTTATTTCAGAGAACTGAGCAAATGCCTGATTTACTGGGATGATTAAGCAAACTCAAAGTTCTAAGAATAATCAAGGGTCCAAATAATAAACATGATCAGTAGCTTCGCGACGTAACACGCAAGGATTGGCTGCTGGCATGGATAAATGGGGAGCAGAAGAGTGAGCAATGAATTCAATATATATTGCTACCCCATATGATCTTACCACGGAAAGACCATATAATCCAGTTCTGCTAATTGTGAGTTTAGTCCGACGATCTGTGGAGCTTTGACGGACCAGAAAGCTTAAAGTGATTCTGACGTTAAAGGACAATCCTAAATCGAATATCAGCGCTAATATTTAAAGCCAAGATCAGGTCAGTGGTACGTTGTTTAGTGGTTGGGGGTGCCCACCCGATCCAAGAGTCTCACCTGCCCAGTTTTTTTGTTCATCAGCATCTTCTGGGATGCACACTCGGTCAACTTCTCGATGAGTTACCAAGTCGAGTCCAAATTGTTCTTCACTTAGACGAAGTTAGCTGGAATTATCATGTGATGTTTGCAGCTAGTCGAGCCCCACGCTGGAAGATTGTCGATTTTCTCTCAATGACCGCTTGATGGTAAATGCTAGTGAGTTCTTGCTTTAATCAATAATTGCATAATGCAAGTATTTAGTGACGTAGAAATCGGTTGCGATTGTTCACTACCTTCATCCATGGCTCAGTGACGCAAGTCATGGTTTCTTAAGAAGTAAATTTTCGATAAGGATCCAACAGGTGCGTTGGGGTGTCCCATAGGGCTCGGTGCTGGGACAGCGTCTGTTCCTTGTGTTTACCAACGACTCGACAAGAGTTATCTCCTCAAATTGCTTGCTTTTCTCCAATGATGTCAAGATATAGCAGGTGGATAATAACAAGGAACATCACAATATACTCCAACTTGACCTAGATTGCATTAATGAATGGTCAACTAGGAACCTGCATTAGTTGAATACGGCTAAGTGCAAGGTGATCCATCTGCGTCACAAAGCGGTACGCGCTTACAAACTTGGAGACCACATCTTGGAAAAGGCCTCTCAGCAGCGTGACCTGAGTTTACTGATACAAGAAGATCTCGGGTGTTCAAAACAAACAGAGAAGGCGATAAGAACCGGCAATCAACACTTCGGCCTGTTTCACAAATTCTTCAGTCGATTTGAACCCTCAATCATTCCCCCAAATATTTAACTCCTACGTGCGACCGCAGATGGAATATGGTATCCAGGCGTGGCAACCGTGGCGGAAATAGCATCTCATTGCTCTTGAGACTCCTCAACGAAGGCAACCAAGAACCTCAGGCGCCTCTTTCATCTGTCCTATCAGCTTAGACTGAAATCTCTAAGAATGTACAGCAGTCGATATTGGTGTTTGTGGTGGGATCTCATAATAGTTCACCAGATTCTGAAGAACCCAAAACCACATTTTGCCGTCAGCTTCTGGAATTGAACCACAACATTTACCTAAGAGGTCACCCACTGAAACGGACAATTCAGTATAACCAGCTTGAATGCCGTAGAAATTTCTTTTCCCTCCGATTGTGTCAGTCTCGGAACGCCCTTCCAAGTTATATAGTCTCTGCTCCTAATATAGGGATACTTAAAAACGACTTGACGAAGAGTCGTCTCATTTAAGTTTTACTTTAGAGCTTGTTAGCCAGAAGGCTACAAAACGCAATCAAGCGATGTGTTACCATCCTCCCAAATGTTGTATCTATGGAGTTATCCTTTTATTACGCGAATATTTCCGCACTTCTACAGAAGTCTATGGTGAGTCCATCAAAATGCTCTGCATTTTATCATGAATTGTCTTTTCACAAAAATTTCCATCTCAAAAGACCTGTTAAGTATTGCATTTTTATTCGTAATACACTATTGTTCCCTTTTATTGTTCCAGTGGTGAGGAATTTGTATTTCTTCTCATCCCCAATCCACGTCAACTAATGGGTAGTGAATTCTCTCAAAAATGATAGCTCCACGTTTCAACTTGGATACTAAATTTTTGCGGGCACCGTGCAAGTCGACACTGCAGGGCCAAGTTCAGCGGAGTTCTCGGCTGTGGCCCGGTACAAAGCAGGTACATATAGAATCATTATTTGCTATTGTAAATTTGAATGTGCAGCAGTCTGGAGATTCCTCTGCTTGTCCCACCATGTTAGGTAGCATGCTAACTAAAATTCGAATCCTGTTGTACAATTAAATTTTGATGCAGAATTTTAAACCATATGTTGCATTTGTTTGTCTGACCCATGATCATCACACACACAGTGTCAAGGTTGAGTTCATCATGTCGGTCTATCGTGCGGTAGCTAGACATCCTTCCCTAGCTAGAATGCGTCGTAACGGTATCGTTTTTATCCAGTGCAGAGGACAATTGAATACCTTGTTAATACAGATTCGTCTTGACCTCCGCGCTCTCGCTTCGACTACCCGGAACGGTACTGATCAATAGCCAGAGGGATACGTCAAGTCTATCAGCCTGAGATGAGCACCGTTGTTAAAGCTGATCAGGAGGACTAAATGCTCACATGTGATCAGTTTTAGCGTGATAATTCGCCATAGTTCCTGCTAAACAACTGTCCAACATTGCTTGCGTAAGCTCTAGCTAGCGTGGCCGAACAAATTGAAGCATCTACTATGGAAGTTATTGTTGTAGCCACTTTGGAACAAGTTTAAGGCTTGCTAGATGGATTTGGTACAAACTTACGTCTTTAAGTTCTGCTTCTAAGTACTGTGTCGTACACAGTCGTTATGCGTAAAGTTCTAGCCCCTGGGGCCAATCACTGCCCCCTGCAAAGTTCGTAACCAACATGGCTATATCGTATTCGACCGTCTGTCATGCAGGTCCGCGGACGTCACCATGGCTTAATGAAACAAGCTGCTAGCATCCAGAAGTCATGTGGTTAGAAGATGGCAGGGGTCAGAGGAAGGTGCATCACTGACGAGACCCAGAAGTTCGAAATTGCTGTTGTCTGGTGTTTTTCTAGACGAAACATGCTGTCGGAGAGGAGACTGCGACGAACAACCTCTGAAATTACCCAAAATTAGTTGCCTGGCCCTAAAATTGTCAGTCGGTTAACTTGTCACTACTATTTTGTCCAAAGTTTACAATCTGTGCTCTAAATGATTTAATGCAGTTATACTATCAGAAGTTCCTCAACGATGGCAATGCAAAACCTGCAACAAAGTTTCATCCGATTTGCTCAAATGGTAGATCTTGGTGTACCGATATCTTGCGAAACCTTCTCTCCAGCACAGAATAGCTTCCGATGACTGCATTTTGTTAGCAAATCGCCTGTATCATTACCGCATGAAGAGCAGTAAAGCTTCTTGGTACATCGCATGCACTGATGAGGAAGAAACTGTTGGATGCCATTACGCGTATTGCAGCAAACTCACATTTTTCCTTAATGACATCAGACGAATACAGTTTGGTGTGGATATGCGTGATTTCAGCTTTTGTCCAAGTGTGGGAAATTCGTAAAAGATGACGACCGTCGGAATATGGATATTGGGGGTTGGTTGTTTGAATGAATTGTGTGGGGGGTTGCATGATCGCACATAGAAACATGAGCTAACCACTCTTAGTATAGAGCATAGAGTATAATGAGTATAGAGTATAGTGATGGCTGTGTGGATTCAAACTTAACCTGGGTTTGACAGGTGTTGCAAACCTTTGAAAACGAATTACGTCGGCAAATGAATCACATCAGTCAGTGTTGGGAAGAACAACACCGAGACACTTCCATTTCGGATACGGACCTTGTGATGGAAATGACCAAGGTGTACTTCAAAATGAACCGAGACCTCAATAGAGATTGCACATCGTACTTCAAAAACACGGTGGGTACTCCAAATCCAACTTTGAACACCAGAAGTCTTTCATTGTTGGTTACAAGTGTGGGTCTTACCAGACGGACTGTGCATGTGATTCTTCTGAGTTTGTTACGGTTCAAATTTTGTGTTACACTGTTCCATAACCTCATTATGTTTCTCTGTTTCAAGCTAGACATCACGTATTGTCTGTTACGTACATACTCCGCCCCATTTCAGTTAATGAAGCATGCCGTTACAGTAGTTTAGCCCCCTTATATTCCCTTTGTCATGCGACTATAGGATTTCATTTTCGCTATGGTTACTACCAGTTGCAAAAAGAGATGTGTAAGTTCCTCATGATCATCAGAATCAAACGGATATGACGATCGCAGTGACTAATCACGCACCAGTATTTCATTGTCACGGTGTCGGAGTAACTCTGCATAACCGAACGCATCTTACGGGAAGCACTACACCTATCCCCATGCGGCAGATTTCGATCGACTGCGCGGGATGCGAATCATGTCGAGGCGCCGACCAATTGAGTTCCTAGGCTCAGGAGACTGATAGGTGTTACTCGGACCTGTGAGCTGAACAGTTTTGCTTATAGTGTAGGATCGTATTGGTTTCACCTCGGAGCAACCAACTTATGGCACTATATTTATCCCGTTCGCACGACTGTTCAGTTTTCGTATTTTTAAGTGACTAGTGGTGCTGGTCAAGTACGAATCAGACGGTCACAACGCATGTGTATTCCGTCCGCCGAGTGCAGCATTTGCACTCGCCAGGCTTCACCATGGTCCTAAAGTGCTGTCATACGGATTCTTGTGCACACGCGTCATCGTGTCCGCGGACATTATGTCGGCTCGATCCAGTCGTGGTCAAACTCACAAGAATCTGAGACTTATTCCTTGGAGTTCACAATAAATCTGAGCTGTGTGACTTGAGCTGTGGTTGTTATAGCGCATACCACTTATTAACAACGTGAGGCTGCAGTGTCCCACCCCAGTTGCAACCTTAGGAAATTACGAACACAGCTACCGTCAACTATGTAGTAGCCTAAACGATTCTGTACCTGAAGAGTTCATACAAGGCAATCTAAGCCAATGAGCATACTACTGGGTTTTAAACTGTACGCTGTCTCTTCGGATTGAAATAAGAAATCAAAATTGGAACCACAATAGGTTTCAGATGAACATTTGAACATTGCAATCTGAGGCGGACACATTCCATCTTTTCTGATTCGAAACGCTGTTTTCCCAAAATGATGCTGTAGGCAGAAGAACAGTACTTATTCACTGAAACATACCCATCCATATTTTGACGGTTAGATATATTGGAAGCAAAATATCACAAAAAGCATGCTATGGGTAAACGGGACCCATAATCATTGGTTCAGCTACCCAGGCAAGTGATTTCGGGTTTTTGCAATGTCACAGAAAATGAGGAATGCTGAAGGAGTCTTCAACGAGAGCGTCAGCAAAATCCTGCGCCTAAATCATGCTTTGGCAATAACTGTTTCTGTAAACTACTGATTTGAGAGTAGCTGCATCTGGATTAGTGTGGATCTCATCTGGAACGAATGGCCTTGATGAGTAATATCCAGGATACTTTTCATAAGGACCTAGAAAGCCCCAGTCAGGCAAGTCCTCATGGAGTAAGTTTAATCGCCAACATGGATATTGGGTCTCATCACAGTCTCTGGAACTTATCGATGCTCGCCGGCAAATTCTGGCCGGAAACGAACACAATAAAACTCACAAAAAGCTCCTGGCAAAGCTTCGTGCTAGTCTGAAGAGAGCCTGCGAATCCTGGTGGTCTCATAGTTCATCAGAGAGGGAAATGGCTCCTACACTTGGTAAGCATCAAAAGTTATTCCTTCGGATACGGGAAACGGGCAGCAGGAGACCTGGCGTTAGTGAAACTATACGTGTTTAGAGTGGACAGCCTATACACAACTTGTCAAAATGCTTGGAGCGTTGGGCTGAGCACTCTGAAAGGCAATTTAATTGGTCGGAATGGTTAGATTTCTCGCTGGCCACTGGTCGCCCTGCTTCTTGGGCTGTCCCTCTGGATCCACCCTCTCGAGCAGAAGTAGAACATGAGATCGAACTGTTGAAGTGAAATAAAGCCGCGGGCCAGGATACTCTTCCTCCAATCCTCTTCAAATTTAGGGGACTTGCACTTGTGGATGACTTACACGAGTAACTAATGAAAATGTGAGAGTAGGAAACTGACCAAACCGACTGAAGCCGCTCCGTAATAGTCCCAATTTTCAAGGGAGGCTCACGATCGAAATTTGACAACCATCCATGAATCAGCCTGATCTCCATCGCCACCAATTCGCTTGCCTCTGTCATCCTTCACAGACTGACGCGCTCGTGAAAGCCAGATTCGTGAAGAGTAAGCCGGATTTCGTCGAGGTCGTGGCTACAATGTCCACATCTTCACTTTGCGTCAGTTGTTGCAGCATGGTCACATATATTGGCTGTCCACCGTTGTCGTGTTTCTCGATATCAAAGGTGCATTCGATTCGGTGGATAGAGATGCACTTTGGGACTGTCTACTCAGGAAAGGTGTAACTGAGAAATATGTGAATATTATCCGAGCATTATATGCGCGTAGCTCGGGCAGAGTGAGGGCTTACGGCAAGTTGTCGTCGCCCTATACTGTATCCAGCGGCGTGAGGCAAGGATGTCCGCTGTCACCTTTCCTCTTCAACTTCGCTGTTGACGAAATCATGGAAATCGCGTTCACAGGACAAGATTTAGCAGGTGTGGATCTGCTCCCAGGAGAATGACTTCTTGACTTAGAGTATGCCGATGATATTGCCCTCATCTGTGGCAGCTCACAAACGTACCAAGCGGCACTGGACAGATTAGCACTAGCTGTCCGTCACTTCGGGCTTTGCTTCGCACCCTCGAAGTGCAAAGCGTTTCTCCAAGATTGGTCTGGACCGCCTCCTACGCTGACCCTTGGTGGGGATCAGCTAGAAGTCGCTCAAAGATTCAACCATCTGGGAAGTTATATCAGCGCCCGTGGGATTAAAGATGATATCACGAACCGTATAGCAAAAGCTCGGGGCGCTTTCGCTAACCATCGCCATTTATGTTGCAGACGCGACATCACTCTCGCGTTGAAAAGTAGAGTGTAAAAATCAGGAGTACGTTCGTCCCTACTGTACGGTTGTGAAAGCTGGCCTCTTAGACCATCGGTGCCTTCGCAGTTTGGCTCACCTTTGGTGGGAACACTGCGTGAGTAACAAGCGTGTTCGACGCCTTGTTTACGACAGAGGAAAAGGAACTGAACCGCTCAGCACCGTTATTTCACGCACCAGGCTCTGATGGCTCGGCCACGTGTTACGCATGTTAGCCCACCGACTCTCGCGACGTGCGTTGTTTGCCCTCCGAGTGGTGTGGATGGAAGAAGAGGAGAGGTGGCTAAGCGATGACATGCACGAGAGGAATGAAGGCCCTCACTTCTGAGCTGGCCTCGGTTGGACAGTCTCGGCTCCCTGGTTGGGGTCCGAAAGACGATGAACACGTATGGCTGGATACACTTGCTGACATGGCTAAGAGCCAACCTCAGTGGCATTCGTTCTGTGAGTTTCTTTGTCCCACCCCATCCCTATTAGCCTCCCCCTCTAACCGCGATCTCACTATTTAGCGTTATATAATTTTGCATAGACAAATTTTTGCTGCATAGTAGTCGGTTGGCAGCTTACCTGAACCATGCCCATCCGTTACCGGTAGCTCAGATGGCTTGCATCTGTCGCAATTTCCCCTTTTTTGTGTATTGCGGCACAGCAGCTGAGGTGTTGCCCACCTCTAGCTAACGTGTATAATGATGATGATGGTCAGCAACCCCAGTAGACCAGAAGAAATAACAAAGAACCATTACATTCGATATGGACTGTCAAGATGTCGATCTTTCAGGGACAAGCGGCCAATTCAACAAAAGACTCAATCAGCGAAAATAGATACACAGTTGATTTGCCAATGGTCACGATGTACGCTGGTAGTTTACTTGCATACACAAGGAACTTTTGGGCCCCAGGTTCCTCTCTTGGGCCGGTTAAACAAACGGTGAGAAAAGCACCGTGTTGCACTTGAAGTGAAGTCGTGTAGATGAACCATTAGCAATGATTTAGCACGAGTAGAAGTGCAGGTGCTTCACAAGTCTCCAAGGATGATGGTTGGGGTGAATATTACAAAATCAAAGGATAGGTCAGTCGTCTGTGTAAGTGTCTTCCGATTCGACTGCACTGCTGAATAAGATAGTTTGAAAGGGGAATTGAATGCAAATATGGGTAGCGCTTGTGGCTAGCGCATTGTGTGAGAAAAATAAAAATAAGATGGCTCACTCGTGTGCCACTACTTTGGTTCCATGTGTGGTATGGTTAATGTAATTCACAGTAACCCAACTTAGGTACTGAAGTGCTGAGAGCCAAGATCAACATTGAATCATTTTTTGAAGATATAAAATTAGAGGAGGAGAAAATTGAGCTTGGAAGGGAGTTCCAAGTTTGGTAAACTTGAAGAGGAAAGTAACTCCGTCAGCATTCTACTAGGCTGTATGGTTCATTAGGTTTCAAGCAAGCAATCCTGAGGTTGGTGTTGTGGCAGTTCCAGCAACTCAGGAACACCAAAGGAATTAGGAATAAATGTCTTGGAAAAAGCGAAAGCATCGTGCTAACTGCCATTCTGGCTTCATTCGTCGTTCTGCTGACAAAGCGCAAGTCCCACGGATACTTTCCAGTAATGTTCGCTCGCTCCATGTAAAATCAGTGAACTCAGTGCCATTATGCAGCGAACTGAGTATGTTATTACAGAAATTATTCTGTTACAATAAATTTGGTTGCATACTGATGTGGAAAATAGGATACTTCAACTCGATAGTTATTTTCGCACCGGATCTGACTGCCCCGAAAAGACCCAGTTTCGTGGTGGTGATGTTGTAACTTATGTTATTCAACCTTGGTGCAACGCAGCAATCGTAATATTTACGTACCCAACGCTTTATACAAGCTGCCGTTTAGTTGAATGCAAACCGAAGTGCTTACATGGTTTTCGATCAGCCATCGCTAAAAATGTATACCTTGCTTCTGACAATGATGATGATGATGATTGATGATGATGATGATGATGATGAGATGATGATGATGATGATGATGATGATGATGATGATGATGATGATGATTATGATGATGATGATGATGATGATGATGATGATGATGATGATGATGATGATGAATGATGATGATGATGATGATGATGATGATGATGATGATGATGATGATGATGATGATGATGATGATGATGATGGCACTCCTCATCTTTTGGTCCCCATCCTGGAAGACGTACGGGTCCAACAGCGGCTAGACGCGACGTCAGCGATTTCATGTGCTGCCGCCAAGTGGAAGGCTGACCACCACGCGGTCGCTTCCAGCCAGGTCCTTGACGAGCGAATAGAGCGCGACGCGGTAGACGCTCAGGTGCCATGCGTAGGACATGACCGAGCCATCTTAACTGGCGCAACAAAACCAGTTTGTTGAAGGAAATACTTGCATTCCCCAAGATGCGACGTCGAACGTTCATTACTGGTAACTCGATGTTGCCACCGGACACGAGAGATCCTCCTTAAACAACCGTTATCGAACGCAGAAAGACGACGCATGTCTTCCACGCGAATCGGCCAGGACTCGCTTCCATACAACAATACTGAGCGAACGGACGCTCTGTAAACTCGGCCCTTTAGTGAGAATGAGTCGTCGCGACGACGCCACAAGTGCCTCAGATTGACAAATGCTGATCGAGCTTTAGCGATACGAAGCGAAACTTCTTTGTTGATAGTGCCGTCAGCGGAAACACAGCTCTCAGAGTGCATAAATTTGTGGCCTCTTTGTAATGCGCATAATCTTGTGCCGACTGAGTGAACTTGAACCGGCCCCAAAGTTTCCGCCTTCTCATCATGAGCGATTTGATTTCCCGATCAATCCATGGGGGCCCTTTGGAGAAAAATTGTTTTTTGACCATTGGAACAACCTGATCAATGATAAACATCATCTTGGAGCACAAAAGGTCCCAAGCAGCATCGAGATCCAACTGATGAGGGATGTTCCAGTCCATGATGCTGGCAGCCAATTTTAAGCGGAGGGGGTTAGCTCGCCAGAAGTTTCGGCGGTTCGCTCCTTGGACATTGATAGCTAACTGTCGTGTCCACCAAAAGGAGACTACACAGTGATCATTTTTGCCAAGTGATTGAAGAATGGATAGAGCGGAAACATCTGATGAGCTAGGTGTGAGCACAAGGTCAAGGACGTGTGGCACATGGCCTGGAAAAAACGGGCAGGGGATAAAACGTGTTGCGTTAGATTACATGCGAGGACTATTTCTAATAAACGTGTATCGAAAGAATCTGGAGATAAATTACAATGAAGCGCATCCCAGTCTACGGTCGGAGCATTGAAGTCACCCACAATCAAACAATCTTTGCCTCCCCCATGTATTCTCATAGAGTCTAACAGGTGGGATCTTGACCCCAAGAGGGATCTGTAGATAACGCCGACTATGAGCGGTCGGAACCCATCGTGAACCCTACTCCAAAGAATTTCCGATCCTCCATCGAGATCACACATGGCTTCCACTGTGTGAACTTTAAGGTCTGACTTCCAGTAAAGTGCAACACCGCCCCCGGATCTCCCTCCTAGACCATCCGCACGGGATAGTTGATACCCTGGAATGAATACCTCCGAGTCCGAAATATCCGACGATAGCCAAGTCTCCGTAAAAGCCATCAGATCGGGTTCTTGCTCCGAGGTCATGAGCAGTATCTCATCCAATTTATTTCTCAAACTACGCACATTCGCCGATATCACACGCAATCCACTCCTGATTCTCAGTGCACCGGGAGAACGAAAATTGGTCTCCACCGAGTCCTCGGGATTCTTTTTACTACTCGAAAATCCACAATGTGAAGGTCGCTTTCACCAACTGCTCGTCGGATTCGTAGTTCTTCAACGGCCTGCTTCATTTTAACACGATCTTCTGGGGAGAGGTCTCTCAAAACATAGAACGTTTCTCCCTTCAAACGTGAGGTTCGCTGGAGGATACGGCGGCATTCCTCTTCATCCTGACATACCACCTTTAGGGGGCGAACTTTCGAGGAGTCATCCTGCTTCCTGCCGAGGCGAAAAGCGGAAACGAAGTTTATGCCCTTTTCCCCAGCATCGAACAGTAACGAAACCATCCGCCTCAGAAAAGTTTGGTCCTCCAATATCCTTTCAGCCGAGGATTCCTTATTAGACTCAGGGGCGTTTACGATGATCAGACACCGTTCTCTCTCGGGAAATCGGCTTTTTTCATTTTGATGCGGTTTTTGCAGGTAAGGCTTTGCCTTGATCATATTCTCCAATTGCTTGACTTTATCGATAACAAGTTTTAATTGTGGCTGAGAAGAGTACGAATCAGACCTAGATTTTGCGGCCTTCTTCGTCTTCCGATTATTTAGCGGAGTATCTGGGATCATGGGTACCGGAGTTACGCTGCTACTCGCTACCACTGCATAAGTCCTTTCCTTGCGTTCTTTGAACTGCCGGACAACGGACGATGGTTCTGGAGACGAAGTTGAAAAAGCAGGAGCTTGCTTTGGAGGGGATGTGTCCGGGCCAGAAGCAGATGAAGGCAAAATAGGGAGCAGCGGTTCATCCTTTTTCTTTTGCACAGAATGGAGGCATGAAGGACGTGGACTGATTGGAGGTAGACCATCCGAAACACGCCTGACACTCAGCCCAGTCCGACAAGGGTCACAAATAAAGATGACGACTGAGGAAATGGTCCTTTGCAGTGGATCATATAGATCTGGACCTATGTTACAACATGCAATGTGAAGCCACCCTTCGCAGAAGGAACATTGAACGGCCTTCGAGCGAGAAGTGACAGCCTTACAACAATCCAAGCATTTTGAGGACATTGTATCCTTTATTCAGTAAATTCAGAATGGATCCTCAAGACGGGAACGAAACGCAACGTTACCCGTACTACAGCCCGCAACCTTGCATCAGACTACCGCTTGCCGTACCAAACTGCGCAGCATATTTTCGGCCTATTTAGTCTCCGTTACTTAAGTACTTCGTTGTCCGTCTGCACAGTTGACTTCTGTGTTCTCTAGGTATATGCTTAGTTAGACTACGTTGCATGCTGCAATGTTGGAACATTGTATTTAACGGGAATAAAAGCTCGAGCTTTACATGACCCATAAGGTAAAAAGAGTTCGGGTCGGGTCTAATGAAAGGCCAAGCAACCTTATAGCGGGTTGGACTCGCTTGTTAGCCGTATCTTCATTGGGCTTATGCGGCATTTAAACAGAATGCACGCCGGCTCAAAGCGTGACATCCCACCACGCCCTCCAAAAACGGCTTTGGAAAGGAAGTAGGCAGAAGAAAAAAAGAAATTCCATCTAGTAGAAGGTAGTTATATTAGGGAATATCGCGGTGTAACTCGGCCAGATGACAATCCAGGCGGGTCTTAAAGTTCGCCACAGTGGGTGCCAAGACTAAATCGGCAGGCAGAGCATTCCACGATCGGCAGATTCGCAAAGCGAAGTAGTGTCGTCTGCAGTTCAGCCGACTGCGCTGATGTGTGAGCCTCAGTGGGTGGCCACGTAGGTGGGAGCCCGATTGGTGCAGTGTGAGTAGGTGGCGACAGGGATGTCCAAGGTTGGATAAGATCATGAATACGAGGATCAGGTCGCCCCGTAGACGTCGGTACTTAAGCGAGTAGAGGCCCAGGCACTGAAGTCGTTGTGGATAATCTAGCTGCTTGAGACCTCGGACCAGTTTGGTTGCTCGACGTTGTGGGGCTTCGAGTATGCGTTGGTCCTTCAACAACCAAGGGCTCCAAGCCTGAATAGCGAACTCCAAGTAGGGTCGGAGAAAAGCGTTAAGGAGGAGGCGGAAATTGCTGGGGTCAATTTGACCGAAGGCTCGTTTCAGCAATCCCACCATGCGGTTAGCAGAAGCAGCTGCTTTCCGGAAGGAAGCGGATACGGAAAGACTCGTCTGGGTAGATACCCAAGTCTCTTTCGGCTGAAGAGATCTGGTGGATAGACGCTCCCAGGTGATATATAGGAGAAAAAGCGGAAGGGCGGGTAGAAAGGACGCGACATTTCGAAGTGTTAAATGGAAGGTTGTTTTCTATGGACCACTGATGTAGACGGTCGAGGTCCATCTGAAGTGCGTGGGCATCGTTCGGAAGGTTAATTGTGCGCCACAGCTTCACGTCATACGCGTATAGTAGCAGCGAAGACTCCACTTGCGGTTTGACGTCGTCACTGAAGGCTAGG
The DNA here is from genome assembly GCA_944474145.2 of Dicrocoelium dendriticum. NCBI lineage: Eukaryota > Metazoa > Platyhelminthes > Trematoda > Plagiorchiida > Dicrocoeliidae > Dicrocoelium > Dicrocoelium dendriticum. The sequence goes on along the minus strand of OX104066.1, from coordinate 34,236,806 downwards.
AAGAGGTGCGGTCCGAGAACAGACCCCTGTGGAACTCCGCTTGTGGCAAGGATGCGGGGAGACAACGCTCCGTCGACGCATACTTGGAAGGTAAGGTTTTGAAGGTAGTTCCGGATCCAGTCCATCAAGGCCCCTGAAACGCCGTAAGACAACAGTTTCTGCAGTAGAATCTCGTGGTCGACGTTGTCGAAGGCTTTGGCGATATCCAGGAATATAACATGCGTTTCTAGGCCAGAATCGGCAGCAGTCGTCCAGCTGTCCCTGGCAAGTAGCAGGTTACTCAGGCATGACCGTTGACGCCGGAATCCGTGTTGACAATCAGAGAGCAGTTTCTGGGCCTCCATGTAGTCCATTAAAGCGTCTGCGCCGATCGATTCCATCACTTTGGAGATCGTAGTGAGGAGAGTTATCGGTCGGTAATTGGCCGGATCTTTGCAAGTACCGCCTTTGTAGATTAGTGTAATAGTCCCACATTTCCAATCATTGGGAACTTTGCCTTGCGAGAAGAAGTGGGTAAACAGCTCCGCTAGGGGTAAAGCTAGAGCTGCAGCGCACGCTCGCAAGAGCCTTGGGTGGAACCCATCAGCGCCAGGAGAGGCCGTTAGCCGCAGGGATTTGAGTTTCGCCAGGACCTTCTCCGGAGTGAAATGAACAGTCGTCAGGGAAGTTGAGGGTGAAACCGAAGAAGGTACCGTCGTTGTGTGCACTGATGGGACGGAGAGTGTGGATGCGTACTGCTGGCACAGGACTTCTGCTGCCTCGTTAGCTGATTTCGTGAGCCCTGTGTAGGTCGTCAATGCGGTGATACCGTGCTTGACTTGTCTAAGACTGTTGACCTGACTATACAAGGCTTTGGAATTGGATGAAAATTTACGCATAAGCTGACGCTGATGCTCACTCTTCTTCTCGTGCAAGCTGGACGCATTGGTGGCGGATGGATCGGTAATATTCCTACTAAGTGGCCGTTGGATGGGGGCGATAGTTTCTCCATGCCGTGTTCCTGGAGGCAGTCCATTTCCGTGTACGACTTCGGATGAGTGCTGGGCGTCTCTTCCCTATGGAAACTTCTTTGCACGTCGTCGTAGTGGAGCAGAGTTCACGTAGGGTAAGGCAAAAGCTTGACCACACGCTGTCGGCACTCGATTGGGGTTCGGGTGACCAGTTGTTAGCGGAAATGAGAAGGTTCAACTTTCCGTAATCAGTCCAGCGTTTGGTATAAGTTGGCGTGCTGATGATTTTTTTGGCGAAGCATATAAAGTCGAAACGGAGGACGCAGTGGTCGCTAAGCCCCAAAAGGACATCATACTCAAGGTGCTCAACCATCAGTTCTTCGTTAGTGAGGACGAGATCTAGTAGGGATGGTTGGTTGTTAGATCGGAATCTGGTCGGCTGATACCTGTGGTTGTACAACGGGGCCGTATGAAGAAGATCAATGAGGCCTGATGCAAAGGAGTTAGTAGACGGGACAGAGTGAAATAGACGGGGCAGGTTGAAATCACCCATGATAAGAAAGTGTGTGTGCTTGTGGGATAACATAAGGTGGACGTCGTGCTGTAGTCATGCGTCCTTCTCGGGAGAGTTGTTTGGGGGGCGGTAAATGATACCAAGACAGCTGGAGTGTTTGGCGGTTAGTACGACCTCGCACCGCATGGTGTCTGGGGACTGGAGGGCAGTGTTTGTTAACATGTTGCAACTGAGGGAGATGTCATAGTACAGTGCAACACCGCCATCTGGGGTTGCGCGGTCAGAGCGGAGAACTGACATGTGAAGAAGCTGGATTTCACCGTCGGTTATGTCGCCGGAGAGCCACGTTTCCGTTATGGCTATTAGGTCCGCTGGTGTTGACAGAAGTCGGGATTGGAGCTCCGGAAGTTTGGACATGAAGCCCTGTGCGTTCGTGTAGATACAGGTGAGGCCCGTTTGAGTGATGAGCGCGGGAGTAACTAGGGTGCTGCCGGTCAGCAGATGACCGGCAGTGCACCGTTTTTTTGGTTAAGAGGGGTGGAGCCGTTAAGGTTTGTAATTGGGGAAGCAAGGTGTGGGTCGTCGGAGCACAGATGGGTGCTGGCGGCTGGGTCGTTGAAAGACTGTAGGTTGGAATGTGTAGGTGCGTAAATTACTCCAGGCAGTGAGGCAGATGGTTCGGTGATGGACCGTCTGAGGACGATTTGGTCAGTGTGTCGGTACCGAGTTGGCTGCTGCTATAGGTCTGTGGGAAGCTGTGCGCCTCGGCACCGGGTGCCCATCAGGACGCAGACGGATATCTGGTGGTGCTCGTCTTTTATTAGCATACCCGATGGTGAGGTCATCGGTTGCCATGCTAGCGGTGAGGAATGTCACTTTCAGGAGATGGGGGGTTGTTCTTGTATAACTTGCTGGACGAGATAGGCGGTGAACGTTCGTTGTGATTACGTTGACAATATTCAGTGTCTGCTGAAGGAACCGCCATTGATTACAGTCATGCTGTTGTCGTTGTTGTAAGGTTGCGTCAAGGGCATGCAGTTCTGGGGCGCCATGCACTATGATGGAGCATGGTTGAGTGGGTGGCGTCAGTTGCTGTCTGCGCGCAGCGCGCTTAGTCCAAGGGATGTCGGCGAAGATACGGATTTGGTAAATGCCGAGAGACGCATTGTTTCGGAGTAGGTGTGCTGACAACAGGACATCCTCCATAGTCGGGCCTGGCTGCAAGTCAACACGCAGAAGTCTTGGCTTACCGGCGCTCGGAGATGAAGCGTGGCGAGTCAGTCTTGTGTGACTAATGCGTTTTGTTTCAGGGAGGTTTAACGCGGTACAGATTGACCTCCACATAGTGGAATCATGAGAATGTCGATTCTGAAGTTGCGGGTCGTTGGACTCGGGCACGTTTGTACATATGACAGAATTAGAAGTAGGGCTACTCCTTATTCGCTTAGAAGAACGCGGATGTGGAGCGGTAGCAAGCTTACTTGGTGGGAGGGCCTCCGTCGGAAGCGTTGGTCGTCGGCAAGTGTTGGGCAGACCAGCAGTTGGTAACGGTGAGACGGTACGTGATTCAGAACGGTTGGGAGGTTGCTGTCGTCGTTTGGCTAGACCGTCGACTTTCCGCAGTAGACTCTGTAGCTGTTCTTCCAGACTAAGCAAGCGCACTTCTGAGCAGGTATTGTTGCTAGGCGGCCCCACGAATCGTGGTGATCAGGGCGACTGCGTCTACGACTGCTTGTTACACGGTGTGGAGGGCGGGTTGGTGCGAGACGAGATTACAAAACCAAGCATAGGGCAAGTCGTGGAGGAAAGGTCGCAAGGAATATCCCGCACGTAATTCGCAATCCTGGGAATGCAAACCAGGCAAATGTACCGCAGGACCGTGTTCGGTGGCAACATCGAGTTACCAGTAATGACGTTCGACGTCGCATCTTGGGGAATGCAAGTATTTCCTTCAACAAACTGGTTTTGTTGCGCCAGTTAAGATGGCTCGGTCATGTCCTACGCATGGCACCTGAGCGTCTACCGCGTCGCGCTCTATTCGCTCGTCAAGGACCTGGCTGGAAGCGACCGCGTGGTGGTCAGCCTTCCACTTGGCGGCAGCACATGAAATCGCTGACGTCGCGTCTAGCCGCTGTTGGACCCGTACGTCTTCCAGGATGGGGACCCAAAGATGAGGAGTGCCAATGGCTTAGGACTCTTGAAGACATGGCCCGCAACCGGAATCAGTGGAAGAATTGTGTACAGTGTTGCATTGATTCACATGTTTAATACTACCAACATTGAAAATGACAAAAAAAGAGAAAATTCGGCGTGTGACAAACAAACTAAAAATGTTTTGTTCTGTATTTTTGTCAAAATATTCCATTTTCTTGCGGCATATTAGCTGAAGTGTGTTGCCCACCTTCAACTAACATGCCACGATGATTATAACGCAATGACTCTCCTATCCACTGATTTCCATGGTTTTTATTGGCTCCATGTCTAGTTACTAGACCGCTGAGATTGCATACATACATACATACTGTGAATGCGAGCGACAGAATTCGATGTCAGTTGCATGGAGCGGATTGTCACACGGAGCGTGAACACGGTGAAGACAGATCGAGCAGGTGATGGCTTTGGAACGAGGTCCTACACGCTGAGTGCAGATGGAGCAGGTGTTCAGTGGCCGCATTGGCGTAGTGGGCGAGACCGAGATGATCGGCATGGTCAGACAGATGACGTACAGATGACACACATATCTGCAAATAAACCTAGTTGACTACCTGTCTCAGGAACTCCAAAAACCAGAAGAATGCAGTGTTAAATGGTTATTTCATGAATCGAAAAATGCATAATGATACGTTTACTGCTATGATTGCGCTACCATAGTAAGCTCAAGCCTCGGCGCTCTCGACTAGGTATCAGGGGGGAATACTTTGCGGACCACGTTGTCGGCAGTTGCAACAAGCTTTCCCTTCGTTGATGAATTGTGCAACGGTTGACTTTTTCAAGTGAGGTCTAGACAGATGTTGATTAGAACATTTTCCAAAAATATTGTAAACTTATTTCTGCTCGTTGCAGAGAACTCATGAAGGACGAAAGTGCAAGATTGTTTCTTTTTGCGTCGTTTTCTTTGCAGAAGCAAGAAACGCAATTGGATGTCGAAGTACCGGTAGCCCTTGGTTGCTTGCCGGTGCAAGAAGCAGGACACCCGTTAGGCGGAAGCCCATACCGTTCTGCGAACCTGACCTGACCTGACCAGGTGATTTTGTTTTTGCAGCAACACGCCTGTTGTATCGCTGTCATCAAGGCGGACACTTTTCGACGTTGTGCAATCAAACGCTCCCTACCGCTCGCCGCTTGCGCGCCGTTATTCAATTGGCAAAGGTGGATTTACTTGCATTGCTCCTTGTGATTTGCTCATTACATTTGTACTTGTCAGTGGATCTTCGGTATTCCTGGTCTTGGTGCCTCTGCTCTTAAAAAGTACCTGTTGCCACATCCTTGAAGTTCACTGCGACTTTGACGCCTGTTATCATTTGGTGAGTCCATTTCAATACATACGTATCACACTTGGTATTTCCGACTGGTGCTTTCGTTGATTGCACAGCTGGTCACCGTAATCCTGTTCACAGCTCTGTTGCTTATCTCTTCATTTTTTGACTTTTCTGTCAAGATGGTGGTCGGGTACTGTCCAAACTTGTCGTGTCCTCCTTCCGACGACTCATTGGTTATATGTGGCAAAGCGGGGTGTCTCGAAGCTTTTACAGACTCGTCCCGGGGCATGCAATGTGATATCTGTACTCTTTGGTTCCATGAGGACTGCTGGCTTTTATCCGATGCAGTATGCCCTTATGGCTAGTAGCGAGAGCATTCTATACAGTTGTGGTGACTGCTGTGTGTATATGACTGAGCGTTACACGCCAGTAAAGAGCAGCCTTTTTCTCTGGAAAGCCTGGTGTTTGGTTTGTTCATTAGACAGGAGAGTTGATTGAATTATGAAGTGTCTGGACCGCTCAGCTCTTCTCCTGTCAGTACACCACTTAGTAACGACACTTAGGATCGTTGCAACGAGACTGGACCTTAACGTGGTGTGACGGTTAGCGTACCGCATTGACCCATTGAGCTATACTGGGTGATGCCTCCGGGCACCTTGTGAGCTACTCCTACCAGGTTGGTCAATGGTGAGAGGTCAGACAAACTCAGTCTCCTGGTCCTCCAGGTTGGGGGTTTGAAATGCGATGGCGTCCATTTCTGTAAAACTAAATCATTGCCACCTCCCCGCTGCCTTGCGGACATGCTTTTGAGCCAAAGGCTTTGGATGAGGACCCTAATCCTCCTCCTGTCTAGGTCTGGGCGCCCTGGCAGTATCTTAGCCCACATACAACCACGATATTTTCTTCAAACATAAACTTCATCCTGCATCGGCCGTCGTGCAGATTATCAAGGGTCGCCTTATCTGCTGCATACAGCATGGCGGATAAGGGGAAACATGCTACTGCTGGCGCCTCCCTTCTTTCTTTTCCACCTTTTTCTCTTACTCCCATCCCGACCCCCATTACTAACCTTTCTTCTATAATTCCCAGCTTGATTGACAGCAACCGAAGTGCCACTGGAGTAGAACCATCTGCAGCCACCATCCCACCGCACCCATCGGACGCATATCGGCAGAAGTCCTGCATAAGGCCACGCTATCCCGTTTCCATGGCGACATTCAACGTTCGCACTCTAAGACAAACAGGTCAACAGGCTGCACTCGCACGCACCTTGGACACACTGGGTATTGATATGTGTTGTGTGTCCGAAACTAGGATCAATGACCTTAACGGGGTTATTGAATTGACTGCACCCGGCTTATCCTCTCGTTATTGGTTGCACGCATCTGGAGACGCCGATGCAGCACTCACGGGTCAAGCTGGTGTAGGTATCATTCTAAGCTCCAAGGCTGAGCCATCGTTGGTTGATTGGATTCCGGTGAACAGCCGTTTATGTGCAGCTCGTTTGACGACATCAGCTAAGGTTGATTCACGAAGTAGTACAAAACGCTGTTTGTGATTTCTGCTTATGCTCCCACCGACTGCAGTTCTAATGCTGTCAAGGACACATTCTATCACGAACTGAACGCACTACTACGCAGTGCTACTAGTTCAGATATTATAGTACTTGCAGGGGATATGAACGCACAAGTAGGGCGTCTGAGCTCTTCAGAAGCTCAGTTGGGTGGTAATTGTGGACTTAACTCCGAACGGACTGACAACGGTGAGCGTCTGCTGCAACTGTGTGCGGAGCACCAGTTGTTTCTTAATAGCACCGCTTTTAGACACAGTGGGCGCCGAAGTGCCACTTGGCGTCCTCCTGTAGCTGGCCAGCGATGGACACAAATTGACCACATAGCCATAAGTTACAGGTGGCGTGGTTCCATCCTGGATTGCCGCTCGTACTGGAGTACCTGTGTCGACTCTGATCATGCCTTGGTGCGCTGTCGTTTCTCCATGAACTTTACCGGAAGGCGCACAAAGCGTCTCCCCCGATTGGCAACTGAGAAATTGTCTCAGCCCTCGGTCAAGCAAGCCTATCAAGACGCACTGCATACCGAACTTCCGCTGTCTTGTCCTAATGACACTGAGCTTCAGTGGAATAGGATCTCGGCCACCATGCACGACGCAGGAGCAGCTGCTTGTGGCACTATCCATCGTCACCGCACCAGTCACTGGATATCCGAGAGGTCGGTGAACCTGTTGGAATCTAGAAGACACCTCCCGGCTGGCTCTGAACACAATGTGACCAGACGGGCTATTAGGCGTGAACTAAAGCAGAGCCTACGTGCTGACAAGGAAGCCTGGTGGACCAGTCGGGCTCAAGAAATGGAGGAGGCAGGAGCAGTAGGCAATTACCGCAAGCTCTTCCAGCTAATCCGCACCACTGGTCCCAGAAAACCAGGCGTCAGTGAGACAATCAGAGACAGCGCGGGTGCGCTGATACACAATAAGGAGCGCCGTATGGCTCGTTGGGCGGAACACTTTCAAGATCAGTTCAGCTGGCCCCCTGCTCCCGGACCTCTTCCTACTCAGGTGATGCAGGATGAGCCATGGACGGTTAGTTTAGAGCCTCCGTCGGAGGCCGAGGTCCGAAACGCGATCACAGCCCTCAATCGTTTTCGTGCCGCTGGCCCGGATTCCCTCCCACCTGCAATATTTAAGGATGGAGGTGAGGTCCTCCGCAAAGCACTGACCTCCCTATTCGAACGTATCTGGAAGGAAGTGTCCGGCTAATTGGAGCGAATCGATTATAGTGGCAATATACAAGAAGGGCAGTCGCACAGACTGTTCTAACCACAGGGGTATTAGCCTAACGCCAGTTGTGACAAAATTACTGGCCTCGATTCTCGTTCGTCGCCTCACTGCGGAACGGGAATCTCGGATTAGGGAAGAGCAGGCCGGTTTCCGCCCAGGACGTGGCTGTATAGACCATATATTCACTTTGCGGCAGGTGCTAGAGCAGCGCCACGCATACCGCAGACCGACAATAGCTGTGTTCCTCGATTTCAAGAGTGCGTTCGATTCAGTCGATCGATCGATTCTGTTCGAAATACTTGCGCGGAAAGGTGTTCCCACGAAATATGTGAACATCCTTCGTGCTCTATACTCGAACACTACAGGCCGCGTCAGGGTCTACGGTGGCCTATCGGATAGCTTTCCGACCACAAGTGGCGTTCGTCAGGGTTGTCCGATTTCCCCATTTTTGTTCAATTTCGTCGTGGATTCTATCATGGAGTGTTTCCTTGCGGAATCTCACGATGTAGGCGTTGAAGTGCTGCCTGGTGAAAGGTTAGTTGATCTAGATTATGCGGACGATATCGTCTTGCTTTTCGACAATGTTGGGGCGGCCCAATCAACCCTGAATAGCCTGTCCAGAGTGGTCCCATTATTTGGTATGCACTTCGCACCTTCAAAGTGTAAAGTGTTGCTGCAGGACCACCAGCCACTTGATGACCCCTTGACGCTTGCTAACGAGGAATTCGAGGTGGTTGATCATTTCACTTATCTTGGCAGCTGCATCAGCAATGATGGGCGCATAGAAACTGACGTCAGCTCACGCATTGCAAAAGCCAGAGCTACCTTCTTGAACCTGCGGCATCTTTGGTGACAAAAGGGAGTTTCCCTCCATCTGAAAGGCCGTGTATACAAGGCCACAGTGAGGGCCGTTCTGCTCGATGGTAGTGAGACTTGGCCCCTTCGGTCTGAAGATCTGAGGCGCCTTCAAGTCTTTGATCATCGTTGTCTGCGAAGCATTGCTGGAGTCGGATGGCACTAGCGTGTCCGCAACGATGATATGCGTAGGCGAGTACTAGGTGGTGATAATCATGCTAGCTCCCTAGAACAACAGATAGCACTGAATAAGTTGCGTTGGCTCGGGCACGTGCTACGTATGTCTGGTCACCGCTTACCTAGGTGGGCCTTGTTTAGTCTGCCAGGTGTAGGGTGGCGCAAGGCTCGAGGTGGACAGAAGTTGACTTGGCAGCGGGAAATGAAGTCACTGACGACCAAACTGGGTGCCGTTGGTCCGTCTCGCCTTCCGGGCTGGAGTCCACGTGACTCGCCTTGTGCTTGGCTCGAGACTTTACAGGACATGGCTCGCAGTAGACACCAGTGGCGCGTCTGCTGCCGTCTCCTAATCGGATTGCCTGTTTAAAGTGTGTTTGGTGCTGAGTTATCTGCGGGGTAATGGCTGATTATGACGCGTGGCAGTGAAAGCCGCAAGGAAGCTGTCTCGCCGATGCCGCCTTATCTTTGCACGATAGCCAGCTGTTTGTGACGGTATGTTGTCTACACAAGGTGTAGGCGCCTTGACCCTGAATGTTTGCTTAGGGCATTAAGGTTTTCAGGTAAGTCCCCCTTCTCTCCCTCTTCTTATTCTTTATTTCATAGGTCCTCATGGTTGTATGGCATCGAAGCATCAGTTCAAATGGCTGATGTACTGCTGTTGATGATGATGATGATGATAGGATCGAACCCTCAGATAGCATGCTTGGTTCCTCTGTTAGCGAGAGAGACAAGCGGGCTTCTGCCCTCGTTAAAGGAAAGCGGAAGACGGTTAAAAAGTCAAAACCCGAGGCGGACGTAGGAGGTTCATCGGGTGCCCATTCCCGTTCCCCTCAATTTATACTACTGCTATCTCATTGCAGGTGAGGTCGTGTACGACGTTAAAGTCTATAAAACCGGACATTAAACCAAGACCGACAACATCCACGGAGCGTTCAGTAAATACCGCGTCGCGGAGATTCGTATATTGACTTCAGTGTTTTTTTAGGAATGCCACAGCGTCATCTGCTGTTATTCTAAAAGAGCGTATGCTAGCTGACCTTCAGTGATTCCGAATATGCGTTACCAAACTCCTGCCACCAGGCTTTCCCTGCGTGGCTGTGCGAAAATTTACCAGACCCGGTAACTTGCCGGCTGACAAGTCTGTATATCGCCCCCCTTGTTGCGTGTTGTTCTTTCTGCTTCCAAGGAGCGCCAAGCTCTGCGTTTCGCCTTTAAGCTCAAAGGCACTGGTGTCCTTGTGCACCCAGATCTCCCTTTGGCGGAGGGACTGAAATTGCGGGGGCTGTGCGAGATCATAAAGCTCACCGTAAAGCAGGAGAAAAGGGTCTCCGCTTGGTGGGTTTTCGGGTTGTGAGCCGGCGGTCCACTTCTGCCCTGCCTAACCCGGTTCTGCTGGCGCATGATCCCGGGGTCACGATGCTTAATTCTTAGTTCACTAATGTGCGTAGCCTGAGGAACTAGCTATGGAAATGAGCTGAGTAAGTATCCTGAGTTGGATGAAGATCAGACTAATTCTCCTATGACTTCTGATTCTGAGCGGGATCCTCCTTCAAAAACTGGGACTATAACGGAGCGGCTTCAGTCCGTTGAGACACCCCTCGAATTTGAAGTGGAATGAATGAAGTCCATCTGCTCCGGTGGCCTTATCCAATTTTAGGCTTCTGATCTCACGTTCAATTTCTACGCGTGAGGGCGATCCAACGGCACGGCCCAGGAAGTATGGCGCTCATTGGCTGATGGGGGAACTGGCAACTCTGACTGATTAAACTGCTTTTCAAAATGTTCGACCCAACGCTTCAAGCGCTTTGACAAGCTGTAGATCGGCTGCCCACTGTCATCGCATATAGTTTTGCTAACACCAGGTTTCCTGCTGCCCGTTTCTCGTATCAGACTGAATAACTTCCGGTGGTTACCAAGGGCAACGACTGTCTCCATCTCCGATGCCCGCTGAGACCACCAGACTCTCTTTTCAGGCTAGTGTTGCAACCCGGTACTAATAGAATGGGCACATATCGAGGATCCATGTATTGAACCAAATTGGGCTACTGGCCTAAAGTTGGACAATCGTACCGCGTTAGTCCATGATGCACTGACCTCCCTATTCGAACGTATCTGGAAGGAAGTGTCCGGCTAATTGGTGCGAATCGATTATAGTGGCAATATACAAGAAGGGCGGTCGCACAGACTGTTCTAACCACAGGGGTATTAGCCTAACGCCAGTTGTGACAAAATTACTGACCTCGATTCTCGTTCGTCGCCTTACTGCGGAACCGGAATCTCAGATTAGGGAAGAGCAGGCCGGTTTCCGCCCAGGACGTGGCTGTATAGACTATATATTCACTTTGCGGCAGGTGCTAGAGCAGCGCCACGCATACCGCAGACCGACAATAGCTGTGTTCCTCGATTTCAAGAGTGCGTTCGATTCAGTCGATCGACCGATTCTGTTCGAAATACTTGCGCGGAAAGGTGTTCCCACTAAATATGTGAACATCCTTCGTGCTATATATTCGAACACTACAGGCCGCGTCAGGGTCTATGGCGGTCTATCGGATAGCTTTCCGACCACAAGTGGTGTTCGACAGGGTTGTCCGATTTCCCCATTTTTGTTCAATTTCGTCGTGGATTCTATCATGGAGTGTTTCCTTGCGGAATCTCACGATGTAGGTGTTGAAGTGCTGCCTGGTGAAAGGTTAGTTGATCTAGATTATGCGGGCGATATCATCTTGCTTTTCGACAATGTTGGGGCGGCCCAATCAACCCTGAATAGCCTGTCCAGAGTGGTCCCATTATTTGGTATGCACTTCGCACCTTTAAAGTGTAAAGTGTTGCTGCAGGACCACCAGCCACTTGATGACCCCTTGACGCTTGCTAACGAGGAATTCGAGGTGGTTGATCATTTCACTTATCTTGGCAGCTGCATCAGCAATGATGGGCGCATAGAAACTGACGTCAGCTCACGCATTGCAAAAGCCAGAGCTACCTTCTTGAACCTGCGGCATCTTTGGTGACAAAAGGGAGTTTCCCTCCATCTGAAAGGCCGTGTATACAGGGCCATAGTGTGGGTCGTTCTGCTCGATGGTAGTGAGACTTGGCCCCTTCGGTCTGAAGATCTGAGGCGCCTTCAGCTCTTTGATCATCGTTGTCTGCGAAGCATTGCTGGAGTCGGATGGCACTAGCGTGTCCGCAACGATGATATGCGTAGGCGAGTACTAGGTGGTGATAATCATGCTAGCTCCCTAGAACAACAGATAGCACTGAATAAGTTGCGTTGGCTCGGGCACGTGCTACGTATGTCTGGTCACCGCTTACCTAGGTGGGCCTTGTTTAGTCTGCCAGGTGTAGGGTGGCGCAAGGCTCGAGGTTGGCAGAAGTTGACTTGGCAGCGGGAAATGAAGTCACTGACGACCAAACTGGGTGCCGTTGGTCTGTCTAGCCTTCCGGGCTGGAGTCCACGTGACTCGCCTTGTGCTTGGCTCTAGACTTTACAGGACATGGCTCGCGGTAGACACCAATGGCGCGTCTGCTGCCGTCTCCTAATCGGATTGTCTGTTTAAAGTGTGTTTGGTGCTGAGTTATCTGCGGGGTAATGGCTGATTATGACGCGTGGCAGTGAAAGCCGCAAGGAATCTGTCTCGCCGATGCCGCCTTATCTTTGCACGATAGCCAGCTGTTTGTGACGGTATGTTGTCTACACAAGATGTAGGCGCCTTGACCCTGAATGTTTGGTTAGGGCATTAAGGTTTTCAGGGAAGTCCTCCTTCTCTCCCTCTTCTAATTCTTTATTTCATAGGTCCTCATGGTTGTATGGCATCGAAGCATCAGTTCAAATGGCTGATGTACTGCTGTTGATGATGATGATGATGATAGGATCGAACCCTCAGATAGCATGCTTGGTTCCTCTGTTAGCGAGAGAGACAAGCGGGCTTCTGCCCTCGTTAAAGGAAAGCGGAAGACGGTTAAAAAGTCAAAACCCGAGGCGGACGTAGGAGGTTCATCGGGTGCCCATTCCCGTTCCCCTCAATTTATACTACTGCTATCTCATTGCAGGTGAGGTCGTGTACGACGTTAAAGTCTATAAAACCGGACATTAAACCAAGACCGACAACATCCGCGGATCTGTAGGGCTGGGGATGGACAAAGAAATTCACAAATCAAACACCACTGGGGCCGGCTGTTTGCCATATTGGCAAGTGTATCCAGCCAAGCGTATTCATCGTCGTTTGGTCTCCAACTCGGCAATCGGGAAACACCAACCGACGCCAACTAATAATTGAGGATTTTCATTTCTCCCGACTAAATCATCTCTTGATCTCCCCTCCTATTCTTTCAACCGCACCCTCGGTACGCAAACATTGTACGTAGCGGGAGTTGGTATGCTGGCATCTGCAACACGTGGCCCAACCATCGTAGCCGTTTGTCCCACGTAGTGTGGAAGTCTGGAGCGAGCCATCCAATCTAATGGCCTACATCCGGCTATTTATTGGCATCCAATCGATCATGGAAGCTTCAGCCCGGGGGCTAGGAGCAACGCCTACCCGGCATGATCGAGATTTGTAGTCGCTTCATCTCCGGACAAGGGCAATGAGAAAATACCGCCAGCGTCGCACGTTGGCGATCACAGCGTAATCACAGAACTCGAATTTTGCAAACATGTTTCTGCTAAGCAGCAGATACCGATAGATACGACCTGCAGTGTTCGGGCAGGTGCTGCCTGTTGTGAGTTCTGCAACAAAGTGCGCATGTTGTCGCATCTCAGTTTTAGGGAGGATCGAGAGTTCCAACTAGAAGCTGATGAACTGATGTCGTCTGTTTGATTAGCCATGAACTTGGATCGGAGAGACACCGTACTATTGCGTATGGGTCGAAACTAAAAGCTGAACGAGTACGGAACCAAGTTGGGGGCGGGCCAAGAATTGGGGGGGGGTTGAAAACAGGGGGATAAAAGTGAAGTTGGAACGGGACGATAAGGATGAGAAAGCACGAGCGAGGGAAGAAAACCAGAAGACTTGAGCATTAGTCTTAACACCCTATCCACCCTTCTCGATGCAGCAGATAGGGCGCCGTAGAGTATCCTTTGCGACGGCCAGAGTGTCAAGAAATTGTTTCAATGTAAGCTCGTTGTAATGCGTGAGCGTGATACTGTCAGGTTGTCTAAGTCTAGATAAAGGAATGATTAGTATTCTCGACAAACGCCTTTGGTTCAAAAATCCTGACCGCAAGGCAGCGGGATTTTGACACTAGGCTACACAGATTCCGTTTTATGGAGTAAGGAGCCACCCTCACTCCAACCCCCCATTCTGGAGCGCCAGGAGACTGAGTTTGTTTGACCTCTAACCATTGACCAATCTGTTATGAGTGGCTCTGAAGGTGCAAAAGCACTCATCAGTATAACCCAATAGATCGCTGAGGCACGCAAACCACCGCACTGCTTTAAGGTCCAGTCGTCAGGGTACACTAAGTTTGCAACGACGATGTTAGACGTCTCGTCTTATGTAATACGGACCTCCCTCTCGACAGGCTAATATCGCTGCGCAACTGAGGTGGCTAGCTCACATCCTACGCATGCCGATCGTGCGTTTACCACGGCGCGATCCATTCATTCGCACAGGGTCGCACTGAAAGAAATCGCGCGATGGTCAACCCACCGCACAACGACAAAACGTCAAGGCGCTGACTTCAAGTCTAGCTGTTGTCAACCCCATACTTTTTCTGGCCTGGAGAGTCAAAGATGAAGAACATCCTTGTCTGGAGACTCCTGAGGACATGGCGCGTAATCTGGGACAGTAGAGGATTTGCGTAAGTCTATGTATTAGATTCCACTGACCAACACTGTAATCACTAAACTGACAAAAAGGCAAAACGACCTGCGAAAGAATCATTTCTTCGTATGTTTTTCACATTACGGCCTTTATACTTATTATGCATCTTTATCCCTATTTTTGATGGCTGTCCATTGTATAGACAGTTGTTACTGGATATGTCCTGACTGCCGGACTGGGATCCCAAGAACGATGAGCGTGTTTGGTTGAATACACTTAATGACACGGCGTTTGTGTTTTAAGTTACTTTATCTCTCCCCCCGTTTATATTCCTCCTCCACGTACAATCTCACACCCCACGCATATTATGTTACTTAGCATTATATTACATTTTAAAATCTTGTATTCTATACTGTTTTCATTATCTAGTTTTTAATGTATCTTACCCCGTTGTATTCCTCCACAGCTGAAGTGTGTTTCTTCTTCAGCTAGCGCGATTGGTGCTATTTTCCCGACTTTGACAGTTGACGAGGGGACTGGATATACTTGATTAATTCATCTATCTCGGCAAGTGTATTGACAATGACTGTATGGAAGTAAGTAAAATCCCCCAGGAAGGCTCGTTATTTCAATGGGGAAGCGATTTGAACCAATGGTGTACACCCGAAGTATCAAGTTGTTTCAGGAACTTTCGTCTCCATCGTATGACGCGTGCTGTCCTAACTGTTTTGAACATGGACATTCTTTAGTGGACCTATAAATCTCCATCCATATTACACCACTTGTTTCCATTTTCAGTGACTGCTTCTGCCTCCAGGCGTTGACTTCTGATTAGGGCTGAGATTCTGAGCCAGCTGAGGCCGAGATCAGCTCAACCGGAATCGCGTACGATAAACAGCTCTAACAGTGACGTGCGCGTAATCGCTGAAACTAGCACATGCCAGAAATTCGTTTGTGAATCCGCTTACCTATGAGAATCAAAGGGATGTTTCCTTTCCCTTGTGTATCCTAGCGGTTCGGCCGTTCTACTTTAAGGATACTTGGTTCTCTGTGTTTGTAGATGCCAGAGGTCTTTGACCAACATCAACTCCAGGTCATTTTTGGCGTCATGTGACACTGATGTGTCCACTACAGGCGTTTCTCAGGCGAATGCTAAGTGGGGATGATAGCATCGTGGGTAGATCAACGGCCGTTTGTGTTGTGAGTTTCTTTGTCCATCCACTACCTTTTAGTTTCCCCTTCCAATTCCTATCTGATCCGAAATGCATAATATAATCTTTAACATTGCTTGCTTTGTAATTTTTTGTTGTGTAACTTTGGTATCTTTTTGTATTGCGGCACATTAGCTGAAATGTGTTTCTTACCCTCATCATCATCATCAACAGCAGTACATCAGCCATTTGAACTGATGCTTCGCTGCCATACAACCATGAGGACCTATGAAATAAAGAATAAGAAAAGGGAGAGAAGGGGGACTTACCTGAAAACCTTAATGCCCTAACCAAACATTCAGGGTCAAGGCGCCTACACCTTGTGTTAACAACATACCGTCACAAACAGCTGGCTATCGTGCAAAGATAAGGCGGCATCGGCGAGACAGCTTCCTTGCGGCTTTCACTGCCACGCGTCATAATCAGCCATTACCCCGCAGATAACTCAGCACCAAACACACTTTAAACAGACAATCCGATTAGGAGACGGCAGCAGACGCGCCACTGGTGTCTACCGCGAGCCATGTCCTGTAAAGTCTAGAGCCAAGCACAAGGTGAGTCACGTGGACTCCAACCCGGAAGGCGAGACGGACCAACGGCACCCAGTTTGGTCGTCAGTGACTTCATTTCCCGCTGCCAAGTCAACTTCTGTCCACCTCGAGCCTTGCGCCATCCTACACCTGGTAGACTGAACAAGGCCCTCCTAGGTAAGCGGTGACCAGGCATACGTAGCACGTGCCCGAGCCAACGTAACTTATTCAGTGCTATCTGTTGTTCTAGGGAGCTAGCATGATCATCACCCCCTAGTACTCGCCTACGCACATCATCGTTGCGGACACGCTAGTGCCATCCGACACCAGCAATGCTTCGCAAACAACGATGATCAAGGACTTGAAGGCGCCTCAGATCTTCAGACCGAAGGGGCCAAGTTTCACTACCATAGAGCAGAACGGCCCTCACTGTGGCCTTGTATACACGGCCTTTCAGACGGAGGGAAACTCCCTTCTGTCGCCAAAGATGACGCAAGTTCAAGAAGGCAGCTCTGGCCTTTGCAATGCGTGAGCTAACGTCATTTTCTATGCGCCCATCATTGCTGATGCAGCTGCCAAGATAAGTGAATTGATCAACCACATCGAGTTCCTCGTTAGCAAGCGTCAAGGGGTCATCGAGTGGCTAGTGGTCCTGCAGCAACACTTTGCATTTTGAAGGTGCGAAGTGCATACCAAATAATGGGACCACTCTGGATAGGCTATTCAGGGTTGATTGTGCCGCCTCAACATTGTCGAAAAGCAAGACGATATCGTCCGCATAATCTAGATCAACTAACCTTTCACCAGGCAGCACTTCAACACCTACATCGTGAGATTCCGCAAGGAAACACTCCATGATAGAATCCACGACGAAATTGAACAAAAATGGGGAAATCGGGCAACCCTGTCGAACGCCACTTGTAGTCGAAAAGCTATCCGATAGGGCATCATAGATCCTGACGCGGCCTCTAGTGTTCGAGTATAGAGCACGAAGGATGTTCACATATTTCGTGGGAACACCTTTCCGCGAAAGTATTTCGAACAGAATCGATCGATCGACTGAATCGAACGCACTCTTGAAATCGAGGAACACAGCTATTGTCGGTCTGCGGTATGCGTGGCGCTGCTCTAGCACCTGCCGCAAAGTAAATATATGGTCTATACAGCCACGTCCTGGGCGAAAACCGGCCTGCTCTTCTCTAATCCGAGATTCCCGTTCTGCAGTGAGGCGACGAACGATAATCGAGGCCAGTAATTTTGTCACAACTGGCGTTAGGCTAATACCCCTGTGGTTCGCACAGTCTGTGCGACTGCCCTTCTTGTATATTGCCACTATAATCGATTCTCTCCAATTAGCCGGCATACTCTCTTCGTTCCAGATACGTTCGAATAGGGAGGTCAGTGCTTTGCAGAGGACCTCACCACCATCCTTAAATAGTGCAGGTGGTAGGGAATCCGGGCCAGCGGCACGAAAACGATTAAGGGCTGTGATCGCGTTTCGGACCTCGGCCTCCGACGGAGGCTCTAAACTAACCGTCCATGGCTCGTCCTGCATCACCTGAGTAGGAAGAGGTCCGGGAGCAGGGGGCCAGCTGAACTGATGTTCAAAGTGCTCAGCCCAACGAGCCATACGGCGCTCCTTATTGTGTATCAGCGCACCCGCGCTGTCCCTGATTGTCTCACTGACGCCTGGTTTTCTCGGACCAGTGGTGCGAATTAGCTGGAAGAGCTTGCGGTAATTGCCTACTGCTCCTGCCTCCTCCATTTCTTGAGCCCGACTGGTCCACCAGGCTTCCTTGTCAGCACGTGGGCTCCGCTTTAGTTCACGCCTAATAGCCCGTCTGGTCACATTGTGTTCAGAACCAGCCGGGAGGTGCCTTCTAGCTTCCAAAAGGTTCACGGACCTCTCGGATATCCAGTGACTGGTGCGATGACGACTGATAGTGCCACAAGCAGATGCTCCTGCGTCGTGCATAGTGGCCGACATCTTATTCCACTGAAGTTCAGTATCATTAGGACAAGACAGCGAGAGTTCGCTATGCAGTGCTTCTTGATAGGCTTGCCTGACAGAGGGCTGGGACAATTTCTCCGTTGCCAATCGGGGGAGACGCTTTGTGCGCCTTCCGGTAAAGTTCATGGAGAAACGACAGCGCACCAAGGCATGGTCGGAGTCGACACAGGTACTCCAGTACGAGCGGCAATCCAGAATGGAACCGCGCCACCTGTAACTTATGGCTATGTGGTCAATTTGGGTCCATCGCTGACCAGCTACAGGTGGACGCCAAGTGGCACTTCGGCGCCCACTGTGTCTAAAAGCAGTGCTACTAAGAAACAACTGGTGCTCCGCACACAGTTGCAGCAGACGCTCGCCGTTGTCAGTCCGTTCGGAGTTAAGTCCATACTTACCACCCAGCTGAGCTTCTGAAGAGCTCAGACGCCCTACTTGTGCGTTCATATCCCCTGCAAGTACTATAATATCTGAACTAGTAGCACTGCGTAGCAGCGTGGTCAGTTCGTGATAGAAATTGTCCTTGACTGCATTAGAACTGCAGTCGGTGGGAGCATAAGCAGAAACCACAAACAAACAGCGTTTTGTTTTACTTCGCGAATTCACCTTAGCTGATGTCGTCAAACGGGCTGCACATAAACGGCTGTTCACCGGAATCCAATCAACCAACGATGACTCAGCCTTGGAGCTGAGAATGATACCTACACCAGCTTGACCGGTGAGTGCCGCATCGGCGTCTCCGGATGCGTGCAACCAATAACGAGAGGATAAGCCGGGCGCAGTCAATTCAATAACCCCGTTAAGGTCATTAATCCTAGTTTCGGACACACAACACACATCAACACCCAGTGTGTCCAAGGTGCGTGCGAGTGCAGCCTGCTGACCTGTTTGTCTTAGAGTGCGGACGTTGAAGGTCGCCATGGAAACGGGACAGCGTGGTCTTATAAGGGACTTTTGCCGATGGGTGCTGTGGGATGGTGGCTGCAGATGGTTCTACTCCAGTAGCACTTCGGTTGCTGTCAAGCTGGGAATTATAGAAGGAAGGTTAGTAATGGGGGCCGGGATGGGAGTAAGAGAAAAAGGTGGAAAAGCTAAGCTAACGTGTATTGATGATGATGGTTTCGAGACCTTGCTGACATTGCTCGCATCCAACACCCTGGCCTTGTTTGTTGTTGCCTTCCATGCGGTCTCCGCTCGAATTACAAGTGGTCCTAAGTTACCTATTATACAAGTTTTTCCGTGCGTCGTTTAATGGTGCACATTGTCTCGCCGATGCCGCCTTACCTAGGCACATTAGTCCGCCTTTTGCGAATGTCCTTTGTCAGTTAAGCACATGGGCCTTGATTCTCATCTCTGTTAGCTCACACTAGTTCCCACTTCGCCCCTGTTTTCTATTCATTGGTTACATCATTGTGGCTTTGTCGTGCTGAGTCATCGGTACAATTGCCAGCGTTCTGCTATTCGCTATTCTGACCAGCCACACGGGCTTACCACCTTACGATAATGGCTTACCGCATTGGTACCGGCGTTCAATCTGCTTCAGTGTGCATGTAAACCACTACCGACGCCTACCGCTTTCCAGCACTAGCGTCCACATCATATCTGGTGAGAACACCTCTTGAGCAGTGAAAGTATTCAGCGACATGTTTATGACACAGGAAGAGGAATGAACCGCTCAGCATCATCATTCCATGCACTGTGACATGCATGTCAGCACACCAACTACTGCTACGTGTTTTGTTTGCACGACCAGGGTAAGAATAGAAGAAAAGGAGAGGAGGCCAACCATTGATTTGGTCAAGAGGAATGAAGACCCTCACTTCGAAGTTGGTTTCGATCGAAACCTCTTGACTCTCTGTTTTGGGCCCGAAGGACGATGAACACGTTTGGTTGGATAAACTTGTTGACATAGCGAAGAGCCGACCTCAGTGGCATTTGTGTTTTGAGTTTATTTGTTCCATCTGCTTATCCTCTCCTTCAAACTTGATCTCAATCTTTACGAATTACATAATTTTCCATCTCATTTCATTCTGTTTTCTTCTCATTCTTTTTTCCAGCTAATTAGTTTGTACTGCGGCACAGTAGCTGTGGTGTTTACAACCTCTGGCAGACCATACAATAATAAATGATGTTGACGCCTAGTGTGGATCAAGTGCTATTCTCAACCAAGATGTATTCTCTTGTAACGGTCTCCGATCGCCGCTTTTATTCTGCTCTTTTAGTCGGAACAACGATTCGGCTCTTTTGGATTGTGCCCCGCTCGGACAAGTGACTTAATTGGCAAGACAAGCGAAGAGGATGCTCGACACGATTTTTCAGGCTACCACTTTTACCACGGATTCCCTCGTTATCGGAAGGGCAGCGTAGTTATCACTTTTCAGTGGAGAGAAGGTGGTAACTAGAGTGACATAGTTGCCACCCGCCAACAGTATCACTAAGGGGATCAGACAATCTGTGACCTGGCAAGATAGTGTTGCTAACTGATAGCTTTGCCGCTGATAATTGCCAACTGGTAACTTTGTCAACGACAATGCGTCGCGTTAAGGTCTCATGGCAACGTGACTGGCAAACTTGGAAGATATGAAAAGGTGTTCAGCACGACGTTTTTGTGGAACTATGAGGTCTCCACAACGCAGTATAGTCTGAGCTTCTCTATTTATGTGGGTAACTTGCCTGAAGTATCGTACCGACGCAGTGCGCATACACATATTGGGTTCGTTCCCCGATTGCAACGGATTACCCATCCAAGTGAGACTATACCTTTTCGGAAGCAAGCCAGTCCTTAACGGAATCAAGCTCCTCCTTAAGAATATTCAACCCAATTTCTAACCACATCAAGCTGAATCCATCGTCTTGACCAATTGCAAATCAGTACAAGTGTACTCAGAACGTCTGCATCGGTTGGTGCAGCGCTCAGCCAACAAACCACGTGAGGCACAGTGAACGCGAAAACAACACGTGAGCTCATTCACTGTAGGATGGGTGCGGACTAGCACGCGGCATCTATGGGCGGTTGAGGAAGTACTGTAACTTCCACCCACTCACTTACGCGGCATCAAGACACACAACGCAGAAGTGGGCGGCCATCCGCGTGCTCACTGTTACGCGCAGACAACCAGACATGAAATCAACTCTACTACGAGACAGTATCGATTGCACTGGGTAGGGTGAAACACCGTTTGACTGAAGAGATTAACCTAGGGAGTGACCGAAAATTAAGTTGGTTGAGACAACCGACAGTGACATTGCGGTATGTTGTTCTAGCTCGGGTTTCAGTCGGAAGTAGGCAATAAGAAAATGATGTTATCATTAGATCGCCAATGTCCACTATGTTGTACATAGTACTGGCAAACTCCAGTAAATGGCCAAAAGTTGTTGGTATCAAGTGGATGGCACATTTTGAACACAAAAGTGGATAAGAAAAGCTAGTTTGTGAGGAATCGGAAATCGCCCACCATAGAGTAGCACATCACCATTCCTTGACTGCTCAGTTTGCAAGAATGATTAGCTTCCGAACCGATATATCGTCAACCGACTGACACAGATGGGACACAGTACTACAATTCCGATCTCTGTGTTTCACAGATAAGGCCATGTGCACAGAGAAGGAAATAGACAGTAAGATAATTCCTGGATAGTGGACACCCGAAACCGGTAGTGAAAGCCACGTTTCACAATATGCTGAAATCACATTGAAGATATACAGCGGAATGGATTGGGACGATAAGAATATTATAGGTAGAAGGAACTACCTTTTCCTTTCCGACGGCACTAACCAAGGAATAAAACTCGGGATCTGTTCAACAATGGTGTATCTGAAATACACACTTTTCGTAGATAAGATGACTAACGGTGTTCACAAATGTATTCACAATAACTGTGAATATGTGTGTATATGAGATACCGCGAGCGAACTGCACACAACGCTGCTGGAACACCTGAGGCGCATTTCACGGCGACGTCTAATGCTCTACTGTGAGATTCAGCGGTGGTGACGCACCTGTTAGGTACGGTGCATGTAAGGTGGCCAGATTATTGATGAGCCAAACCGAGACGCTTCCAGATTTCTTGCACGGCAAACCGAGACATTTAACCTACCCCCGTTTGTTTCTGCATATGTTGATCGTACAATATATTGAAAAGATACATATCTACATTTCTTGCTTCAATGCAATTATAAAAAGCACTTGCGTTATTACTCAGTACAATGGCTACGCTACTGAAGTTTTAAATAAATAAATGGAATATTCCCGCTAGAAGGAGGCATACAAGTGAAGGCACTACGAAATATACCCACAAACATAGCTGCTTTGGAACAGTAAAAGGTGTGGTTAGAATAAAGTACAACCAAAATTTTCGTCGTTTACTCACTTAAGAAGTTCGTGGATTAATAGTGGGATCCCAGAACATTATGGCGCTGGTTTGGGAAAAAAGCAAGTTTATTACTATTGTGGCAATAGCCAACGGTCGGCATGATTTCGCCATGTTGTAATCCATGATTTCATGAGCATAGGTCTGGGCGCTGCATTAGCATGTCGTGAAGTTGTTCGCAAGGATACACGACACTCTTTTCTTCAGAACTGCATTTCACCACAAGTATTGCTTTCAGTGTTTAACCGCTAAACTGCGTTGTCCAGAATCTACTTCGATTCAGTTTGGAAAAATGTATAGTGCTGCGTCTGAGGCACAAGTTGGTTCATTCTCACAAAATCGGCAACCTAAACTGCAAACGTCTTCTAGGAAGAAGGATGTGGGAGTTTTATCCAGGTTGATCTTGGATGTTCGAATCAGACTGAGGCGGCCTAAAGGAGGGGCGTCCAACACGTGGGCCTCCTGAACCATGCACTCGGACGAATCGACCCTTCGATTTTTCCACAATTTCTCGGCTCATACATACCACCACCTGTGGAATACGTAGTACAGTTTCTGCAGCCATGGATGAGGAGAGATATCACCGTGGTGGAGATATCTCAACGCCATGCAACCAGAGACGTCAAGGGTCTGTATAATTTGCCGTATGCACGAAGGATTCGAGTGCTTGGGGTCTTCAGCGGACAATATCGGCGATTGTGCGGAAATCTCATTTTGGCTTACCATATTTTGAGAGCTCCCAACCACAGGTGCCGCCATTTGCTAGAGCTCATTCACTAAGCGCAATTTGAGAGGCCCCTATATCAAGTTGGCACAGTAGCAAACTCGTTTAGAATACCGTCCGAATTGCTTTTCCGTACGAGTTTGCAGAACGTGGAATGCCCTACTGGAATCTGTCATATGTACTCCCACGCTGGCAGAGTTCAAATCTAGGGTTGAGCTCGCAGTCATTTTGCTGCACCATCTTACATGACCCATTACCCATTTATAAACACAAGTGTCTGTAACATTTTTCACTGGCGTTCAAAGCCTACATTTCGTTTCAAGTTTTTTAACTCCTGCATGTGTACACCAGAAGGAGACACGATGTTTACCAATATCCACTTTGCCGTCGTTCCGCATGGATTTACCTTGGATTTACAGTATATACTAGGTATACTTCAGTGAGTTCACTGTGTAAACCCTCTTTTGCTAACCATCTTTTATGTTTCGAATTTTCACTATTACCTTCGTACGGTTTTTTATCCGTATAGAAACATTGTTCCATTAGCCACGCAGGGATAATTTGTGAGATGATTCATTCAGTAAGTGCATTAGTCCCAGGGAGGCGGAAAACAAATTAGATACTTTTCGTACTTCTTCCTATGGGACGGAGTTGGTCTGGAAATGGGGAAAAAATACTTCTACCTACAGCACCTCAACCTATGTTTGTTTACAGTTCTAATCGCAACTGTTGTCCGCCGATGCAAACCTACACATGTTTTCATCAAGCAGCTAGTTGTCTTTCATTTCTGGGGCTGGGTGTGTAAATCCAAAAAGACTGACTCTTGCTTTAACTTTCTGCCAGTACGGTGGTTGGTTCATGCCATATAATTAAAGCCATTCGGTTATTCAAATCGGTTCATTCTTTCATATAGGTAATCGACGCAATTGTCGTCGAAACTGGTGATACTATTCCTCAAACTGTTTGATGACAAGACCCTCTTGTTCGAGTTGGCCAATTCGAATGTTTACCTCGTTTGGAACAACTCTGTTTCTGCTATTGTCCCTGCAATTATGCGGAAGTTAGGGCATTGCAGACGACACTCCCAGTGCTGAAATATTTTGTCCCTCAAAAGTACAGCAGCGTGGAGAATGACAGATGTTGTGTAGAAAGAAGGGTCACAGCTCAGGGTAGAGATTTTCAAAGACATATTGTAATAATGTAGGACACTTCTTATGTTTCAGCACTGGGAGTGTCGTCTGCAATGCCCTAACTTCTGCATAATTGCAGGGACAATAGCAGAAACAGAGTTGTTCCAAACGAGGTAAACATTCGAATTGGCCAACTCGAACAAGAGGGTCTTGTCATCAAACAGTTTGAGGAATAGTATCACCAGTTTCGACGACAATTGCGTCGATTACCTATATGAAAGAATGAACCGATTTGAATAACCGAATGGCTTTAATTATATGGCATGAACCAACCACCGTACTGGCAGAAAGTTAAAGCAAGAGTCAGTCTTTTTGGATTTACACACCCAGCCCCAGAAATGAAAGACAACTAGCTGCTTGATGAAAACATGTGTAGGTTTGCATCGGCGGACAACAGTTGCGATTAGAACTGTAAACAAACATAGGTTGAGGTGCTGTAGGTAGAAGTATTTTTTCCCCATTTCCAGACCAACTCGGTCCCATAGGAAGAAGTACGAAAAGTATCTAATTTGTTTTCCGCCTCCCTGGGACTAATGCACTTACTGAATGAATCATCTCACAAATTATCCCTGTGTGGCTAATGGAACAATGTTTCTATACGGATAAAAAACCGTACGAAGGTAATAGTGAAAATTCGAAACATAAAAGATGGTTAGCAAAAGAGGGTTTACACAGTGAACTCACTGAAGTATACCTAGTATATACTGTAAATCCAAGGTAAATCCATGCGGAACGACGGCAAAGTGGATATTGGTAAACATCGTGTCTCCTTCTGGTGTACACATGCAGGAGTTAAAAAACTTGAAACGAAATGTAGGCTTTGAACGCCAGTGAAAAATGTTACAGACACTTGTGTTTATAAATGGGTAATGGGTCATGTAAGATGGTGCAGCAAAATGACTGCGAGCTCAACCCTAGATTTGAACTCTGCCAGCGTGGGAGTACATATGACAGATTCCAGTAGGGCATTCCACGTTCTGCAAACTCGTACGGAAAAGCAATTCGGACGGTATTCTAAACGAGTTTGCTACTGTGCCAACTTGATATAGGGGCCTCTCAAATTGCGCTTAGTGAATGAGCTCTAGCAAATGGCGGCACCTGTGGTTGAGAGCTCTCAAAATATGGTAAGCCAAAATGAGATTTCCGCACAATCGCCGATATTGTCCGCTGAAGACCCCAAGCACTCGAATCCTTCGTGCATACGGCAAATTATACAGACCCTTGACGTCTCTGGTTGCATGGCGTTGAGATATCTCCACCACGGTGATATCTCTCCTCATCCATGGCTGCAGAAACTGTACTACGTATTCCACAGGTGGTGGTATGTATGAGCCGAGAAATTGTGGAAAAATCGAAGGGTCGATTCGTCCGAGTGCATGGTTCAGGAGGCCCACGTGTTGGACGCCCCTCCTTTAGGCCGCCTCAGTCTGATTCGAACATCCAAGATCAACCTGGATAAAACTCCCACATCCTTCTTCCTAGAAGACGTTTGCAGTTTAGGTTGCCGATTTTGTGAGAATGAACCAACTTGTGCCTCAGACGCAGCACTATACATTTTTCCAAACTGAATCGAAGTAGATTCTGGACAACGCAGTTTAGCGGTTAAACACTGAAAGCAATACTTGTGGTGAAATGCAGTTCTGAAGAAAAGAGTGTCGTGTATCCTTGCGAACAACTTCACGACATGCTAATGCAGCGCCCAGACCTATGCTCATGAAATCATGGATTACAACATGGCGAAATCATGCCGACCGTTGGCTATTGCCACAATAGTAATAAACTTGCTTTTTTCGCAAACCAGCGCCATAATGTTCTGGGATCCCACTATTAATCCACGAACTTCTTAAGTGAGTAAACGACGAAAATTTTGGTTGTACTTTATTCTAACCACACCTTTTACTGTTCCAAAGCAGCTATGTTTGTAGGTATATTTCGTAGTGCCTTCACTTGTATGCCTCCTTCTAGCGGGAATATTCCATTTATTTATTTAAAACTTCAGTAGCGTAGCCATTGTACTGACTAATAACGCAAGTGCTTTTTATAATTGCATTGAAGCAAGAAATGTAGATATGTATCTTTTCAATATATTGTACGATCAACATATGCAGAAACAAACGGGGGTAGGTTAAATGTCTCGGTTTGCCGTGCAAGAAATCTGGAAGCATCTCGGTTTGGCTCATCAATAATCTGGCCACCTTACATGCACCGTACCTAACAGGTGCGTCACCACCGCTGAATCTCACAGTAGAGCATTAGACGTCGCCGTGAAATGCGCCTCAGGTGTTCCAGCAGCGTTGTGTGCAGTTCGCTCGCGGTATCTCATATACACACATATTCACAGTTATTGTGAATACATTTGTGAACACCGTTAGTCATCTTATCTACGAAAAGTGTGTATTTCAGATACACCATTGTTGAACAGATCCCGAGTTTTATTCCTTGGTTAGTGCCGTCGGAAAGGAAAAGGTAGTTCCTTCTACCTATAATATTCTTATCGTCCCAATCCATTCCGCTGTATATCTTCAATGTGATTTCAGCATGTTGTGAAACGTGGCTTTCACTACCGGTTTCGGGTGTCCACTATCCAGGAATTATCTTACTGTCTATTTCCTTCTCTGTGCACATGGCCTTATCTGTGAAACACAGAGATCGGAATTGTAGTACTGTGTCCCATCTGTGTCAGTCGGTTGACGATATATCGGTTCGGAAGCTAATCATTCTTGCAAACTGAGCAGTCAAGGAATGGTGATGTGCTACTCTATGGTGGGCGATTTCCGATTCCTCACAAACTAGCTTTTCTTATCCACTTTTGTGTTCAAAATGTGCCATCCACTTGATACCAACAACTTTTGGCCATTTACTGGAGTTTGCCAGTACTATGTACAACATAGTGGACATTGGCGATCTAATGATAACATCATTTTCTTATTGCCTACTTCCGACTGAAACCCGAGCTAGAACAACATACCGCAATGTCACTGTCGGTTGTCTCAACCAACTTAATTTTCGGTCACTCCCTAGGTTAATCTCTTCAGTCAAACGGTGTTTCACCCTACCCAGTGCAATCGATACTGTCTCGTAGTAGAGTTGATTTCATGTCTGGTTGTCTGCGCGTAACAGTGAGCACGCGGATGGCCGCCCACTTCTGCGTTGTGTGTCTTGATGCCGCGTAAGTGAGTGGGTGGAAGTTACAGTACTTCCTCAACCGCCCATAGATGCCGCGTGCTAGTCCGCACCCATCCTACAGTGAATGAGCTCATGTGTTGTTTTCGCGTTCACTGTGCCTCACGTGGTTTGTTGGCTGAGCGCTGCACCAACCGATGCAGACGTTCTGAGTACACTTGTACTGATTTGCAATTGGTCAAGACGATGGATTCAGCTTGATGTGGTTAGAAATTGGGTTGAATATTCTTAAGGAGGAGCTTGATTCCGTTAAGGACTGGCTTGCTTCCGAAAAGGTATAGAGTAATTGTGGTACAACACTCCGCAGCCACTGTCAACAGCCGGAGGTCAGACAAACTCGTCTTCGGTCTTCTACGCTTGAAACGTTATATGGTTATCTGGTCGTCCTCTTTCTTTTCAGTCAGACCAATTGAGAAGCGTGCTTTGTGGTCATAAGGAAAGTGAAAATGATTAGAAGCCTCAAGTTACGGTTTATAAACCCAACTTCGTTGGTATGGCACTAAGACTGCTAGGTAATTTTAAAGACTGGGTCACTGTTTATGTCAATAGCATGCTACCGCTCATCGCAAAACGTACATACTTTGGCCACTAAGGTATAAATCCGCCAAAATTCATCGCTAGTTAGCTGTGAAGGCAGGTTATTATCTGTTATGGTTTACCATTTGCACATTGTTCAAAGCGTTTCAAGGCTACCTGTGTAAGCGGCACATTCGCTTGGGGCTCGAGTGACACTTGCAAACTCCCGGGTCCAATCAAGAAAGGAAACCGAGGCGTTAACTACGAAATAGAAAAGTGCAATATATACATACCTCAACAGTACCCGTTCAGTCATAAAACAGCCGGGTCTTCGCCAGTTACACAGTGAGGCAAATTCATCGCACTTGCTACCCTACAGCAAGGCCACGCAACACATAGTTTGAGCGAGGAATACAAGAACTCCTTTAATGGGTACAAAACCTATTGGTTCGCCTTCCGGCACATAGGGAGATACAATGTGTCATTAAGTTCAATGGGAATGGGATTAACGTGTTTCGGGGAAATATGGGAGGAAAGTATAACAAGGCCGGTGTGCCGCTGGGTGGGAATACACGATCGTCACGACAGGATTAGAATGAAAACAAATGCACGTCGACTGGTAAAATTCAGGAGGCCAACAAACCGTTTATCAGGTGGTGCAGAGTAAATCCTAATATCCATCTTGCGTAATGTGTCTCGCGTTTAATGTGGGATGAAAAAATAACAAGTGTCGTATGCATACACTTGCCATTTTATGCATGCCACATCATAATCAACTCTTTTACCTCAGCTGATGCACTTTCGTTGTTAGACCAGTAATGCGTATACTTCCTAATCCGTGTTATTCCGTCTGTTGTGCTATCTCCGTCCAACACATCAATTTACTGGTTTAACAACACAATAAATCGCTATCTTCATCCTGATGAATTCGGTGCTGATTTGAATGCTCCAGATAAATAAATAAATAAAAATAAATAAATTTGTATATTTACCGACGGACGGTACACGGCCCCATAAGATGCCTCCAAACAGTGGACGTATTGTCTTCGAACATTCAGCACCTTTCTAAAGCGAGTTCATTCTGAGGACTCGGATAATCTGGACATGCTTGTCAACTTTATGTCTCCTTCCATGTGTCAGCATGTCGCTGAATGCAAAACGTTCAAAAATTCTTCTTCAGTCCCTGCATATGCATCCTTAAAATGTGGTTTTTGCTCGATATGTTTTAACTATGTGGAAGCAGGAATGTGTGCAAAATATCGATCAGTTTGTGCAAAGCGTCAAAGTTTTAGCGAAGGACTGCGATTTTCGCTCTGTCTCAGCTGACGCATATTGTGACGGCGCTACGCGTGATGCCCTCATAACCGACTTACTGTCAAACAGCATTCGAACGAGGCTCCTGGACAGCCAGTCTTGAATTTTCAGACTACTTATGATATGGCAAGTTCGCTGGAGGTTGCTCTGAACCAGTCACAGTTTTATGGGACTGCCGGCATTCCTGGTGCCTCGACAAATTCTGTTCCACCTACTCTTCATCACTCCACTATGTCATATACAGTACACTGGATCTGGAAAATGCCCACCATCAGATCCCAGTCTGTGAGCACCAGAAGCCGTACTCCGCCCTCGAAGCATGTAGTAAACTTTTCCAGTTTTGCGGTGTCTCATTTGGAGTCACTAATGGTGTGGCTTGTTTCCAGCGTAGTATCGACAGAATACTACCAACGGAAGGTATCAGTGATACATTTGCTTATATAGACAGCGTTACTGTTTGTAGTTTAACTATTGACAGTCATAAACAAAACCTCCATAAGTTCTCGACAGATGTTGCTAAATATAGCATAACTTTGAACGACGCTAAAACCATCACCGCCTGTGAGGAAATTCATCTCGGTTACCATATATCTAAGAGTGAAATCAGACCCGATCCAGTGCGCATGTGACCTCTACGTCAACTTCCATCTCCAACTGATCTGAAATCTCAACGCCGCGTTGTTGGAATATTTGCCTATTACTCACATTGGCCCCCTTCCTTCTCGGACAAAATCAGTCTCTTCGTAAAGATCCTGATTTTCCCCCTTCCACCGCGTATCGAAAGTGCATTCGAACAGCCTAAAATGGCCTTGGAACATACTATGATCGTGACAGTTGATTACAGCATTTCATTGGTTGTCGAGACAGACGCCTCTGGCATATCTGTAACCGTCTCGCTTAGTCAGTACAATCGCCCAGTCACCTTTCGCTCACGTATCTTTTCCCCAAGTGACAAACATCATTCAGCTGTTGAACAAGGGCGTACGCTATTGTAGAACCTGTCAGAAAGTGACGACAGTATCTTGGGACGCATTTCAAACTTATCAGCAATCCGTAGTCTTCATGTACGGTGATTGTCAAACAAGCAAAATTAAGACTGACAAAATCTAGAGGTGGCGATCGGAACTGTCTGTACGCGAATACGACATAGGTTACAGATCTGGTAAACTAATCACGTTGCAGACGCACTTTCTTGTGTCACGTGTGCCTCAAATTTTAACGGCACGAAACTACAAGACCTCCGCAACTCATTGTGTCACCCAAGAGTAACCGGAATGGTTCATTTCGTTCGTTCTACAAACTTGCTCCGTTGAAGAAGTCAAAAACATGATTTCAAAATGCACAGTTTGTGCAGCTTTAAAACCCCGATTCTACAAGCCACCCAAAAGCCGACTCATCATAGCTACGCAACCGTTCGAACGGCTCAGTATGGATTTCAATGGGCCTTTATCTCCAACGACTCGCAACTGATACTAACCGTCGTTGAAGGATACAGCAGATTTCCTTTCGCATTTGCATGCCTGGATATGCTTGCTACTACCATCATCAATTGTCTCAGCCAATTGTTCACTGTTTTAGGTATGCCCACATACATACACACTGACCGAGGGTCTTCATTCATTTCTGCAGAGCTTACTAAGTTCCTACTAGAGAAAGGAGTGGCAACTAATCACACAACAGCCTACAACCCACAAACCAATGACCAAGTGGAGCGCCTTAACTTAACTTTTTGGAATATCATCTCACTCGCTCTATGAGCTACAAATCTGACACCTTCGTAGGGCGAGTTTGCTTTTCTTGACACGCTACATTCCATCCGTTCGTTGCTTTGTACTGCTACAAACTTTACTCCTCACGAACGTCTCTTTTTTTGCTCGACGGTCAACTCATGGAACTTCCCTTCCGTCCTGGTTGACGGTCCCTGGTCTAGTCTTACTCCAACGAATGGACAGTTCTTCAAAATACGAACCTTTGATGGAGGGAGTCTGCCTCATCAGCTGCAACCCTCATTACACTCGTGTACGGCTACTTAATCATAGAGAAGAAAATGTATCCGTCAGTCGGATGGCCCCTCGAGGCGATCTTCCCGTTTTACCACCTGAAACTCAGGAGTCACCAGATACCCCCCTAACCACTCAAACCGACAATACACCAACCCCAACACCAGAACTCTCAGAGAATGGCTACTCGTGCAACTTCGAATACACTTTTCTTCGTGCATCCTCCAATTCCAATACCCTAAGCCAGCAACAGAGAACACATCCTTACTATTTACGAAATAGGGAGGCTTAGTTTACGGATTTACCCTTGTAACACATTCTTCTAAATCTCTTCCATTTTCCGGCTGGGGTGTATGTTATATGCATACACTTGCCCCCTTGTAAATGTCACATAATCAACTCTTACCTTTCAGTTGATGTACCTTCGTTGTTAGACCAGTAAAGCGTATACTTCGTATACGGTAAAAGATGATTTCTATCAGCAACTTCACGAGCTCCTTCGTTACAGAAGAAGCACGGATACTGTGGTGTTGGCTGGCGATCTAAACGCCCAAGTCGGAAATTTGTCCTCTAATGAGCTTCATCTGGGCGGCCAACATGGTATAGGCTCCCGTAATGATAACGGTGTGATTGCTACAGCTGTGTGAAGATGCTCGATTCTTTCTCGCGAGCACTGACTTTCGACACAGCACCCGCAGAAGCGTGACTTGGCGGCCACCAGCCTCGGGCCAGCCGTGGATGTAAATCGATCATCTCGCGATCAGTTACCGCTGGAGAGACTGTGTCCAAAACTGTCGCTCGATTTGGAGCACGAGCGTGGACTGTGACCACGCACTTGTCTGCGGCGACCTCTGGGTGCGTTTCGGTGGACGTCCAAATCGTCGATGTGAACGGATTACCACCAGCAAGCTGGTGAAGCCAAGGGTTCTGAATTTGTATCAAAGTGCGCTGACATCTGGGCTGATTAAGCGCCCACTAAACACCGTCGAAGGTCACTGGCCGCATATTCGTCAAATGTTACTGTTAGCAGACACGCCTTCATGTGGCAAAACAAATTGCCAAACCGTACATTGGGTCTCTACACAGTCTCCGGAACTTATGAATGCTCGCTGACGTATTCCGGCTGGAAGCGAATACAGTGAGGCTCGCAAAAATCGCAGGCAAAACTACGGGCTAGCCTGAAGAAGGACCGCGAAATCTGGTGGTCTCATCGTGCCTCTGAGATGGAAACAGCCGCTGCCGTTGGTAATCATCGTAAGTTATTCCGTCTGATACGGGAAATGGGCAGCAGATCTGGTGTTAGCCAGACCATACGTGACGAGAGTGGACAGCCGATCCACAGCCTGTCAAAACGCTTAGAGCGTTGGGCCGAACACTTTGCAAGGCAATTTAACCAACCTGAGTTATCGCTTTCTTTTTCGGGCATTGAGCGCCCTTCTCCCTGGGCCGTCTCCTTGGATCCGCCCTCACGCACAGAAGTCGAACGTGAGATCAGGCTGTTGAAATTGCATAAGGCCGCAGGGGCAGATAGAATTCCCCCAGCCCTCTTCAAATTCGAGGGACCTGCTCTAATAGATGATTTACACGAGTTACTAGTGAAACTTTGGGAGCAGGAGACTGTCCTGACAGACTGGAACCGCTCCGTCATTGTATCAATTTTCAAGGGAAACTCCCGTTTGGAATGCAGCAATCATAGAGGGATCAGTCTGATTTCGATTGCCTCTAAATTGCTTGTTTCTCTCATTCTCCACAGACTGACTGGCACTCGCGAAAGCCAGATTCATGAAGAGCAAGCCGATTTTCGTCGAGGTCGGGGCTGCATCGACCACATCTTCACCTTGCGTCAATTGTTGGGGCACCGCCATGTTTATTGGCGACCCACCGTTGTCGTGTTTCTTGACATAAAAGGTGCCTTCGACTCAGTCGATCGACGTGCACTTTGGGACTGTCTGCTGAGGAAAGGTGTGCCTGATAAATATGTAAACATTATCAAAGCGCTGTACGCGCATAATTCGGGCAGAGTGAGGGTTTATGGCAAACTGTCGCCGCCCTTCAGTATCACCAGTGGTGTGAGACAAGGTTGCCTGCTGTCACCTTTCCTCTTTAACTTCGCTATTGAGGAAGTCATGAAACAGCGTTCGCTGGACACGACCTAGAAGGTGTGGAGCTACTTCCTGGTGAGCGACTTCTCGACTTGGAGTATGCAGACGATATTGCCCTAATCTATGACAACTCCCAAACATGTCAAGCAGCACTGGACCGATTAGTACTGGCTGTCTATCGTTTTGGGCTATGCTTTGCTCCATCGAAATGCAAAGTTCTTCTCCAAGATTGGCAAGGACCGAACCCTGCGCTAACACTTTGTGGTGATCTGCTAGAAGTCGTTCAGGAATTCAACTACCTGAGCAGCTATATTAGCGCCCGTCGGGTTGAAGATGAAGTTACGAACCGTATAGTAAAAGGTCGAGGTGCTTATGCTAATCTCCGCCACCTATGTCGCCGACGCGACATTACTCTCGCCCTGAAGGGCAGAGTTTATAACGCAACTGTCCGTTCAACCCTCTTATACGGTTGTGACACCTGGCCCATCAGTTCGGCTCGTCACGTTCGATCAGTGCTGCCTACGCAGCTTGGCTTAAATCTGATGGGAGCACCGCGTGAGCAACCAGAGTGTTGTGTGTCGCGTATTTGGTGCAGGAAGAGCGAGTGAACCGCTAAGCACCATTATATCACCCACCAGGCTCGGATGCATGGACCACGTGTTGCGCATGCCAGCATACCGACTTCCGCGTCGTGCATTGTTTGCGCGTTGTGGGTACGTTTTTGAAAGGGGAGAAGGGGAGGCCAAGCGATGACTTGGTCGAGTGAGGTGAAAATCCTCACTTTGAGGTTGGCGTCGGTTGGTGCATCCCGACTGCCTGACTGGGGTCCTAATGACGGTGAACACATTTGGTTGGACACACTTGCTAATATGGCTTGGAGTCGGCCCCAATGGCGTTTATGTTGTGAGTTCCTTTGTCCACCCCTCCTCCTGCTTAGCATCCTCCTTCAATCACGATCTCACTCGTTAGGCATAATATAATTCCATTTTTACTGTTCGATAGCCAGCGGTTATCTCTCCGGGACGATGTCCATCCGTTACTGGGGACTCAGCAGGCGTGCCACTGTATGTTTTCCTTCTCATGTCTTTTGTTTTGCAGCACAATAGCTGAGGTGTTTTCCATCTGCTGCTAACGTGTATTTAAAAATACTTCCTACTCTGTTTTATTCCGTCTGTTGTGCATTAAAGGTCCTGTGTGCCCTTAGGGCTAGTAGCACCAAACAATCGTCACAGTGTGTTTGGGAGGGAAACAAATGCCGAGTGTATTTATGCAAGGTGCAAAACAAACAGATGGCGCGATTATCTAAAAGCGAAATCCAAATATCCATTTTGTGAATCGAAATGGTAATTTCCCCGCTTACACTCCGCTCCAAATCCAAAGGATTTTCCTCGCATTGACCCTCCATTAGTTTCTCCATCCGGCTCGCCCTAACCGCGCTCCGTCCACTATGGGAGAGTATAGGGTTTACAACGTTACGCCTGCTTCTCCCACTTCAGCCTGTGGAGCTCACAGTGGTTCTCCCTGGAGCAGCCGATCTGAAGTTTTTGCGTGTCACTCGAACCCCAAGTGAATTTGTCACTTACAATCTGTGGCCGCCTTCAGGCGATTTCTTGCCGCGTGCTGTAGTCATACTAACTAGCTGAACTAGACTCCTATTGTCCCTTGGATCAGGTCACTGAAACGTATCAGCTGTAGACCGCAGTGCGGTAGCGAAGCGTCAGTACTGCGTACCGGAGTACTGCTGATGCCTTGCATTGACATGGCTGCCGCAAGCGAATCTACTCAGGTTGGGACACGCAGACCGACTTAATAATGCGGATTTTTCGGGTCAAGTGCCTGAACACCTAGACTGATCCCCGTCAGACAACCGACCGGTAAATTAGTGCTTCAGAAATTTGGATTGCAGTCCATAGCTCACCGGTTTCAGCTCGCCTGTGGTTTATGATGATTGCGTGGCAGCGAAGCGCCAATGTGTGCCGGCGTACTGGGGAAACTTTGCTTTCTTCATTTTTCTTTGCCGTATCAACCTACGGGCGACGTCAGTTCCCTTCCTTCAGGTTCTCGGAATTTACGTGCGCTTTATTCCTGACGCACACATGCAAACTTGTAACGTCATGATTTGCCCGAGGCTAGTGGATGATGATTCAGTGTACGAGACCGACACTTAGTATTTTGTCGGATCTCATCGTGCTTTGCTTCACTGGGTCTATCGCTAACAGTTATGCTCTCTCTGTTTCCATCAGTCTTGACTGTATTTCGTTACGATTTCCGCTACACTTTTACAATTCTATGAAGTTGCTCCACTTCTCCACTGTTACATCACGCCATGTTATTCAAATTTATTTAATGGACGCTTCAAAGCAAACTATCAGTTGTTCATCTTTGTCTCACTTTGTGTTCACTGCATACCGTGTTTCTAGTTTACCTGATGTAAATCAGTACTGTGATTTTTCCTTACAGCTTTTTTCTATCCATGACCAGTTCTGTATCCAAAAATGAATACTTAAAGCGGTATCTAGAACCAAAAAAGGGTAGAAATCGAAAGTTCGAGGACGTGACCGTTAAGTATATCTCGTAAGTCTTGTTGCATCTTTACATTTACCACATATTTGTATCTTTATGCTTAAACTACGGCTGGATCGCCTGACGATATGCCATGTCCACTCACTTTTCTCTTGGGCACTAGTAGCTGGCGTTAGTTGTCACCTGCATATTACTCGGGATTCGTTTGGACAATTTAACGCTGATAACATGTCACCACGTATTCTATCATTGACACATACTTTCATCTCAATTGATGCCGGAAATTTTGTTTTGCTAGGAAGATCTTGTAGCCCACGTATGGGGGGCCAGATTTTTTGCGGTTGTGTCAGTAATGCCTGCACTATTTGCAAGTTCGGTTTCTCCGGAGAGCCTAGTTTCAAGCTGTCATGAATGTTTTATTATATAAATCCGTTTCATCGTTTAAATGAGCTCATAGGCACTGGTACAAGCTCGCAAGGCTGGATCTGAGGCGGATAGTCCACTCTCTGTTCTTTGAGTAGTGAACTACTAAAACCATTTGTCCGAGGCAGTGGTCCAGGCAAAATCGTTGTCGGTATTCAAGAAGTTCTTAGACGTCCACTTTGCGGATTATAGATTTCAAGATAGCATCGTACCTGAATAAGATGTTGCACGACTGAAACCTGTTGAAAACGCGCAACAATCTATGACTTTATTTCGTATGAGTATCCGGCCATATTT
Organism: Dicrocoelium dendriticum; assembly: GCA_944474145.2. Classification (NCBI taxonomy): domain Eukaryota; kingdom Metazoa; phylum Platyhelminthes; class Trematoda; order Plagiorchiida; family Dicrocoeliidae; genus Dicrocoelium; species Dicrocoelium dendriticum. The sequence continues at coordinate 34,199,884 of OX104066.1, read as the reverse complement.
CAGTGGAGAAACGCGGATTATTATCTACTCGCTGCTTACTTTCAGTATTCAAGCTTATTTCGCTCCGCTGCGACCTTTCAGTCGACTTATGCTCTTTTGAGGCTACTTACCCCTTCGAGTTGTCCGTGGCCACTTTTACTTTCCGAAACCAACTTTTGTGTTGCTGCTCTTTCGCCTCATCGTTTTACTGCCCATCCCATTTAAGATGTATTACTTTGAACCCTAAGTGTTTTGTCATATCTGCAATCTCGCGAAAAGGCACTTATGATGTTCGATGATCATTTTCTCGCAGTCTTTCTTTGGGTCACTTACCTTGCGATCCGAATAATCGATCACCTGATATTGAGGTCCACCACGATAAGTAAGGCACACACTCGGATCGTGGTACAGCAATTTAGGGGTTGGCTTGTAATTCCACAGGCCACCGGTTCGAGTCACCTAGGTGCGGATGGCCTCGGAGGTTTCCTAGCCTACACACTACCTCTGATCATCCCCTGACAGCAAAGCGTTAGTATGAGGTCCAGATACACTGCTGATAAGCTCAACTTTATACGCACTCTAATCGCGCGAGGTACTAAAATTGACGATTTCCAAGAGGCATGGCGCGTCGAATTAAGCCTCTGTCTTGAAACTGGCAGCCAGTGGTCTAAGTCGGTGGCCACCTAGCTCAAATCCAAGAAACTATTCTCTTCACCAATCACGCTAATCTGTCTTCTGAATACAGAATCAGTCTGAGTTGTGAGCACGTAGCCAATCCCTTTCCAACGACATGCAAGTACGACAGCTGCTTCCAGCTAGTGGTGAGTGCTACCACGTACTCCAAATCCGCTTTGCCTATCGACTGCCCACTTTGTCTGAACTTTTCCTCAACTCCAAAACTTCCATGTTCTTATAGTCTCACCCATTACCATTACCATATCTCTTATCCCAGTGGTGATTTACCGGAAACCTTGGATGCATTCTACAACGATCAGTCGGAGGCTTTTCCATTCTCTGCTGATCATGAGGAGGCTCCCACGGTGGTTCGAAAGACTACTCTATCCAAAGCTGAAAAAGGAGATAAATCGAAGGAACTGAGTGACAAAAAGAAGGAAGCGGAGATTCAAGCCAGATATGATGTATGGAATCGCGGGTACGTATTTTCCATCTGTTTTTATGTCTTCTTGCTTTAGCATCAAAACCCTGGAAGAAACTTACGCTAAACTAAAAGAACAGCAGTATGAAAGTTCGAAGCCATTGGCTCGCTATGCTGATGATGCGGATTTGACGGAGCACTTAAAATCGAAACTCCATGCGGATGATCCAATGGCTGAGTATTTTGCAAAAAAGAAGAAAAAACATGAAAAGCCAAAGAAGAAGAAGAAGAAAGAGCACGAAAAGCACCCCAAACCAGAAGAGGGTATGTTTTACTGCACCGTGACAATTGACACCTGTTTGTCTTGTTGTTCGGCTTCGCTGCCTCGAGTGGGTTGGAACTGTTAAGAGATTTCTCTCTACTTTTTTCTTATGGCCCATCGTTTGACGCTGGTCCATGTTCCGATTTTGGAACCCATTAGTAAGTATGCAGTACCTAGGTGCGTTGCATCTCAGCCTCGGCGTTTTGGGGTTTCTATCGTCGTATCTCATTAGGTAAACAGTGATCACTCAGTGTTCTGGTAAAAGAGTAGGCAAAAATTGACCCAAAAATTGCGGCCGCTTCCGTGACGTTCGCCTAGGAAAACCTTGCACGCTATCCAGACGACCCTATGAGTTTCCTATTCTTTTGGCATCCGGCCGATGATTGTCTTGGGTATCTTTTTTTCTAACTAAGCATGATGTGTGCCAAATATGCATATCAAAGCAGCCGGATTATTAGGCTTACGACGAATATGAAATAGTTAGATTGGGCTGTTCGCGTTTGACGGACACCCCATTGCGATTCCATAGGGCCTTTTATTGAATACCAACTGACGCGCTTACAGATTACTCATTCGATTCTGTCACTATACCATTTCACAGGCAAATTAGTGCATAATGCATTGAAGGAGGTTTGTAGGCCACTCAGAATAATTTGTTAATGATTCAAGTTGGTGTGTCCATGGACCCCCCATTGCATCACGGGTATTTGCGCGCGGACACCGTCGTTGTGTAACTGCTTCATTGATCAGCCGCCGTTAAGCAGTTGGACATGGGGTGTAGGTATTGGGAAAATGTAGGCATTTATGTGACACAGGGGGTGTAGGCCAGACACTCGTGAGCACGTCGTCCCCCGCGCGATGACGAATTGCTTGGGGGGAGGGTGAGAATGTTTACTCCTGAGGTCACCAATTGCTGGCTAAGATGGAGCAGGGCAGATGTGAAAGAACGAGTGTGGCGCTTACAACAGAGCCTGTGTTCGCATTCTGTCAAGGCCGGTAATCGGTGTCCCTGAGCCAGCTGTCTAGGCACTTGTTCGTGCAAACTGTTGCGTGCCTTAGACGCCTTACTTGCACGGGCCAACAGGCACGACATATGCGTTCCGCATAGAATGGTAAGGTCACAGTTGCCTATGATCCGACCGCCAACTCGCATGTGAACCAGTGCATGTCGCCAAACACACTGATGTGATGAACAGGGCGCAGTACCACTCAATAAATCCATAACACTTTTGTGTCACGACAGTTCACTAGACCATTCACGCGTAGTTACAGCCCAAAAGATACGCAGTAGTGTTTCACCTATCATGTCTTCCAACATACATTCAGTGAGAACTCACTCCAACATGCGCTGACTAATGGAAGTAGTTTAGCATGCTAAGCAGAAGGAATGGGTCCCTCATATTCATATCAGAACATCTATAGATCTGCGTTCGTCACTTGGCAATCATAGCTGCTGCATTTTGATTTTGGTCTCGTCGATGAATATACGCATCTTCCAACGTGCAATGCGGTCACAATTTTCCACAATACCAAAATAGACGGTATAATTATCCCATTATGTTCAACTTGCAGCCACTCTTTCACAAGCAGTAACAAAATGCTATAAGATCCAATAAGAACGAATGCGGAACGCGTAAAGCAACTAATTGTTTTCGATTTCTTCATCATGAGAAATATACTTTAAGAGAGCGCGAGAGCTTGAACGAAAGCAGATATTATCGTCACCAGACCAGCTGAAGTGTTGGGAACAGTGGTCATGGATCGCAAAGAATATGTGCAAAAGATGAAATCGATTCTCTCGGATACTTCAAGATTTATAAAGTGTGAACAAGGGAAGGATACAACAGAATATGCGGAAACACAACTAACCAAATGTTTGAGGTCACTACTGACTAATGGCTATATAACTAAAGAAAGGTTTGAAAAGCTAAAACCAATTGGCTATTATTTCAAGACTGTATGGTCTCACAAAAATACACAAACCGTGGACACCGCCGAGGCCGATACTATATATGAGGAACTCGCCGTATCACCACGTTGCAAAATGGCTACTATCTATACTGGACCCTATTATGAAAAGGATTGTCCCTCCTTCCAGTTTGTCGACAGTGTTAGAAACTTAAACATACTAGACTGCCGATCGTTATCACTAGACCTGGTGTCGCTATTCACCAGTGTCTCACTACTAAAGACAGTCAACTTTCTTTGTGTCTGTATTGAGCAACACAGTATGAGATTGGATATAACAACTGGTCCGTTGAAACAACTCTTGCTCAATTGCACGTACAACGTTCAATTTCTGTTCAGCAGTGAATTGTACAGACAAATAGGCGGAGTAGCAATGGGATCTTCTCTCGGTCCACTTTTGGCCGACGTCTACATGGGAACGTTGGAGGATGGCCCGTTGAAACCTGTTACTTCCACCTTCAGGTTCTACCGACTATACGTAAACGATAGTTTCCGCATAGTAGACCAGACGACCAAGATACAAGATGTCGTCAATTGTTTCAACAAGGCACATCCCAATGCCACATTCACAGTAGTCGAAGAAGAAATCAACACTTGTCTGCGTTTCTTGGATGCCTGCCTAAAGAGAAGATTTGATGGGTCATTCCAGTTGGCATTGTACAGGAACACATACTGGACGGGATAGTACACGCATTTCCTGAGTTTCGTACCTCAGTCGAAAACGAACACTGGTGCATACGTTGACTAACCGTGCACGCATGATTTGCAGCGGAGACACTGTTGCAAATGAATTGGGGCGAATCAATAACACTTGAAAATGTTTATCCAGAGCGCTTTATTGACATCCATGTGAAGCCCAACGACCCGAGACCCATCGTAAAAATGGCTGAGAAGAAACAGCTATTCCTCAAAGTTCTCCTTTAAAGGTGACCAAGCAGCAGAGGTATGTTCGTGAACATTGGTACAGTCCTGTGGAAAGACCTTCAACACAGCGCACCTCAATGTGATCTATACGAGCGAATCGCTAGTTGTCCCTAGATTCAGAGACAAAGTGCCTGGCTAACTCCAGTCAGTGGGGATCCACCGGTTCACCTGCTCCTGTGGAGTTAGGTACATCGGACGCACGATCAGGCACTTAGAAAAGCGCATCAAGGAACACCTACCGAATTCGCTCATTAGCCACAAAGACCGAATTAATTTGAGTGCCATAACTAACCACCTGCTCAGTACAGGGCACCATGTTAACAAGCGTAATGCGTTCGAAATTCTATACAATGTACCATCCCACTTGACTCTTCGGCTAACAACTAAGATACTAGCTACCGCTGAAGCGCTCGGCGTAAGATTGACAAGACCAAGCCTCTGCATTCAACCGAAACTCGTTCGCGCATTACTACTCCAGATTTGACCCAACAACGTCACGTGCCCTCTCTCACCTGATTACGCGACGAACATCATCAAAGCTTTTTACTGTTATCTAATCAATGTTTTACTTCTGTATACTGTTCCTACGAATTTGATTTTAGAGTATATTTCTGTGATACGCCTGATGATGAAGCAATCGAAAACAATTGTTTGCTTCACTCGTTCCGCATGCGTTTCTCCCGAATCTGGTAACTAAAAATGTGTGTTACATGAACATGCTATAAATAGCAAGTTTGACCCTATGCGATCTCGATGCCATCGTCGAATACTGCTTCGCAAGACTGTGATATCCGTAGCATGGATATGATGTTGTGTACTGCAAGATATTTATTGAGAGGCATGTAGTTTACCGCACTTCCTTATGCTTTGGGGTAGTTTGTTCCAAAGTTTGGAGTAGGCAGTGAGAAAAAGGTTCTCTTTTATTCTTATTTTCCTCCTTGAAATTATGACCTTGCAACTTACATTACGTATTGAATATCAGTCATTCTGCCTCATGAACAACTCGACCCCTCCGGTATGAGCACTGTTGCGTGTGATTTTGAACAAAAAAAAACATGTTTAATGTCATTCTTCGCGGCGAAGTGCGTTACAGTCCAAGGATAGTACAGCGCTTACTATAAGTCAGTTTTGTAGAGCAAACATTATCCTTCTAGTAAACCGGCGTACATTTCACCCAACAGCCATTTTGTCCAACTTTCGCATGCTTGTGCTCACTAATGAGCGATATCAGATGTTTGACAGTGCGTATGGCTTGTACAGCCAGAGCCGGGAATCACGGAGTGTGACAGCTCCCAAACATGTTATTCAGCACTTGACCGATTAGTACTGGCTGTCTATCGTTTTGGGCTATGCTTTGCTCCATCGAAACGCAAAGTCCTTCTCCAAGATTGGCAGGGACGCAACCCTGCGCTAACAGTTTGTGGTGATCTGCTAGAAGTCGTTCAGGAATTCAACTACCTGAGCAGCTATATTAGCGCCCGTCGGATTGAAGAGGAGGTTACGAACCGTATAGCAAAAGGTCGAGGTGCTTTTGCTAATCTCCGCCACCTGTGGCACAAACGTGACATTTCTCTCGACCTGAAGGGCAGAGTTTATAACGCAGCCGTCCGTTCAACCCTCTTATACGGTTGTGACACCTGGCCCATCAGGTTGACAGACATAAAGTGGCTCGTCACGTTCGATCATCGCTGCTTTCGCAGCTTGGCTCAAGTCTGATGGGAGCACCGCGTGAGCAATCAGCGTATTTGGTGCAGGAAGAACGAGTGAACCGCTCAGCACCATTATATCACCCACCAGGCTCGGATGCATGGACCACGTGTTGCGCATGCCAGCCCACCGACTCCCACGACCTGCATTGTTTGCGCGTTGTGGGTACGTTTGGAAGAGGAGAAGGGGAGGCCAAGCGATGACTTGGTCGAGTGAGGTGAAAACCCTCACTTTGAGGTTGGCGTCGGTTGGTGCATCCCGACTGCCTGGCTGGGGTCCTAATGACGGTGAACACATTTGGTTGGACACACTTGCTGATACGGATAGGAGCCGGCCCCAATGGCGTTTGTGTTGTGAGTTCCTTTGTCCACCCCTCCTCCTGCTTAGCATCCTCCTGCAATCACGATCTCACTCGTTAGGCATAATATAATTCCATTTTTACTGTTCGATAGCCAGCGGTTATCTCTCCGGGACGATGTCCATCCGTTACTGGGGACTCAACTGTCGTACCACTATTTTTTCTTCTTGTCTTTTTATTGCGGCACAATGGCTATGTTTTCCACCTGCAGCTAACGTGTATAATAAATGATTGTAGGATGGAAGGAACGACATGCAAATCCGATGGCCGTTCATGCCTGCGATGTTTGGAAATCACACTGCTTCGGGTACTTGAACGTGTGCGAGTGTCGCAGGCCTAGGTCACGAACAGATCTGCATTGAGAGATCTTCATACCATGCAGAGTAAGCCTGTTGGGTGTAATGTGACACTTGAGATATCACATCTATCTGCGACAAACGACATCTGCCCCAGCTGGCACAAAGTTCCAAGTTACTCAGGATCGTCCTGAATATGTCGTGAAACCTCCCGTGTGTCCGTATCTCTGTGCGAATAAGTGACTTTTATGTCACCAGCAAACAAGAATTCCGTGCCATGCATCATAATGCTAAAGATATCATTTACGTAAATAAGAAATAGTGAAGTACCAAAGACAATCCCTTATATGACCTCACCAGCAACGGCTTTTAGAAGTGAAAAACAGTTGTCTATTTGTATCAATCGTTTTTTAGCCGAGAGGTATGCCGAAAGCCAAGTGCGTAGAGGTTTAACGATGCCAAACCAATCGTAACATATTTAGTAATCTAAGGTGTGCAACTCATTGAAATGCTTGATGCACATCGATATATATATATATATATATATATATATATATATATATATATATATATATATATATATATATATATATATATATATATACTTACAACTTATTTTCCAGCATCAGCAGCCATTGTTGTGTGGTTAAACATGTTGGAGACTCGTGCACCACACAGCCTGTCGAAAACCATGCTGTCTGATTGATGGGATATACAGAAAATGAGAAATATATAATCCGTTTCTTAATTATCTGTTCCATTATTCTGGATATGATGGGTGTGTGCTTTATCAATCGGTAGTTAGTGATATTATGAGCTGACCCACTTTTCTACCGAGGTATGAAAAACGACGTTTGCCACTGCGTTGGGCATACGCCATGACTTAGTGATATGGTACACAAACTGAGTGACAGTGATAGCCAAGCATTACCGTAATGTTTAATCAAGCCTGAGGGTATCCCATCAGTTTACTGAGGGAAAGATGGATTCAGTCGCGAACTATGTTCCCTGATTTTCGCCGCGGTGAACTAAACATCACATAAGCGTGCACTGATGTGCAGTGTAGGCGTCTTTGGCAACATTTCAACTTCATGTATCAAAGATTCAGCGGAGTACATGCTGGATGCTTCACACATAGCTGCCGAGTCATCAATTTATGATCCATCCTGCAGCACAACACAGTTTATAGGACTGTTTCCCTCGGACCCACGAGTATGGAAGATAATTGACTAACCGGCGATTTTGTTTGGGCCATTCAGGGCTTTCTGTTCTACTAAATGCTATCGCTCATTCATAGCCCTAATTCTCTCTACGATCACAGTTTGCTGCACAAGTACGACGAAATCTGATGTGCGCCGAAACGTACTTCGAATGTGATGCAGTTAATGCCTAGGTTTGAGTGACTTGACTGTTGCAGAAACCAGTCCTTCAGGGATAAGCGTTTATTCAGCAAAGTCAAGTCGGCGAAAATTACAGCATCTTTGACAAGTCATACTCCCCGATATAAGTTGCACGTTTAAGCCCATAACTATCGACCCTTCTGAGCCAATGAGGTTCCTTCTTTGCTTCAGTTAAACAAACGGTGAATCACTCAGGCGAATATCGGCCAATCCGGGTCTTCCTGGTTTTCCACGTACCGGAGTCAAAAGATGAAAACCCTCAGATACGTTATGATCACGATGTTGAGTTCCTCCAGGGGCTCATCGATAGACTCTTGGATGTGGGCGAGGACAGTGTGACGATTAAACAAGTAATCCGACTTGGCCAGAAAACTAACCAGTCATGTCGACCTCTGAGGATCACCTTTGCAAATCCTAATATGCCGCAGCTCATACTGTCTCGTCTGTCAAGGCTGAAAGGCATAAAAGTTCACATCCGCCAAGACTTGGAACCCGAGGACAGGGATCGTTTGAAGACTGCGGTCATTGAGCTCAAACGCCGTACAGAGGAAGGTGAGACTGATTTACAAGTTGTAAATTTTCGGGTGATCAAGAAGGGTGTACGAACCCGTATCAACCGGTTGCTCAACCTCCAGGCACGTCCCGCAGTACCTCCCAGGACCTCCATGTCGCATTCGCCAACGTGTGCAGCCTAATGAACAAACGTGACGAACTGTGCCGCTTCGCTGTCTCGGAGCGGCCGTACATTTTAGGACTTGCAGAGACATGGCTGAACTCCGACATCATACCCCAAGAAGTCGTGTTGTCAGGATACTCTTGTCTCCGATGTGACCGAAAATCAAAGGCTCACGGTGGTGTTCTGTTGTACATAAAATCGTCACTATCTGGAAAACTTATCAGTACCTATTGGAGCGAGGATAGTTTATGCGAGCAATTGTGGTGCACAATCCGTCTCAGGGGAGCAGAACTAATAGTGGGGGTTATCTACCGGAGCCTATTAAACCGTTGCTGCGATTGGATGCCACATGTACAGAAGCACATGAGCCGCCCTCAGTTCTTACTGATGGGGGATCTAAATTTACCTAAGATAATTTGGCCAGATGTTCGACTTCTTCCCGGTCATGGCAACGTTGAGGCTCAATTCGCTAAAATGACTATTGAAATCGGGGCAACGCAACATGTCATCCAACCGACGCGCGTAACTCCGTACTCGGCATCTTGTCTGGACCTAATGTTTACGAGCTGCGAGCAGAAGCTAAAAGAGATCAGAGTCATCGAACCTCTGGCGAACAGTGACCACTGCTCTATTGTAGCAAGCTTAGAACTGTCGTTACCATATTACAATCAACAGAAGCCGACATTCAACTATTGGAAGGCGGACTTCAACGGACTCGTCCAAGCCGCAAGTCAGACTGATTGGACACTACCACTTGAGGCGTGGTGGTCATTAATAAAGGGGAAGCTTAACTCGCTCTGTACTCGGTTCGTTCCCCTTAAGTATCCAAAAATCGGACCTGTCAAACCGCATTGGTTTGATAGGGAATACCGACAGTTAGCGCGACGACGTCGTAAACTTTGGGATAGATACATCAGCTCGGGTTGTGATGAAGATTACACGGTGTGCAGGAAACAGCGTAACTTATGTAACGCCGCAAAGATCAAGAAACGCCGGCAGTTCGAAGAGGAGCTAGCATCCTCGGCCACAACTGCACCCAAGCGAATATTTGCCTACTTGAAACGTCAACTGAAACCTGGAGACGACCTACCGGTCTTAGAGAGCTTAGACGGGAAGACACTCATTTCAAGCGCGGAGCTCGCGGACTCCCTGGCTACGCACTTCCTCACTGTATTTTCCAGTAAACCGGCGGCTGTTCCAGTACCGGCACAGGTTGCGCAAGTCTTGCTCGACAGCCTACAATGTGATGCAGTCGAAGTACATCAGCTACTCGTCAACCTCAATGGTGCAAAGCCCCCCGGGCCAGACGGACTTCACCCACTAATACTCAAGTCCCTATCGATTATCATCTCACCAGTTGTGACAAACCTTTTCAGTAGATCGCTCTCTGAAGGATCCGTCCCGAACGACTGGAAATGCTCGATAGTTAAACCGCTTCCCAAGGGTGGTGATCCGAGTAAAATAGAGAACTATAGACCGATCAGCTTGACTTCGGTATTATCCAAAGTTCTCGAGAAGGTTGTGAAAAAGTGTCTGCTGTCGTTCTTCGAATCGATGGACGTATTGACGCCAGCGCAACACGGCTTTACGAAAGGGCGATCCTGCATCACCAACTTGATGTACACAAACCACCAGTGGGTTCGAGCTCTCAAGGAACAGAAGGATGTTGACGTGGTGTACATCGACTTTAGTAAGGCGTTTGACAGAGTGAACCACGAGGTACTCCTTCGTAAACTGAGGACATACGGAATCGGTGGCACGTTACTTCAGTGGATACAGGAGTCTATTGTGGGACGAAGGTTTAGAGTACAGGTCAATGACTATCTGACAGAATGGCTCCCATCGACCAGTGGCGTGCCTCAAGGAACTGTACTTGGGCCAGCATTATTTCTTATCCATATCAACGATCTTCAGCAGCAGCTCCAGTCACCATGTGTCCTGTTTGCAGATGATTTGAAAATCTGGAGGATCATTGAAAACCAGGACGACTGCGCTCGCCTCCAGCATGACTTAGAGCGACTGTCAACGTGGTCCACTGAAATGCAACTCCCTCTTAACGCAAGCAAGTCGGAGTTCATCAGTATCACCAGACGTCCAGCCACTCGATCATACACCTTGGACGGCCAGTTGCTCCATCCCAACACATCTGTCAGAGACTTAGGAGTTCTCTCACGACATGATTTAAGATCACTAGAAAATACAGAGAAATTGTACCGTGCGGGACTTCGTATGCTCTGGGCATTACGACGCAGTTTCTCCACATGGTCCGAAGAAACCGTCCCTCGTCTATTCACCTCGCTCATTAGACCAATCCTTGAATACGGTGCCCCAGCTTACCATCCGATAACCCAGTGGGAAACTGAAAAATTGGAGAAAATACAGCATATCGCAACTAGAATGATACCAAGTCTACGAAAGCTTCCGTATGAAAAACGTTGTGAAAAGCTCGGACTCTACACACTATCCTATCGCCGAGTAAGAATTCATAATATTATGACCCATCGAGTACTACACTTGAATCACTTCTCCATACTGCGGCCAATATTTTACCTGCGAGAACCCTGTAACACCCGAGGACATCGTTACAAACTCAGGGTCCCCAGCATGAACAATGTATCACATCAGCTTTGTATCGAACGAAGAATCGTAAACTTATGGAATACACTACCAGAAGGATTAATAGAGGCCGATTCTGTGAAGTGTTTTAAAACCCGTATCGAGGATTATTTTGGAAACCTGTGCTTTTGTGAAACGATGCACATACAGTGCCAAAAGAAGACATTGTATGTCCGGAAATAATAACGCTAGGACAAATTTATAACCGAACACGGATAAACGATTAACGGACCAGACACAACTGCTGATAATTCACAAGTAAATTTTGATTTTTCGTAATTCGATAGAGTTGTACAGAAACCTTTCTACTTGCTCTTAAATACAGTCTCAGTCTCAGTAACCGAATCCGTTACGCCCGCCTCCCATTAGCTGTCTGACTCGCTCGGTTGATGCATCCGCTCATCATGATCTGACACTCCCATCACATCCTCCTTTTTTCATGTTCTTGCGTCCTCACATTGCTGGCCACCGCGTGCACCTTGCCACTCCGCGTCGTTTTCGCTGTATCTGTGGCCGTGGTCTCCTTGCCTACGCCATATGGCGTTCCACCCCCAATCCACAATGTTGTTTTCGGTGTCATCTCAAATGCACTCGGTTTTTTCTGAATGTCCCCCCCCCCCGACGTTTATTTTGTATTACTTGGCACCGACCCTCGCAGGCACCACACCTTTTTTCCACCGCTCTTGCCTATCGGCTATTGGTGGAACCCCCACTGTCAGCTCAGCTAGTACCCGTGCGTCGCGGTTGTAGTACCGTTTCTTAGTGGTCATTCGTTGTCTCAGATTGTTCTGTAATCGCTCGTGCTGTGGCGAAACTGGGCACAATAGTGAGACTGAGACTGTGAGACTGTATTTAAGAGCAAGTAGAAAGGTTTCTGTACAACTCTATCGAATTACGAAAAATCAAAATTTACTTGTGAATTATCAGCAGTTGTGTCTGGTCCGTTAATCGTTTATCCGTGTTCGGTTATAAATTTGTCCTAGCGTTATTATTTCCGGACATACAATGTCTTCTTTTGGCACTGTATGTGCATCGTTTCACAAAAGCACAGGTTTCCAAAATAATCGTCGATACGGGTTTTAAAACACTTCACAGAATCGGCCTCTATTAATCCTTCTGATAGTGTATTCCATAAGTTTACGATTCTTCGTTCGATACAAAGCTGATGTGATACATTGTTCATGCTGGGGACCCTGAGTTTGTAACAATGTCCTCGGGTGTTACAGGGTTCTCGTAGGTAAAATATTGGCCGCAGTATGGAGAAGTGATTCAAGTGTAGTACTCGATGGGTCATAATATTATGAATTCTTACTCGGCGATAGGATAGTGTGTAGAGTCCGAGTTTTTCACAACATTTTTCATACGGAAGTTTTCGTAGACTTGGTATCATTCTAGTTGCGATATGCTGTATTTTCTCCAATTTTTCAGTTTCTCACTGGGTTATCGGATGGTAAGCTGGGGCACCGTATTCAAGGATTGGTCTAATGAGCGAGGTGAATAGACGAGGGACGGTTTCTTCGGACCATGTGGAGAAACTGCGTCGTAATGCCCAGAGCATACGAAGTCCCGCACGGTACAATTTCTCTGTATTTTCTAGTGATCTTAAATCATGTCGTGAGAGAACTCCTAAGTCTCTGACAGATGTGTTGGGATGGAGCAACTGGCCGTCCAAGGTGTATGATCGAGTGGCTGGACGTCTGGTGATACTGATGAACTCCGACTTGCTTGCGTTAAGAGGGAGTTGCATTTCAGTGGACCACGTTGACAGTCGCTCTAAGTCATGCTGGAGGCGAGCGCAGTCGTCCTGGTTTTCAATGATCCTCCAGATTTTCAAATCATCTGCAAACAGGACACATGGTGACTGGAGCTGCTGCTGAAGATCGTTGATATGGATAAGAAATAATGCTGGCCCAAGTACAGTTCCTTGAGGCACGCCACTGGTCGATGGGAGCCATTCTGTCAGATAGTCATTGACCTGTACTCTAAACCTTCGTCCCACAATAGACTCCTGTATCCACTGAAGTAACGTGCCACCGATTCCGTATGTCCTCAGTTTACGAAGGAGTACCTCGTGGTTCACTCTGTCAAACGCCTTACTAAAGTCGATGTACACCACGTCAACATCCTTCTGTTCCTTGAGAGCTCGAACCCACTGGTGGTTTGTGTACATCAAGTTGGTGATGCAGGATCGCCCTTTCGTAAAGCCGTGTTGCGCTGGCGTCAATACGTCCATCGATTCGAAGAACGACAGCAGACACTTTTTCACAACCTTCTCGAGAACTTTGGATAATACCGAAGTCAAGCTGATCGGTCTATAGTTCTCTATTTTACTCGGATCACCACCCTTGGGAAGCGGTTTAACTATCGAGCATTTCCAGTCGTTCGGGACGGATCCTTCAGAGAGCGATCTACTGAAAAGGTTTGTCACAACTGGTGAGATGATAATCGATAGGGACTTGAGTATTAGTGGGTGAAGTCCGTCTGGCCCGGGGGGCTTTGCACCATTGAGGTTGACGAGTAGCTGATGTACTTCGACTGCATCACATTGTAGGCTGTCGAGCAAGACTTGCGCAACCTGTGCCGGTACTGGAACAGCCGCCGGTTTACTGGAAAATACAGTGAGGAAGTGCGTAGCCAGGGAGTCCGCGAGCTCCGCGCTTGAAATGAGTGTCTTCCCGTCTAAGCTCTCTAAGACCGGTAGGTCGTCTCCAGGTTTCAGTTGACGTTTCAAGTAGGCAAATATTCGCTTGGGTGCAGTTGTGGCCGAGGATGCTAGCTCCTCTTCGAACTGCCGGCGTTTCTTGATCTTTGCGGCGTTACATAAGTTACGCTGTTTCCTGTACACCGTGTAATCTTCATCACAACCCGAGCTGATGTATCTATCCCAAAGTTTACGACGTCGTCGCGCTAACTGTCGGTATTCCCTATCAAACCAATGCGGTTTGACAGGTCCGATTTTTGGATACTTAAGGGGAACGAACCGAGTACAGAGCGAGTTAAGCTTCCCCTTTATTAATGACCACCACGCCTCAAGTGGTAGTGTCCAATCAGTCTGACTTGCGGCTTGGACGAGTCCGTTGAAGTCCGCCTTCCAATAGTTGAATGTCGGCTTCTG
>OX104066.1:34072457-34185351 GCA_944474145.2 Dicrocoelium dendriticum | reverse complement strand
ACTTGGAGTAAAGCCCTTGGGCGTTTGTGTAGAGGCATTGCATTTGTTGCCGCATTAGGAGGTGGGTTCGCTGTGTTTGACCGGCACAAACAGTGCCGGTCTGCCCACGTTTTTTGACACGAGTGTTTGCACGCTTGGCTGGTCTATGGTCGGAAAAGCCAGGTCTGACTCAACTGTACCAGTGGTCTGTACTGCTTGCAGGAATGGTCTCAGTCGTACTTCTGGTGGTCCTAGCCTTCTGCTGTGGTACCACACGTTAATTGCCATTGATGCCATCTCCGGCGTAGCCAAGGTAACTTTCAAAATTTTCGGCCCGCTCCCTTGATAGTTTGGGGAGGAAGCTAAGCGGCTGACGTCGAATGCCACAACATTCTGCATGCCATAGAGTTCTGTGATGTAGCGCCACTCATCAATATCGTGTTTTTGTCTTTCACTGGTGTCGCCATGTTTCAGTTCGGGCACACCATGAACCAACACCACTTTCTTCATTACATTTTGACGAGACGCGGTTGGGTCGGATTTTCGCTTTTGTCTTTCCTTCCATGGCATGTCTGGAAAAATGCGGGCACTGAGAGAAGAGTTCGGTAGACTGTGGCTTGCTAAGAGAACATCCTCCAAGTCCTTTGTGTTGCCAAACGTTACTCGCAGTAACCGAGGTTCCCCTACGTGAGGAGACGATGGGTTTCGTGACAGACGTGTAAGACTAGTTGGGAGAACGTTTAGTCCTAGTGCGCAGCTTATCTCAGTCCAGCGATTTTGCTCTTCGGCTTGTCGACCTTTTAACGACTCGCTGGTGGGTTCTGGTACGTTTGAACATATGACTGTCATCGCTTGTTGGTTGCGTAGTAAGTTAGTTTGTTGCAGTTCTTTTTGGGTGGAGGTTTGTCGTGTGGGAGTGTTGGTCTTGTCTTGTGGGGAAGACAAGTCAAGGCTGCAGCAAGAATTCTCCTGTGCAACGACGTTATTCACACAGTTTGTAACGTGCTGCCCAGCTAATAGCGATGATCGTGCAATTTGTGCATAACTCTTTACGCCTTGCGGTACAACAGAAGATATTATAGAATTTTCAACTGGCTTGGCATCACAGTTGTTTATCGCTAATGGTGCTTGTTTTTCGCCGGAACGTGTAACATTTTTAATGGATACCTTTGGTCTTTTGGTAGGTCTGCGGTTAGGGTTACTTAATACACTAAGCTGCAACTCGAGTTCAGCGATTTTCCCTCCCAAAGCCTTGACCAATTCTTTCTGTTCGGATGACGCAACAGCCAACATTTCACATCTCGCGTTGAGAGTTCGGATAATCTTGGCTATTGGGCTATCTGAACACGCATCACAGAACCACAAACTATTTGTTATTACGCTGCGGTTTCCGCCAAGTTCTGAGTTCACGTCCACTTCGTCGTAAGAATTTGCACACAGAGCACGTGATTTTTGTGATGACAGTTCTCCGCTTACTTGAGCCATGATTGACCTTCGTTGTTTTGTTCACGCGTGGACCCGCTGATAAACTTCGCCTTCCCATGGCTTAGTGACTCGTATGCACTTTAAATCACGCCGGCTAGCGGTAACCGTCGCTGTCCGGGTTTGGTGGTGATGGGTCCTGGCGCAAGCGTGTATGGAATCACAAACACTTCGTGTGGTAGGGTGCACGAAGGAATATAGATGAAAGGATAAAATAGCCAGTAGCTATGGTGTATGGTGGTGCACAGTACTAAGCTATATGTCACCTGATAGCTTTAGAAAAGCTCTGTAGAAAGCTCTGTGTTTAGCACTAGTCAATGGAATGTTCGCCCTCCTTATCACGGTCGGGAACTCAGTGTTTCGCTAAAACACGTTCTTTTTCTGCTTTTGGTTTGACTTTTTCGTTGTATTTTTACCTCATCTTATTTATCGTTAGAAGCTTATGCCGTTTTATCTAAATTTTACCGCTCGTGAAAAGCGTCCAGGTACATGGTAAATGGGTTGAAAAGATTGGCGAGAGTCAATTTGGTGATTAGAATCAACCAAGTGTGCCAACACGACGCTCATCACAGTTTTTCTTCCACCATTGCGTAGATTAGCTGGACAATGCTTGCGTATTCTCTCAGACAGCCTCCTAGTAGTTCTTCCAATGTATCTTGCTCGACATGAACAAGAGAAGGAATATACACAATAAGAAGTACATGACCAGGGAAGTCTGTCATTGAGTTGGGGCCTCACGATTGGTGCTGAAGGAAAACTTAGCCACAAGCTCGCTGCGTAGTACGTATGACTCATAGCGTCGGATAATCTTCTAAATGTTGCCTGCGCTATGCCATCCCCCTTGAACAGCAACGACAAATAAACCGGTTTCTTTTCTACCGAAGCTAGTTTAGCTCTCATTTCTCTGCAGTCCATATATTTCCAAACAAATTTTTCTGGATAGCCGTTTCTCTCGAAAACGCTACTTAAGAAACTGAGCTCGTCCGCAAGTGTGTCCTCACTACAAATCCTTCTGGCCCTTTCGGTTAGACATCTAATCAATTTGCGTTTCTGATTTATTGGGACAAAACTGGCAAAATGTACATACATCCTTGTGCACATTAATTGAAACAAACTACGATTGTGTCTCTTTTTCTATGAATATCATGTTTCTATACATGAAAGCTGCCCTTTTGGCATTTATTTTATTATTTTATTTTGGGAATAGATATTTCATCATTGTTTGTGGATCAGACGATGTAATAACTGCGCATGTCTAGTTGTTACATCACCCAAGATTGCGTCGTACTTTTTATGGTTAGTAAGGTTTTTGTTTCAACTTCTTGTTTTTTGTGATTCAGTCATTGTTTGAGATGGACGTGACTCCCAGAAGGCGCATGAAGATCGTGACCTTGCACGAACACACAGACAAGACCTACAGGGACGTAGCAAGAATAGTAGGCGTCAGTCCAGCAACCGTCAACCGTGTGGTCAAAATGAAAAAGGAAACGGGATGCCTTTCGCCAAAACGCAAAGGGAAATGTGATCATAAGAGGAAAACCACTGCCAGGAATGACGATTACCTAATACGGGAAAGTGTTAAAGATCCTCGAAAGACTAGTGACGCATTAGAACATGATCTGGGAGAAAAAGGAATAGAAATCAGTTTTTCAACGGTTCGCAGGCGACTCCTGGAAGTTGGTCAGAAAGCCAGACGGCCTGTGAAAAAACGAAGTCATGAAAGCTAAGTGTTACAAATGGGGACTAAAATACAAAAACTGGACAAAAGAAGATTGGAGAGAAGTCCTATTCAGCGATGAAAGCCATTTCTATGTTCATGGTCAGAGAAGTCAGTATGTTCGGAGGTCAGAGGGAGAAAATGTTCGTGATTCCCACATTGACCAATTTGTAAAACACCCACAAAAGCAGATGTTTTGGGGGTACTTTAGTTATTACGGCGTCAGCGCCTTGCATCCAGTCCAGGGCATGATGCGCTCTCCACAATATATAGAAGTTCTCCAAAGAAGAGCTGTTCCAGAACTAAAAAAGACATTTCCTGACGGATCTGGCGTATTTCAACATCTTGGGTCCCTGTACCAAACTTGAATTAAAGCTTGAATAAGTTTCTTCTTTGTCGTACAGTCCATGACACGAAGGCGTTGCTTGCAAATAGACCACATATTTTCAATGGGGTTTAAATCTGGTGAATTCTCAGGCCAGTCCAAGATGGTTATTTGATTAGTACTGAAAAAAGTCTTGACTACTTTTGATGTGTGGCACCGGGAGAGATCCCGTTGAAGAACTGATTTCTATTCCTTTCTCCCCCAAATCACGTTTTAATGCGTCACTAGTCTTTCAAGGATTTTTAACACTTTCCCATATTAGGTAATCGTCATCCCTGGCAGTGGTTTTCCTCTTAGGACCACATTTCCCTTTGCGTTTTGGCGAGATGCATCCCGTTTCCTTTTTCATTTTCACCACACGGTTGACGGTTGCCGGACTGATGCCTACTATTCTTGCTACGTCCCTGTAGGTCTTGTCTGTGTGTTCGTGCAAGGTCACGATCTTCATGCGCCTTCTGGGAGTCACGTCCATCTCAAACAATGACTGAATCACAAAAAACAAGAAGTTGAAACAAAAACCTTACTAACCATAAAAAGTACGACGCAATCTTGGGTGATGTAACAACTAGACATGCGCAGTTATTACATCGTCTGATCCACAAACAATGATGAAATATCTATTCCCAAAATAAAATAATAAAATAAATGCCAAAAGGGCAGCTTTCATGTATAGAAACATGATATTCATAGAAAAAGAGACACAATCGTAGTTTGTTTCAATTAATGTGCACAAGGATGTATTGTCCGTTCCACGTTTTTTTTCTATGCACCCTCCGTTGGACTGATCCATCTGATCGTCTACTAAGCTGAACGTCTAGGAAGGACATTGTGTCATTGACTTCAGTTTCTAGGGTGAACCTGGCATTAGGGTGTGCTGAGTTAAAATGGGATAAAATTGTCTCTGGGCAACAGTGCCTGTTCGTCACGCAAAATATGTCATCCACATATCGTCCGTAATAAGGGAAACTGGTAATGACTCCGCTCAGATAGGTATTCTCTAATTTGCTCATGAACACATCAGCCAGTAGCGGTCCAAGTGGTGAGCCCATTGCTACTCCATCTCTTTATCTGTATATGGCCCCGTTAAACTGAAATTGTATGTTACTAGTACACAGAAGGAGTAGCTGTCTCAACCGATCAGTTGAAAGGCCGATACCCAGTTGATGGTCTCGAATGGTGTCACATATATAGTCAATTGTCTCTTCTAACGGAATATTGGTGAAGAGCGACACCACATCCAACGAAAACATCTTTCTTCCGGTTAGCTGAAGCTGTTATGAAGTCTAAGAAACTGAATGTGTCTCGTAGGCTGTACCTGGACATAGTATTTCTAACTGGCTCTAGAAGCTTAGCTAACCACTTGGCTGTTGCGTGATACGGTGAATTGCACATGTCTAGTATGGGCCTTAGTGGAAGTCCTTCCTTATGCACCTTCGGTAAGCCGTAGAGTCTCGGGATCACCGTCCCTGTGGGACGAATGTATTCGAACGTGGCGGAGTCAATCATGTTTTCCTGTTTCAAGCGCCGTAGAAGCTTAGTAAATGTCTTTTCTATCGCTGCAGTTTTGTCCTTTTCATTCTCCATTTTCCGGAACTTCGAGCAATCGCTAAGGATAACGTTCATCTTGTCGAAGTAATCTGCTTTCTGCATCAACACGATCCCTGTCTCCTTATCAGGTCTTAAAAGGAGCACATTCTCATTTTGTTTGAGAGTTTTGAGAGCATCTAGGTGGTCTTTTTTCAGCAAATACCTAAGCTTAGGTTTGTATTTCAGATATTGGTAACAAGTATTGACCAGGGTAGACTTAAAATGCTCAGACGCGAATGCTGACGACGGCGTAAGCATAGAAACTTGGCCATCCAAATTTTCAAACTGCACTTCTAATTCTAATTTTCTTGAATAACTGCGGGGACAGCAAAAGTTTGGACCAAGTGAGAGCACCTCAAACAATGTCTTATCCAAGTGCAACGACGTAAAATTGTGAACATACCTTTCCGGTTCGGGGGAAATAAAATATTTGCCTTAGTTGTGCAAACCTGCTGCCGCAATGAGGCTAACCGTTTCTCCTCTTGCTTTGTGACTATTCGCTGAACAAACTTATGGAATTGTTTGCGCTCCACTGCGTCCAGTTTGTCCAATGTGACGGAATACGCGCAGCGATTACATTCCAGCTCATCAAGTCTCGAGGCAATGGTATCACGCTCATTCAATGTATGCCGTTTCAGCGCCACATTAGTTGGATTAATCCGATATCTACGGAGTATTTTGTAAAAGTGTTTAGGATATTCGCAACGTGAAACACATTCATCAAAGAACCGCATGGTCACTTTCGCTAACACAAGTTTTGTGCAGAACTTAACGTACTGATTAAGCCCTTTGAGCAAAACAGGATCCTTGGATTGTTTCAAGTGAAAAAATATCCCAGGCGTGGACATCAGAACAAATTAAATTAAAATTAAATTTGACAATAACGATTACACAATTGTGTATGGGTCAAGTTCAAGCTAGCCGAACAACCTCCACTTGGTGCCAGCTGCGTGATTCGAGATAATCTCGTTCCAGTGAATAGTTCCGCGGCAGTGTTCCAGGAAGTCGTGAAATTTCGCCTGGCAAACGTTCAGCCTATTAAAAGACAAAGGTCCGTTTAACAATACGCGACGTGCCAGATGTAACTGGATACTAAATAAACTCATTGACAATTCCCATTTCGGAGGATACTCGCATGAAAAACGTCGTCCAATTCGAAGAACTCCATTATTCCTTACATAAAATAACGAACGCAGCAAAGCAACTCCCGAATTCAGACACACTTGGCAAGTTAATTCACCATGCCCACTAACAAATATGGTTGGCGGCGTCCGGTTTCGGATTTGCTTGTCACTGTGAACAGCCACAGGACGCCTGCGCCTACAGAGGGACCATGGGTGGCTTGCGCTGCACCACCCACAGCAACATCCAAACATACAATATCCAGTGAAAGACAAAGAAATAATATAGGGAGGCACGTGGATGGGAGCCAGGTTTCATCAACGGAGCCGGCCCACACTCCTTCACAGGCAAACCCAAGCACGCTGTATATGGGAATCAAGCGCACACAAAACGCGGTGATTGGACCGCGGGCCGCTCGTAAAGTGAGAGCAGGGACACACCCTTTGAGCCTCGCACGACATCAAAGATCGTGCACCCCGTCCCATCCAGTAGGGACCAACTGTCTCCTAGAGTCAGTATGGACGAGCTAACGGGTAACAGACAGGTACGCACCTTGTCAACATGCACATCAAGCGCAGCCACACCGGGGATATCAAACAACAGCCAATCACTTGAGAGAAAGACAACAAAGAAAATAAATCGAGTAATGCATAAGGAAACGCGACAAAAATCTTAAATTAATGAGTATATGAAATAAGTTGTTTACAAACGAATCCGAGATAAGTTCACTAAGTCAGAAAGTATATTTTACGGAAATGCCACAAACACGAAAGGGTTATCGAAATTAACTACAACTAGCTTAAGCGACATGTGCAAGTTTATAGAAGAGCGTACAGGTAGACATTTATATGAGAAAGAAAAGCATTAACACAAAATTGAAAACGCACCACCTGAAATAAATAGACTTAGCATGCAAGCACACGGTCAGTAAATCGAATGCAGCGCACCTACAAACGCTGCGCTGGTTCTGTCTACGTTCTCTGCAGGACCCGTCGTCACTTCGGTAGTGGTCCCGAGTGGCCACGCTCATGGCTCACTAGGCCTGCCTGACTCAGGCACTCGCGACCGCATGTGCTACAACACTATGCGCTTGATGTCGATGGAGCACAACCCATCGTCGCTTGCCTCTTCTTCTCTGCGTCTATGAGGACTTTCTCCCGCACTTCGGCAACTGCCTTCGTGAATAGATCGCGCCATGCACGCCGATCAACCGCCTTCGATTCCCATGATCTGCAATCAAGATTAGAACTGAGAGGCTCACTAATCATGTTCTAGTAACGTAACTTTGGTTTCCCCACATGCCGCTTCCCAATACTCAGCTGACCACATAAGAGTTGTTTCGGCATCCGCGTCGAATACATACGATTCACATGACCGAGCCACCTCAGTTGTCTCAGCAAAAGTATGCAGTCCACTGCATACACTACACTTTGTCGCAACACTTCCGTGTCCGCAACTCTGTCGCCCCATCCGATGCGCAAAATCCGTCGCAAACACTGCTGATGGAACCGCTCGAGATATCGCACATCCCGCCGGAACATCGTCCACGCTTCACTGCCGTACAGAAGAACGGACAGCACCACGGATTTGTACGCCATCAGGTTCGTGTCAACGGATACGAAGCTCACGGTGTAGTTGCTGATCAGTCTACATCACACTCCCAAGGTAGCAGAAGCGGGAGGTGGTTTCCAATACTTTAGCCCCAATGCTGAATCGCGGCAATATTGAAGATTGCACCTCCGGTGACAGCTGAAAGAGACTGACAGTTTTGCTTGTGTTGACGGTGAGTCCGAATTTGACCGCTTTCGAAGCCAGAGCACTAGTCATGTGCTGCAACTCATCCGCGCTGTGTGCAAACAACGCACAGTCGTCAGCAACATACGGATAGTTGTCTCACAGACTAGAGTTCTCGCACCGAAATGACGGATGTTCAGCAACCCACCATCAATACGGTGCTCCACACGAACACCGTAAGCACAAGCGGCATCAAAAGCACAGGACAACATTGCATGAAGATATATATTAAACAGGGCAGGAGCTAAGACACAGCCTTGCTTCACATCAGAGACAACTGCAGTCATCCCAGGTCTCTCCACTCAGCTGCACCCTCGCTCGCATACCACTGTGCAGACATTCAATCAAACTTACGCGGGCAACCAAACTTACCCAACACCAGCCACCATGCCTCGCGGTTCACCGTATCAAATGCCTTGGTGAAATCAACAAAAGTGAGTACAATGGCTGGTGTCGTTCTCTGCACTTCTCCTGAAACTGAGGAGCCGCAAACACCATATCTATAATGCTGCGACCCGAACGGAATTCACATTGCTCTTCCGCCACGTTCGGTTCCACAACCTGACTGACGAGGCGGTTGAGCAGGATTCGGGTAATCATCTTGCCCACACAACTCAGCAAGTTGATGCCATGATAATTTGTGTAACATGGCTTGCTCCCTTTACTCTTGTACATTGGTAGCGCATGGGCAGTCTTCAGCTCAACGGGCACCTCCTCATCAATCGATACGCGTTGCACCAAGTAGTGCAGCGCAGTCACCAAGGTAGGTCCGCCGTGTTTCAATAATTCAGGCGGAATCTCGTCGGCTCCTTTACACTTACCGTTTCGGAGCAGAGCAAGTGCTCTCTGCGTCTCATCCAGTGTCGGCGTGTCCGCCAGACTCGCCTTCACATCGTGCTGCTTCAGGCCGTTCAGTGTAGGCCAGCCGATCTCTAAACGGTTGTTCAAGAGACAGTCAAAGTGTTTCCATCAGATCTGCATTATTTCTGCAGTCTGTGTGCAGGTAGCGCCCGAACTACCACCGATCAGCGTCCTCAGCGGCTCCAATCTCGGTCCACACACCGCCTTCAAGGAGTCAAAGAATTCCTTGTGTTGGCGGCGTTCGGTGTAGCATTCCATCTACTTCGCCTTCTCTGTCCACCATGCATTTTTAATGCGACGGAGCTCTCGGGTCAGTCGCCGTCGAAGTTTGCGAAACTGACACGTTTTCCCCAAGTCACTGGGGTCGACCACATGTGCAGCAAATGCTGCATTCTTTCCCGACACCAATGCGCGAGTCGTCGCATTGTTCTCATCAAACCAATCAGGCCGCTTACAGTTTGCGCGCCCGATGATCTCCTTGGCAGCAGCTGTCATCTGGTCGCGAATGTGGTGCCACAGGTCGCCCACTGTGGCTATGCAGTCCACATCACCACACAGGCGTGTAGCCATCGCCTTCTCCAGCTAAATACGTTTCTCCACAGTACCGAGGGAGGGAATGTTAAATTTACGCCGATTCACGGCGGGAGTGCAATACATAGATTTACGCAAATATATGTACAGTTTGGTCTGCACCAATTTGTGATCAGTGCCACACTCAGCTCCACGCAGTACACGTGTCATGCGCACTTCACGCATATCACGCTGACGTACGATGACATAGTCGAGTAGTTGAGTGTGACCACTCCGTGGGTGTGTCCAAGTTGCTATATCACTCGCACTGAGTGCAAACCGAGTGATCGTCAGGCCGTGAGTGGCACACAGTGAGAGCAGCCTGTCACCGTTCGCATTCGCTGAACCAATGCCATGCGGACCGATGACATCTGTCCACACCGATGCATCACGCTCAACGCGCGCGTTGAAATCACCCAGCAGAAATAGTCGGTTGCTCCTCGGCAAAGACCGTATCACGGAGGATAGCTGAGTGTGGCATTGATCACGTGTGTTATCAGGACAACACACGGTCGGACCGTACGTGTTTATAAAAGTAGCAAACGTACCTCTTCCGAGTCGTAGGCTAACAGTCATCAGTCGCGCGCTGATGCTCGTTGGTTCGCCCACCAGCAGGCCATGGAGGCGATCGGATATTGCAAATCCGACCCCATGATCACGTGGTGTTGAGGCGGCGTTGTCACCCAGTAGAATGTGTAGCCATCACCTGCTTCATGCAACTTACCTTGCTCAGCGAGCCGGGTTTCACTGAGCGCCGCAATATCGATGTGGTAGCGCGTCAGTTCCATCGCGACGAGTGCAGTGCGTCGCTCCGGGCGCTCGCTGGAGTTCCGATTCAGTAGTGTGCGCACGTTCCAGCACCCGATGCTGAGTGCTTTGCGCGCAGGCATACGATTGCATTGGTGGGCAATCGCACGCGAGGTGGTCGTTGTGCTTCGGAGGTTTGCTTGAGGGACTCCGCCCGGAGCCTTTGGCTCAAAAGCCTGACCCACAAGGCAGTGGGGAGCAGATCCAGCTCGGGAATGTGATTGCAGAGACAGACTATGATTTGCTTGATGGCCGTAACACGCAGACTTTGAGGTACTCGAACGATTCATAATCTTGGGCGACCGTTTTAAAATACGCACCTGTGACCACTTCAGACGCAGAACGGTTTTGGCGATCGTGTATATTACCGCGATTTAGCATTGGTGCTGAAGTATTGGAAACCACCTCCGGCGTCTGCTACCTTGGGAGTTCGATGTAGACTGATCAGAAGCCACACCATGAGCTTCGTATCCGTGACTCGAAGGCAGCGGCGGCATTCCGGAAGCTTGAGTACCGAGTGTGGAACAAAAATTAGCTCACCGTTGGCACGAACCTGATGGTGTACAAATCCGTTGTGCTGTCCATTCTTGTGTACGGTGGTGAAGCGTGGACAATTTTCCGGCGGGATGTGCGATATCTCGAGCGGTTCCATCTGCAGTTTTTTCGATGGATTTTGCGCATCGGTTGTTGAGACAGATTTGCAGACAGGGAGGAACTATGTCTTAGTGGAATGTAAGATAATTGCTAAGACTATTGAGGTAATTCGGTCATGTGTGGCGTATGGATTCGACGTGGATACCGGAACAACTCTTATGTGGTCAGCTGAGTATTGGGAAGCGGCATGTGGGGAAACCGAAGCTTCGTTACCAGGGCATGATCACGTTCTAATTTTAAATGCAGGTTATGGGAATCGAAAGCGGTTGATCGGCATGCATGGCGCGATCTGATCACGAAGGCAGTTGCCGAGTTGCAGGAGGACGTTCTCATTCATGCGGGAAGGCGGCAGGAGCCGATGGGTTGTACTCCATCGACATCGAGTGTATGGTGCTGTAACACATGCGGTCGCGAGTGCCTGAGTCAGGCAGGCCTAGTGAGCCATGAGCGAGACCTTTCGGGACCACCACCGAAGCGACGACGAGTCCTGCGGAGAACGTAGGCAGAACCAGTGCAGCGTTTGTAGGCGCGCTGCATTCGATTTACTAACCGCGTTTTTGCATACTGAGTCTCATTATTTTACGTGGTGGGTTTGAAATATTTTCTTAATTTTCTCTATCCCATGTAATTGTATACTTGAACAATCTTCTATCAACTTGCACACGTCGCTTAAGCTAACTGTAGTTAACTTCGATAATGTTTTCGTTTTTGTGGCATTTTCTTAAAACACATTTTCTGACGTCTTGAACCTATCGCGGATTTGCTGGCAATCAATTTATTTCATATGCTCATTTATTGAATTTTTATGTCAGCCTATCCGTGTGCATTATAGATTTATTTTATTTGATATCGTCGACTCAAGTGATTGGCTGTTGGTTGGTATCCCTGAGTTGGCTGCGCTTGATGCACGTGCTGACAAGGTACCTATTTGTCTAGTACCCACTACCTCGTGCATATTGACTCCAGGAAACAGTAGATCGGTGCTGGAGGAGACGGGTGCACGGTCCTTATGGCCTTGCTAGGCTCGAAGGGTAGTTAAACGCAGCCAGTGTTGAGCAGACTACGGTCCAGCCAGTGCGTTGTGTGCGCTTCTTTTCTAAATACAACGCGCTTGTCATTGTATGTGAAGGAGTGTGGGTCGGGTCCATTGATGAAACGTGGCTCCCATCCACATGCATCCTTTGGATTTACACTGGATGCGTGGATGGATCTGTGAGTGGTGCAGCGCAAGCCACCCATGGTCGCTTTGTAGGCGCAGACCTGTGGTTGGTCACAGTGACCTGCAAATACGACACTGGATGCCGTCAACTTATATATATATATATATATATATATATATATATATATATATATATATATATATATATATATATATATCGCGGGAGAGCACATGGTGCGCTAAGGCTGGTGGTGGCTAGATCCTGACAGATCGTCTACCCACTGCTGCTACTGTTGTGCCATTTGCTCATGCCCTGGGCACCTCCTCGTGGCGACCGCTGGGTGGGATTTCGGTCTCGCCCTTCTCCCTGCTAAGATCCAGGACACCAATTCGCATGAGTCAGTGAACTGCCCATGTGCCAGACCCGCTGCTTTCAGGTGTTCATTTAATCGAAGGCTTTGGCTGGTGACCCATGTCGTTCTTCTGTCACGTGTGGGCGACCTCCCAATATCCTAGTCCATCCTCTTCGGAGGTTAGGAAGTGCTCGACGGCCTTCCGCCCGTAAAATCTAGCCATGGGAGACAACAAGTCTACGGGTTATATGCTTACAGCTCGATTGGCGTAGAGCACGAGTGCCACGCATTGTCTCTGAAGGTGGAAGAGCACCTCCGGGTGTTCAATGGTTTGCTACTACCCGCTTTAAGCCAGGCAGCCCTGGTCAAATTGGTGCAAACCCGCCAGAAACCCACCTGCGTCTGACCATGGTCGCAGATGTGTCCTATTATGGACGCAAAACATATACGAATCAAACCAGTACGTCAAAGGCTGTGTGTGACGGCCATCAAGCAAATCATAGTCTGTCTCTGCAATCACATTCCCGAGCTGGATCTGCTCCCCACTGCCTTGTGGGTCAGGCTTTTGAGCCAAAGGCTCCGGGCGGAGTCCCTCAAGCAAACCTCCGAAGCACAACGACCACCTCGCGTGCGATTGCCCACCAATGCAATCGTATGCCTGCGCGCAAAGCACTCAGCATCGGGTGCTGGAACGTGCGCACACTACTGAATCGGAACTCCAGCGAGCGCCCGGAGCGACGCACTGCACTCGTCGCGATGGAACTGACGCGCTACCACATCGATATTGCGGCGCTCAGTGAAACCCGGCTCGCTGAGCAAGGTAAGTTGCATGAAGCAGGTGATGGCTACACATTCTACTGGGTGGACAACGCCGCCTCAGCACCACGTGATCATGGGGTCGGATTTGCAATATCCGATCGCCTCCATGGCCTGCTGGTGGGCGAACCAACGGGCATCAGCGCGCGACTGATGACTGTTCGCCTACGACTCGGAAGAGGTATGTTTGCTACTTTTATAAACATGTACGGTCCGACCGTGTGTTGTCCTGATAACACACGTGATCAATGCTACACTCAGCTATCCTCCGTGATACGGTCTGTGCCGAGGAGCAACCGACTATTTCTGCTGGGTGATTTCAACGCGCGCGTTGAGCGTGATGCATCGGTGTGGACAGATGTCATCGGTCCGCATGGCATTGGTTCAGCGAATGCGAACGGTGACAGGCTGCTCTCACTGTGTGCCACTCACGGCCTGACGATCACGAACACTCGGTTTGCACTCAGTGCGAGTGATATAGCAACTTGGACACACCCACGGAGTGGTCACACTCAACTACTCGACTATGTCATCGTACGTCAGCGTGATATGCGTGAAGTGCGCATGACACGTGTACTGCGTGGAGCTGAGTGTGGCACTGATCACAAATTGGTGCAGACCAAACTGTACATATATTTGCGTAAATCTATGTATTGCACTCCCGCCGTGAATCGGCGTAAATTTAACATTCCCTCCCTCGGTACTGTGGAGAAACGTATTTAGCTGGAGAAGGCGATGGCTACACGCCTGTGTGGTGATGTGGACTGCATAGCCACAGTGGGCGACCTGTGGCACCACATTCGCGACCAGATGACAGCTGCTGCCAAGGAGATCATCGGGCGCGCAAACTGTAAGCGGCCTGATTGGTTTGATGAGAACAATGCGACGACTCGCGCATTGGTGTCGGGAAAGAATGCAGCATTTGCTGCACATGTGGTCGACCCCAGTGACTTGGGGAAAACGTGTCAGTTTCGCAAACTTCGACGGCGACTGACCCGAGAGCTCCGTCGCATTAAAAATGCATGGTGGACAGAGAAGGCGAAGTAGATGGAATGCTACACCGAACGCCGCCAACACAAGGAATTCTTTGAGTCCGTGAAGGCGGTGTGTGGACCGAGATTGGAGCCGCTGAGGACGCTGATCGGTGGTAGTTCGGGCGCTACCTGCACACAGACTGCAGAAATAATGCAGATCTGATGGAAACACTTTGACTGTCTCTTGAACAACCGTTTAGAGATCGGCTGGCCTACATTGAACGGCCTGAAGCAGCACGATGTGAAGGCGAGTCTGGCGGACACGCCGACACTGGATGAGACGCAGAGAGCACTTGCTCTGCTCCGAAACGGTAAGTGTGAAGGAGCCGACGGGATTCCGCCTGAATTATTGAAACACAGCGGACCTACCTTGGTGACTGCGCTGCACCACTTGGTGCAACGCGTATAGATTGATGAGGAAGTGCCCGTTGAGCTGAAGACTGCCCTTGCGCTACCAGTGTACAAGAGTAAAGGGAGCAAGCAATGTTACACAAATTATCGTGGCATCAACTTGCTGAGTTGTGTGGGCAAGATGATTACCCGAATCCTGCTCAACCGCCTCGTCAGTCAGGTTGTGGAACCGAACGTGGCGGAAGAGCAATGTGAATTCCGTTCGGGTCGCAGCATTATAGATATGGTGTTTGCGGCTCCTCAGTTGCAGGAGAAGTGCAGAGAACGACACCAGCCATTGTACTCACTTTTGTTGATTTCACCAAGGCATTTGATACGGTGAACCGTGAGGCATGGTGGTTGGTGTTGGGTAAGTTTGGTTGCCAGCGTAAGTTTGATTGAATGTCTGCACAGTGGTATGCGAGCGAGGGTGCAGCTGAGTGGAGAGACCTGGGATGACTGCAGTTGTCTCTGATGTGAAGCAAGGCTGTGTCTTAGCTCCTGCCCTGTTTAATATATATCTTCATGCAATGTTGTCCTGTGCTTTTGATGCCGCTTGTGCTTACGGTGTTCGTGTGGAGCACCGTATTGATGGTGGGTTGCTGAACATCCGTCGTTTCGGTGCGAGAACTCTAGTCTGTGAGACAACTATCCGTATGTTGCTGTTTGCTGACGACTGTGCGTTGTTTGCACACAGCGCGGATGAGTTGCAGCACACGACTAGTGCTCTGGCTTCGACGGCGGTCAAATTCGGGCTCACCATCAACACAAGCAAAACTGTCAATCTCTTTCAACTGTCACCGGAGGTGCAATCTTCAATATTGCCGCGATTCAGCATGGGTGCTGAAGTATTGGAAACCACCTCCCGCTTCTGCTACCTTGGGAGTGTGATGTAGACTGATCAGCAACTACACCGTGAGCTTCGTATCCGTTGACATGAACCTGATGGCGTACAAATCCGTGGTGCTGTCCGTTCTTCTGTACGGCAGTGAAGCGTGGACGATGTACCGGCGGGATGTGCGATATCTCGAGCGGTTCCATCAGCAGTGTTTTCGACGGATTTTGCGCATCAGTTGGGACAACAGAGTGGCGGACACGGACGCGTTGCGACAAAGTGGAGTGTATGCAGTGGACTGCATACTTTTGCTGAGACAACTGAGGTGGCTCGGTCATGTGAGTCGTATGTATTCGACGCGGATGCCGAAACAACTCTTATGTGGTCAGCTGAGTATTGGGAAGCGGCATGTGGGGAAACCAAAGTTATGTTACTAGAACATGATTAGTGAGCCTCTCAGTTCTAATCTTGATTGCAGATCATGGGAATCGAAGGCGGTTGATCGGCGTGCATGGCGCGATCTAATCACGAAGGCAGTTGCCGAGATGTAGGAAAAAGCCCTCATGCATGCAGAGAAGAAGCGGCAAGTGCGGAAGCGGCAAACACCGATAGGTTGTTCTCCATCGACATCAAGCGCATGGTGCTGTAGCACATGCGGTCGCGAGTGCCTGAGTCAGGCAAGCTTAGTGAGCCATGAGCGTGGCCACTCGGGACCACTACCGAAGCGACGACGGGTCCTGCAGAGAACGTAGACAGAACCAGCGCAGCGTTTGTAGGTGCGCTGCATTCGATTTACTGACCGTGTGCTTGCATGCTAAGTCTATTTATTTCAGGTGGTGGGTTTTCAATTTTGTGTTAATGCTTTTCTTTCTCATATAAATGTCTACATGTACGCTCTTCTATAAACTTGCACATGTCGCTTAAGCCAGTTGTAGTTAATTTCGATAACCTTTTCGTGTTTGTGGCATTTCCGTAAAATATACTTTCTGACTTAGTGAACTTATCTCGGATTCGTTTGTAAACAACTTATTTCATATACTCATTAATTTAAGATTTTTGTCGCGTTTCCTTATGCATTACTCGATTTATTTTCTTTGTTGTCTTTCTCTCAAGTGATTGGCTGTTGTTTGATATCCCCGGTGCGGCTGCGCTTGATGTGCATGTTGACAAGGTGCGTACCTGTCTGTTACCCGTTAGCTCGTCCATACTGGCTCTAGGAGACAGTTGTTCGTTGCCGAAGAGGAAAGGTTGCACGGTTCTTGTGGCCGTGTTAGGATAAAAAAGTGACTCCATGCACTCAGTGTGGAGCGCACTACGGTCCAGCCTCCGTCTTGTGTGCTGTTGATTCCCCAAATACACCGTGCTTGTGTTTGCCTGTGAAGGAATGTGGGCCGGCTCCGTTGATGAAAAGTGTCTCCCATCCACACGCCTCCCGGTCTTATTCCTTCGAGTTCACACTGGACATGTGTGTGTGGTTGGAGCTGTGGGTGGTGCAGCGCAAGCCACCCATGGTCCCTCTATAGGCGCAGGCGTTCTGTGACTGTCCACAGTGACAGGCAAGTCGGAAAGCGGATGCCGCCACCCACACACATATATATATATATATATATATATATATATATATATATATATATATCAGGGAACGAGTTATGTGAAGTATATGATCTGCTGCTGGAACTGTGATAAATAAAACGTGGGACAGGCTTGTTGAAACTTGGTTCAAAGCTACATGAACACAGCCTAGCTATTCGTCGGCACGATCAGAGCTTACTGATGTCCGTGCATATCGATGCCGGGAACAGCCAATTCGACGCGGAACACAACAACATCCTCGGAAATGCCAAAAGCCGGTAAGCACGTGAGTTCTTCGAACCCTAACATTCAAAGCAGAAGTCGTCCAATAAGCACTTTGACATCAAGTCGCTTACGAGGCACTGCGAACAAGGGCCCTGGAACCACCCCCATAAGACAGGTGCATTGCCGACACCGCTATATCTTCCACGATGTGAATGGAATGTCTGGATTAGACACTTTTTTATGCATCTAAACTTCTAACATCAGTCACGTGTCTTCTGTTGGAAGGTAGGGCTGCTCTGTCTTGAACGGATTCTTTCCGTCATCACTCTGTCGCGTAGCATTTTCCGGATGCTGGTTCAGCATACTTCTTTGATTGCCGTACCAACGGTTACACTTATTTAAGCCGAACTATTTGTGGCTCGAATTCCTCAACCACATTCACCTCCACTCCTTTTCAGCTGTAGTCAGCTTACATAGGCGACGCTTGATTGGATTTCTACTCTCTGATACCGCCTGCTCAACCTAATGACCATCATAACAAGGGTTGATCACCACATTCCATTTCAACTTTATGAATGCTGCCCACCTCCATTTCTCTTGGGGATTGAAGTTCTGTTGCTTCACCGACTGTCAAACTTACGGTACGCCGATCCAGTTGACATACAAACGATGCTGAATAAGCTCATGCGTGGTGTTGCATACTTTTGGACGCACTTTAAACCATCAGAGTGTAGAGCACCGCTACAGAACTCGGCCGATTCATCAGCAGTTCTCATTATAACCGAGTAACCACCCGTGATGGCCGATCGTTTCTTAACGGAGTCGGTAACAGACTTACTGTAACCGCCTGACCACCGCCGATTAGCGTTACCGTTTACTGAAGAGAAATCCGAGATAGTAAGTCGAAAGCGGAGCCAGCTAGGAAAGAATGATTAGTTACTACGAGTCGCAGCAGCGCTATCACGCAATCGAGTGTGTTTGGTGCTTACTGTGTAGATAGTTTTAACATGCAGATGGACATTTTGCAATAGGTTGACAATTTTAATACAACGCAAAACTCAGGTATACGAGGGGAATTGCCTCATTGCTATAGATTCTCATCTGGGTAGTTGAGATCCACATCATCGGAAACTACTGCATGCAGTGCTACGGCTAGTACAGCTTTCCATAGCCGTAGTGATTTACAGAAGCAATATATGGGCTTACCGGCTGAAGGCGCCACGGTGCGACCAGTGGTTGAATCAGGATCTGACCACCATGCGCTGACAACGTAAAGATAGTAATTATGCTTCATCCCATATGCCTGGGCATTGTTGCCCAAGTCTGGTAGAGGAACCCAATTAGCAACGCATAAGTCGGTTACGCAGAGTTTCACAACAGACACTCCGATTGTTCCTGGAGGTGCATATTGAGCCGGAATCGCGTCCACTGGCCTGGTCATTTGGTGTGCATACTTGTGACTAGACTTCCTTGAGGTTTATTGTCCTTCAATAAAGCTGCTGATTGGGCGAAATCTCCTGGGTTGGTCACTAAATGACATGGCGGAACATCATGAAGGAGCTCATCGAAAATATGACCGGAGTTGGCGCTTGTCGTCCTGGATTTTGTCCTCAGTGGGTGGATAACTCGTCGTGTACGCCAAGGTTACGAATTCAGAAGCACACCTGCATTCATGTCGGGCTTTTACTCATTCCAGCTTGGTCTTTTTTATCTTTTTCATGCTTATCGATATGTCAGTGTTCCGGTTGACACATATCAAGGTGACGGGATCCGATGTACCACGATGTCCGGATCAAAGTTGCTCATCCCAGCCAAATCCCACGATTCACATGCCCATCTACCCCGAGAAGCCTTGTTTCTAAACGCTGTACGAGATTAGCCAGTCGAGAACCTTCTCAAAGATATCAAGCCGAGCTAGTTTGCGCCGTTTTCACAAACAAATGCTTCAGAATTGCTCAAACGAAAGATTAAACACCTTGCTTGACACATTTGCCGATTCAACGGACCCCTGTATCCTGCTGTCACTCTTTCCTTCCCATGACGATCAAATTCGCAACCCCCACTCCTTATAGTTGCATTTTGCTTGTGGATTGGCATCCGCTTCATTCTTTACGTCCCCCTACCAACTTGCATTAGCATGGCCGCGAAAATCGAGATGACCATACCTTTTCGCCTTCAATTTCACCCATAACACTCAAAGTTATCCTTAAAAATCGCACTTAATAAAGCTCTCAATATGGTCGTTAAGGTTACCGAATTGAATCCAACGAGAGCGAACGCATCTCAATGCCACTGTACATTGAGTGATCAATCCCAAATCGGCTAACAACATCCTACTTCGTGTACTCATCTGTTATAATATCAGCTGATTTGGGATTGGTCACTGAACGAATAATACGCAATTTTAAAGAGCATCTGGCTCCCTGAATGCAACTTGATATTATTAAGGACCATGTTGAGAAATCTATGGAAGAACATGATTTCCTTAAGGAGGAATTTGAAAGCGCTATGGATGCAATTAGCTGAGAAAAGGTATAGATTGATGTGAACAACCCGGATGATAGCCGAACAAATAAACCAAATCTGGTCAGGGGCCCCATCCTGCTAAACTAAGCAGCTTAATCCATTGAGCATTTCCCTGGCTCTGATAAGAGCATTCCAAGATGAATGTGTGGTCAGAAACAGCTTTTTTGGTATTTGCTTTACGAGCGTATATCAAGACCAAACAACAATGGAACCACGGAATCCATCCAGATTTAGGAATGCCAGCAATGACGGTTTGGTGGTTACATGGGGATCGGACCCTTGCACACAAAAGATATAGCGTTATGGGGTGCAGTGTATGAATGGACTGATGCGTCCAGCCCCACTTCCGGAGCGCTTTCGAGACCGAAGAGCTCTCGTACGAATAATGGAATCCAGACTTTAATCGTACTCATAAGTAGGGGATATCTGATGTCATTAGTTGAGAGTTCGTCGCACCAGCTTCCACATCAGATAGTCGTTCACATGCCCGGAAAAGCTATAGAGTGCATTTTCAAACTATCGGGCATTTGTCCGTTGAAACTGCAGTCTAGCGCTTTTCCGGGCATGTGAACGACTATCTGATTTGGAAGCTGACTGCGACTAACACTCAACTTATCAGACGTCAACTGTTATTGTTTTAAGGCGAACGCGTGCAACAGTGTTCGATCGAGAGTGGGTGACTAAAACCAAAGTATGCTAATCAAAACATGAGGTGGTCGAATTCAGCAACCAATCGCCTAGGCTACTGATTTGACTAATCTGAAAACATGACAATCGGGTACGTTTATGTCGCCTCCGCACATTTGGTCGGACTTCCAGCGATTGGAGAGGTAAACAAGTGCGCAGTTGGCAGATTATCTTACAAGTTAACGAGGACAACCAGTCAAGTCGTGATCTGATTACATGGCAGGCTGTCAGAAAGAGATTGCTTCATCGGAGTTCTCCCACCCACTTGGATGGAGAATAAGTGTATCCAGAGCTCCAATCAACTGGTAGTGCATAAAAGAAGATATGGTTGACTTGAGTGTAATGGAGTAACCAGATGCAGCCTCTTGAAAAGCGAGGCCTAATGTACACGCGAATTATGGTGGTACACGATCGCTGTCTCGTAGGATACATACGGGATTAAAGTAGAAACATACCGATAACATTTTTGCCCACCAATATGGATCGGCTGAATCAAGTGGAATCGCTAACGGTGTTCGTGGCGTTTCTACAGCCATAGCATAAAGGACGTGTTTCACTCCAAGACTGAGTGGAAGCACTTGCCTTAATGCGTCAATTCATGCAGACTGTGTTCAAACGACCGATAGACTCCAAGCTATGAAAACGAATATTGAACACTAGAAATTTTCAAAAATCCACAGCTAGATTTCCCATTCGCCCTGTAATTTCAATTCGCCTTTGCTCAACAATCTGATGAGCGGGCACGTTTTCAGAACATTTCTCTGTTTGATGTAGATGTGTTCGTGTGGTTATCGCGTTACACGATCGAAACGCTATAAGTAACGAGTTCGGAATTCATATTTGAGACATTTAAAGAACTGCGCTACTTCGCTATCGATATAGCAGATTATGGAGGTTCATTTCTGGTTGTATGTATATACCCGTA
Source organism: Dicrocoelium dendriticum (assembly GCA_944474145.2). Classification (NCBI taxonomy): domain Eukaryota; kingdom Metazoa; phylum Platyhelminthes; class Trematoda; order Plagiorchiida; family Dicrocoeliidae; genus Dicrocoelium; species Dicrocoelium dendriticum. Next base: position 34,163,871 of record OX104066.1, on the reverse strand, counting down.
AACAGTTCTTGAACGGTCTAGCTCGTACACGTGTTCGGAAAAGACCGGCCGAGTTGACAAATACTAGGTGAAGACTGCGGCATCCGTAAAGAATGGATTGTGTATACAAAAGTACAATGATGCACGAGGAGTTAAGTGAAAGAGACATACAATAAAAGACACAGTAGCTGGCTTCAACAACACCACAAGTTGATCCACGTAAGCATCCACAAGGATGTGAACCCGGCGGTGAAAACGTGCCAAGTCCAACATCCGAAGAGATTCGCTTCGATGAGCAGCTGTGTCACGGTGCGTGCCATATCATCCCATATCTTCACTGAGGTTGCCAATGACGTTTGAGACCCACGCTCGAAATAGTGCAATCGTGCCAGGCAACTGAGAGCCAGGAGAACCGGGGGTGATACGATCAGCCAGCAAAAACCGAAAAGGCCTGATAGTACTCTGTGTGCAAATGAAAATGACAGGGAGGTAAAAAAAAGGTTGTTGCCGGGAAGGCAGGAGATTGCTACAGGAATGTGTATTCATATCGATTTTGAAGGCTGAACTATTGATGTCACGAACCTGCGGAGGAGCTTTGTTCAAGTGAAAGATTTAATGATCCAGATTACCCAGTAGTTGAATCGCGCGTGATTGGCGAACAGCGGCGTCATAGGATATGCTTCGCTGATCACAGTGATTGGACAGGAGGCGGTTTCTTAAAAAAACGAATTGGTGAGTGACTTAAACAATAAAGTGCCTGCTTACGCTCCGAAGATCACCGGTGTGGGTGCTCACGACTTCGAAGTATGACCAGCCCATGCGCGACTAGAGTTGGTAGCGTGGCAGCGTGCTGGCGTATCGCTGACATTTGTCTTAAAACGAGAAGTCACGGGCACATTACCAAGCAAATAATACAGCGAACCGTATGCAACTTAGGAGTAAGTGAGGCTGTGTGAGGCAGAACAAATGAAACTACGACATACTGCGCATCGATCGGAGCACGAGATCACACTCACGTGGGAACGATCTATCACAGAGGATCCTAGTTTGCATAGTCTATAAACTTGCTGCGATTACTGACCTCAAACAAGTTGTTACATGAGACCGGATCAACGGTACAGAAAACACAAGGGAATAAACTCTGAAAGTATTTCACTTCGCGAGCTAGCCAGACCGGGGTGTTGGATAAAACTCCGTTATGAAGCAGCTGGCAGATGTGATATCAGAGACAAACTCAGCAGCTCAGCAGTTAATTTGCAGAAGCAAGCGCATACGACTCATTGGTTCGTGGGCGAGTTCATGTCCCATCACTGCGACTCAAACCAGCTACGTTAACATACAACTGGTTGGTTTCAGAACATCTGCCCCCTCACATAGACCACCTCAATGGTGAGAGTTAGACTATATTGCACAAATATTCGCTACAGACATGACAGGCGCATACCCCCAAGGTTCAATCAAGGAAGACAGTACAAAGCTGAATTTAGGGAGCATGCTGTGTGGTTGGGTTGCGATTCGCAACCTCTATTGAGACCTTGGCTCACTTTGAGGTAAACCTCGGTCATTCCGATCTCGAGGACCGTATCCTGAATGGATATATTTGGGTGTTGCTCTTCCCAACACCGGCACTGGTGGTGTGTCAGTGTTGAGAAGAGCAACACCCAAATACACACAGTACTCTGCGAGGAACACCAACGAACATGCAGTTCAATCGTTGGCAGGACAGTCCGACATCCACATTGTGCATGATTTTGTGTGCAGATAAGTCTCTCAAGCTTACATAACAGACATTCGACAAAAGTGGATTAATTTGAGGCAGAATACGCTTACTACAACGTTAAGCGTATTAGAGTTGATCCAAAGTGTATTATCTTACGAGTATGTAAACTAGAGCATCTCACAGGCCCATAAAATTTTCGCTATAAGATAAAATCATTTCGGAGGTGAATGAAATGTGTCAGCTTATACGCCGTAACGGCGCTTCGCTGCCGCGCGACCACCACCAGTCGCGCGCGGGCTGAGTATACCGCGAGGACGCCCACCCCTACGCGGATTCGAACCGGTGACCTTATGGTTGGAAAGCAAACGTGCCAACCACTCGGCCACCGGCCGGGAGGTGAATGATGTAGTTGAGAATTGTTAAACGCAGTTAACGGAAGCATATGCAATAACGTAAGACAGCTTGACGTAATAAGATGTGGTTTATTTTAAATCTCCACGTTTTCAGCTATTCCGAATTAAACATCAAAAAGTTTATCCGCAATAGTTCTAGCCCAGGCGAAGAGAAATCAGAAGTCCGACGACCTTGATCACGAAAAAGGTGTTAACAAAAACGCCGCCGAAACGCTGCACAATTACGCCAGATCTACGCCAAATATATACGGGGCTCAAGGAGCTTAGGCTTCCAGAAAAGGAAGTTCAACTGGTAAAATTAGCAGTCTCCCTGTCAAAACTCCGTATGCTGTCAACCAAGTGAAGAAATAGAAAGTTCCGGAATCTTCGAAATCAATGCACGATGGGAGATAATCGATTAACTGCTAAAATAATGGGTTCTCCTTTATGTTTTTACCTTTTAACGGATAGCTCCCGACCTGAAACGGCTGCCGCGGTGTAGGATGCTAGCCTGGGATTGATCTGAAGCCTTCTGGAAGAGGTTCTACGCCTATCGGTCCATCGCCCCGGTTGTAGTTTTCTGGATTCATGTTCCATGCTCTGCAGTCTGGTTCCATTCGTCTGAGGACAGGGTTCTTCGAGGGGCTGTTTAGGCAAGTTGAAGCTGTCCGTCAATAGGTCAAATGGAAGCTCGGCGGATTCCGTTGCTTGTGGCTGACACAGTGTTGGTCGCAGTTGGCTTGCATGGCGAACCCATACCTGCGTTCCAACCAGCAGGTTGTAAATAACATTCTCGCGCTTGCCCTAGATCGTGCTTGGCGTCCACTTTGCGTGTCCTTCTCGGTAATCACGTATAAGTACTGGCTGACCCAGTTTAAACGGACGTCGTTTAGCACCATACCGCCGATTAAAGTCACGTTCCATCTTGAGGTTCCTTTCACCAGCTCTAGACCCTGAGGAAGGCCGAACTGCATCAAATGTCATGCGAAACTCTCTCTTCATCATTACGTTTGCTGGTGACACTTCACCCAGCGTTTGTGGATTTTTGTAGACCGGTACAGAAAGAGGAAACGGTCGATCACCTTCTCTATGTCTCCCTCCCTCCTTGATTTGAGGAGAGCGCGTTTGAATGGATCCACAAATCTCTCCGTCTGGCCATTTGACTGTGGGTGTAATGGTGTAGACCGCAAGTGTTTGATGGCGCAGCGTTTGCAGAACTCCGTGAATGTGGCCGAAGTAAACTATGCTCCATTGTCCGTCATCAATGCTTCATGGCAGCCGAACCTACTGAAGATTTGTCGCAACCTCGAGACTATTGCGCTGCTTTTCCTGCTGCTCATGAAGAACACTTCGGACTACTTGCTGTAAGCATCACCACTATGAGAAAGTTCTGGCCATTGATTGGGCCTGAAAAGTTGACGTGAAGACGGCTCCAAGATTTAATTGGTTCAGGCCACGAGTGGAGTTCAGACATTGGCGGTGCTCTTGAAGATATAGCGCAGATGCTACATCTTCTAGCTAGCTGCTCCAGCTGTCTGTCCATAAACGGACAACACATAACTTCGGGCAAGCGCTTTCATTCGGTTGAGCCCTAGACGTCCTGCATGGAACCGTCGCAGCACTCTTTCTTGCAACGCCTGAGGGATGACTATTCTCTCTGAGAACATGAGGCAATCATTCACAATGGAGAGCGAATGTCTTCGCTGATAAAACTGCTGCATTTCGGCAGATAAATAAGAACGTGGCCAGCTAGTTCTGCGGAAGTGTGTAACCTTCCTCAGGATTGGATCTCGGAGCGTTTCGGCCCGCACAGCTTCGGCCGTAAGTGGCAGATCATGTAGCGTCTCGCTCACTAGGAATTTGACATCAGGTTCGATCTCAACTGAGGCCATGATGGTGTTCTCGTGTTCTTGCTTCTGGGAATCAATGAGGCGTGACAACGCATCTGCCTGGCCCATGGAAGCCGTTGACTAATAACGAATTCCAAAATCATAGCCCAGCAAGGTGAGTGCCCATCGTTGGAGTCGATTCGCTGTATAGGCAGGAATTCCTTCCTTCGAGCCAAAAATGGCCAGCATCGGCTTGTGATCCGTCAAGAGTTTGAAGCAGCGATCATACCCCACCTTGTGAAATTTCTTCACAGCAAACACTATGGCCAATACCTCCTTCTCGATCCGACTGTAGTTTCTTTCGGCTTTCGTCAACGTTCTGCCGGCATGTGCGATCGCCTTCTGAGATCCATCGGAGAACGTATGGGAAACTACGGCACCGATCTCTAGACTCGACGCGTCTGTGTCGAAGACGATTTCTCGGGACGGGTCAAAGTGAGTCAGGAGTAGGTAGGAAGCCAGCAATGACTTGACCCGCTCGAACGCAGTCTGACAATCTGGCGGCCAATTACAGGTTTGGCCCTTGCTCAGCAACTTGTTCAGCGGGGCATGCAGATGATGCGGTTCGGGTAGAAAAGCGCTGTAATGACTGATTAGGCCACAAAATGAACGCAGCGATTGCAAGTACAAAGGCGGGGGAAACTTTTGAATAGCTCGGATATTTTCTGGATCAGGGGACGACCGTCTTTTGAGAAAATGAACTCGAGAAACTTGATGATTGATGTAAAAAATGTACACTTGTCTTCACGGATACGGAAACCATATGACGATGCGTACAAATACTACAGCTATCCGCTGAAATAGTTCTTCTGCCGTCCGACCCATTAAAATGATATCATCCAGGTACGCAGCTCCAGGAACTCCCGCAAGCATAGTGTTCATCAGCTGCTGGAAGATGCCTGGTGCTGTTTTCACTCCAAATGGGAGACGGTTGTACTGGTACAAGCCACGATGAGTGTTGATGGTCAGCAATTCTCTCGAGCTTTCATTAACCTCGACCTGGAGGTGAACATCGGACAAGTCGAGCGTGGCGAAACACTTCCCACCATTCAGCTTGGCAAAGATATCCTCCGGTATCGCAAGGTGGTATTGATGGTCATCCAATACGGCATTCAGGCCAGTAGAAAAATCGGCACAGACTAGCACTTTACCGTTCGGCTTTCTCACAGCAACAATCGGCGCAGCCCATGAACAGTAGTTCACTGGTGTGATGACACCCGCTCATTCCAGTCGGTCGAGCTCCTGATCGACTGCTGCCATGGCTGCATATGGTACCGGACATTTTGCTCTGGAGACTGAATTGGTTCCTTCGCGAAGGCACAACTTTGCTTTGAACTTAGTGCAGTGACCGAGACCATCTTCAAGAAAGGTGGCAAACTACTGCTTTAGCTTTCTCATGTCTTCTATCGACAATGATGCACGGACTGAATCGGCTTGGACTCTACTGCAAATCTGACTCGTTGGAACATCAAACAGTTGGAACTTTGCCATCCAGTCAAGCCTAAAGTGGTTCAAGTTTGGTCGGTCAGACAAGTAGCAGGTTCCGGCCTGTTCCAGTCCGCTGAATGCAATTTTGCAATTTATTTCTCCGACTAGCTTCAGCACTCCACCGGATGCGTTGTGAGCGACTGTTGGAATCAACCATCTTCGGCTTCTTTAGGTGCTTCCAAGTGTTCCTGGAAATGATCGTTATATCTGATGCCGTATCGAACTGCAACCGGGTTGGGATTCCGTTGATGAGCACAGTGATAAATCGGCGGCGTTCTAGAATCGCTGTGAAAAGTGGCAATCGCCAATAGTGATTCTGCGTCTGGCTTCCTGAAGTTCTTCCTTCGGTAAGATTGCTTCAGGTTTCTTGGGCGGGACTGATGACAAAAGTGTTCCTTGTGACCGCGTTTATGGCACTTATCACAAATGTGACGCTTGAATCGACCGTGTCGTGCGAAATGCCATTCCCCACATAACCAACAAGGTGTAGGCCGCTTGTTCGGCGCTCTGTTGAACGGCTTGTTCGAGCCACAGCCTTTCTTACTTTTTGCACAAAATGAACAGTATCAGCAATGATAGGGCGACTCCGCTCAATCATAGTGGTGTCGTGTTTTAAAGTAATCAACCGTTTGCATTCGCCTACAAGAGACTTCCATGTCAAATCTGGATCTTGATCCAAGTTAGGAAGGAGCCCAGTGGGGATTTCCGCGTCGCGTGGACACTGTAAAGCACTGACAAATATGAGACACTTAAACTGGTCATCCGTTAAACAGCGTAACTTGAAACGTTCACAATCAAGGTTAACCATGTCTGCTAGTGCCTCATAATCGTCTGTATCACGCTTACCAATTTTTAGACATTGGTAGCGAATGCTAAACAAAGTCGTTGACTCACTAAAAATTACTTTGAGTGTTGCCACTGTTTCATTGAAAGTGATATCCTTCGGCCGTTTGGACAGGATGTGGTCAACGAATCTTGTATGTTCATTAGTACCGAGCTTGCGGAGCAAAAGACGCACTTTCCATGAATCATCTTGACGGCTGAAATCCGTCCGGAACATATCCTCCCAGCGTTTGAACCATGCCTCGAAAGTGCTTTCGGAATAAGTATCATAATGAAATCCAGTGACAGTATTCGTAAGAAGATCAAGTGAAACAGACTGCGTGTAACGTGCAGCTGCTCCGTTTGACTGTACCTTCAAGCGCTGCGTTAAACTTTCAATCAGTTTCATTTATGCTTCCATCTGGGATTGTTGCTGAAGAAGCAGATTTTGAGAGTGTTCGGCGGAAAAGTTTGTGACATTTTCGTGCCTGCCTGTCGCCATTGTTACATCTTCACGTTTTCACGCTATTCCGAAGTAAACACCAAAAAACTTTTCCGCAAAAATTCTAGCCCTGCCGAAGAAAAATCAGAAATCTAACGACCTTGACCACGAAAAAGGTGTTAACAGAAACGCCGCTAAACGTAGCCGAAAAGCTGTACAATTACGCCAGACCTACGCCAAATATATATGGGGATCAAGGACTTTCGGCTTCTAGAAAACGAAGGTAAACTGGTAAAATTAACTGTCTCCCTGCCAAAACTCCGAATGCTGGCGATCACGTGAAGGAATGGAAGGTTCCGGAATCTTCGAAATCAAGGCACGATCGAAGATAATCGATTAATTGCTAAAATAATGGGTTTTCCTTTATGTTATTTTACCTTTTTCCGGATAGTTTAGGTCATTGGCGTTACAACTTGTGCCAATTACGCTTAGCGCAACACACAAGACAGAAGCAATTTGCTCAGTTCAGCAGCCAAATATGAACCAACTCCAGATGCACGATCCATTGCGTTGTCATAAGTGAGATCATCAAAGAATGGCGCAACAAACACTTAGCATCACATTTGAGTTAACATCCGCACACTCAGTCGTGAGTAGAAATACGTTCAGAGAATGAAGTAAATGCAACCGGAAGTAATGTTTTCATTTGCCGGATGTAAGGTCGCGCAAAGTTCGAGCCAGGTAACAACCGATGTGGATGCGGGAAATGAAGTCACTGAGAAACCGATGAACAGACTGTTATTTGTTTGTCCATCTAACTTTTTTAGACTGGGGCGCACGAGATTCGTTCGTTGCTCCACAGAACAGGGATCACATTTGACACCAGCGGTGGATTGTTGTTGTCTCTTAATTGGTTTGCCCATCTAAACTGTGTTGGATGCTGAGTTAGCTGCGAGGAAATGGCTAATACTGACGTGAGGCAATGAAAATCGCGTGTTGCCTCAACGATGCCGTCTTATCTTCGCACGATAACCAGCTTTTTGTGACCGTAGGTTGCCTACACGATGTAGGCGTCTTGACTCTGAATGTATGCTTAAGGCACTTAGGTTTTACACAAGATCTCCCATCTCTCCCTCATGGTATTCTCCATTCCTTAGGTTATTGTAGTTATACGGCAGTGAAGCACCATCTCAAATGGCCGAGATAAGATCGTCATGTGGATGGTTAGTGGGCAGTGTTAGTGCATTCCCCAAACCGGAACCATGTGTGAGCATTCAGTTAAGATACATTTACAAGATCGATTTCACTACCGATCTGTGTGACAAATGGACCACAATATTTCGACTGACTGGTGACTCTCTTTCTCATCGCCGAAAGTGTTTGTTACTTCGATAAGAAATTGTCCATCAAAACACAAGTTCGTGCGAAGTTACATTTGAGTGTAATGAGAAAAAAGCAAAAATAAACTTCGGAGATTAGCGGGGTTAGAGCACATTTGCTGCCAGTAACCCAGGAGCATTATGATGGTTCGAACTACCTCTATGAATAGAAGTTTGTGCTGCCTGAAAAGCAGTTCCCCAGGCCTTAGGAGCCGTGTAGACGGTAACAGAATAAAAAAGTCACATGCTATCGCTGCGAAAGTTGACCCATTTTGGTCCAAGGACTTAAAGTGTATGTAGATTCTTGCCAAGGCTGTGCGTAGAGCATCACTGGTGACATCGTGTTTCCTCGAAAACCAGTGAGCGCAGGTAATGGGGATTGTGTGTGTTCGTTTGCTTGTCAATGAAGACGGATTGATTTGCGTTTGTTCGTCACTTAGTGTGAAATTGAGCTGTTTACCCAATGCTGAAAGGTTCAAAGGCAGCAACCGTCGACCTAGCCAGCTGGAGATGAAGTCTCTGTCCATGGACTGTGTGTTGGTCTTTCTAGATAGCGGTCCGAGCGACCCACTCCACACCTAATTTGTAGCATTACGTGGAATGGCTTGCAATTAGCGCCAGTGATGAGCTTGTCATCATCCCCTAACCGGACTACTTGTATAAAGTAGGTCTGCTGCTGCGTTGTTTGTGCAGTGAGACTGATCATGATGTGTGTTGCAAGAACCGTCCTGTTGATACCGCCGTACTTCATTACAATCGCCAAGTTGCTGTGATCATGTGATAATGGCAAGATGTAGATGCCTTGATCGCGAGTGCTTGATTGGTGATTTTAGATCTCGTTAGGCCCCTCTTCCCATGATTCACCCATCGTATAGCCCATAGGTTTCAGTCAGAAAGTAGCGAAGCATCGATACCGAGGTGTTGCGGTGCCAAGGAGCTCGTACACGCTTATCCTAGGGACAACCCAAAATCAGTAAACAAACGCACTAGTACTCTATGTTTAACTGCATAGATAAGCGAAGTGCAGAAAAGCGGACTGCCACTTAGGCATATTCTAGCAATGCACCGTAGTGTAAATTGGCTTGCTGGCCAGTGAAGATCCTTTCGACACTGCGACAACTGGCCAATCCATATGCAGTGTTAAGGATTCCTTTCAACTTATCCATGATTTGGATAACATCAACCTGTCCTACAGGTTTATGTGTTCGCTGTATGTGGAATCGCTGTTCAATAACGTCTCGCTACACCAGCCGCTTGGTTACATATGCGAACTAGCTGAACAATCTGGCTATTCGTTATCAAATTCAGTCGAATTTCCAAATGAATCATTGCTGTTGTGAATGGAAGACGTTAGCATCCACTTTCAGAATACACCATACCATCAAATCGAGGGAGTGACAATGGCTCTGTACTCACCGACTTCTTAATGATGACGACATATAGAGGCAAATCTACAAAAAATAGCCAAGCTGCCATACCATAGGCGTTAGGTGGATGACATATCCGTCTTTTGTTCGTCGTAGCAACTTATCGACCCACCTGTGACGTAGCACAGAACTGTATGCTAGTCTTGGACATACTTGTCAGTCGCAAAAATGGCGGACTCATAGAGAGGTCCGTCTAAAGAAAAGCAACAAGGTCTGACGAATACCTGCACTTCATCTACACTTCACTTAAAATGGCGGTTACCGCGAAAAAAGACTCCAAAAGCAAAAGAGGAGTGCAGGAAAGTTGTTGGGCTGAGAGCCACCGCGAGTCACGAATCTTGTTTGTGTCTTAGAGAGTGGGGTGGAGGCAGGGACTTACTTGGAATTCCGCGAACCGTGAACGAACAGTAGAAGCAACGGTACAACCACCACACTCAGGAACAGACTCGCTGACACATTTAGACACGCAGCACAGGCCAAAAACAATGTCCAGGTGACCAGAAGGATGGAGGTTGACCAGGCGGAGTTAGATTGTATGGGTGAGACGAAGCAGCTGAAGAGTGCAACAATGCAAATATGGAGATGCAACGTTAGCTGTACCATGAAGATGTGAAGCGCTCAATTATCTCATAAGTAAGTAGAGGAAAGCAGTCCCTAGAGGATTGGTGAGAAAGCAAGCGAGTACGCAAGTGATATGGAGCACTGCCAAAAGAGTGATGTGATCCTGAAGAGTGACCACGCGCGAAAAACGCGTAGCGGAAGTAGCTCTAGACAGGTGTGAAGTGAATGCATTTTCATACTGCTATCTAGTGTCGTGTACCGCATTGGTGGACATGAACCGGTGGCCAACAACGTGTTCGCACCATATAGAGCCATGCCTAATGCAGCCAGACTAAACTAGGCGAATGATCTATTTGCACAGCATGAGCAATGGAAGAGTGTTTATATACCTGATGGAAAGGTATCGCGAAGCCGCTTACGTGCTTACACACCCCGATACTTTGGATTGAATGCACGAGTGGAGCAAGCGTTGCGCATCATGCATGACTTGAAGTTGTACATCCCAGAAAAGCAGATCTCAATGTCGTCCTACATCGATGGCTGGAGTAGACTTATCCGAACACAGTGTAGTAACACGGCCAGCAGCTTGTTGGCAGATTATAAAGCAAAGGGTATTGGAAACCCCTCACAAACGAGCAAATGAGTGTAGCATATTCTGTAATCTGCATTAGTTGTCGCCAAACGAGAGTAGTCAATAAATAAAATTGGGAACCAATTGATCAAACTTGCCCGAAGCACTGAAGTGGTGTCGGCATACTGATTCTCGAATACAGTGGACCGCAAGGAAACTGAATATGATCATTATCCCAGAAGGACAATCAGAGTATCTAACATATACATAACTGAGAGCTAATAAAATGCAAACAGCGATTTAAGTGGTCTTGCCCGATGTTATACTTTTGCTGGTAAAAAAAACCGATGATATCAGACCCCAATGAAATGCTGTTCATTCCCAGAAGGAAAAAGAGATAAATACCGACAAAGTTTGTCATCTGATGCTTGGTAGTAGGTAATTCGGAGCCTCGTCGAAGTGCCCGTTGACCTCAAATAGTCTCCGGTGACTAAATCGTGGTCCTCGCACAACTGTAAGCTGTCTGACTCAGTGTTCACCATCTACTGACTATGTAGTTGTGAACCCCCGATGAATGGCGAAGGAGCATGAAAAAGTCCACTGAAAGGTTAGGTAAGATTAGGGGACTAGCGTTTACAGTCGGAGCCCACAGGATCAGCCGCAACAGCGGTTAGACACTTGATCGAGTTGGCGCAATAAGGAAGGTAGGAGTGATCTGACACCTAGTTCCTTATTTCTGGTCATTATCTAACATTGCTGGTGAATTATTTTTCGGTTGTTTCTCCTAACTTGTGTATTTAATAGATGTACTACACGTCGATGCGTGAATAACGGCTGAGACGTTGAACTGCGTCACAGTATGTGGCACAACAGTAATCGGATGACACATGAGGGCGATCGAACTCGTGGTCCCCGTTGCTAAGATGCTATGGTCGCAAAATTCCTTCGGATTGCCGTAAAGGTTCAAACGTTTTGTTTTGAAGCGCAACGGATACCAGCACAGCAACACGATCGGCATTTGACTGCACATGCGATACCAAGCGCAATGTTATCGATTGTGGTGAAGGAGTCTCCTAATTGGATAAATTCTCTCTGCATATCTGTAAGTTTGTGCACGTGCGGGTAGAAGAGAATGTAGAGACGAAGTGAAATAACATAGCACCGCAAACCGATAACCCGAAAGGTTGGTTGTTTGCTCTCACGGAATGAGTTGGTTAAGTAGAGATTCTAAAACGTGGAAAATGGCTGGTAGGTGTAAAAGCAAATGTTGCGGGACTGTTGTAGTATTCGCCGTGTTTGGATCGCGATACGCAGCCTCATTCTTGTCTGGGGACTTCATGAGGAGAAAGACAGGGCTGGAAACTGAACAAAGGAGACTTTTGTTTCAGAATGTTTTACAAATAATCAGCTGTTTTCAAACCCATCGGAAGCCAGGAGTTTTCCATTGGTTCCAAGCATAGCATAGTGTCGGCAGATGGCCGAGTAGTCCGCACGCCTGGTACCCGGTTCGAATCCACATAGGGACGGACGTTCTCGTGGTATACTCGGCCCACGCGCGACTGGTGGTCGCGCGGTAGCGAAGCGCCGTTACGGCGGACAGCAGACATTTTATTTTTTTTTCCGAGCATAGTTCAAGATGTGGAAAAGATACGGTGGTTACTGGCTGACGTCTCTTTTTAATGAACTACAAACCGTACGAGGAATGTTTGTCACGATGATAAGTAAGTTAAGTTTGGGCTTGGAACACCAGTACTGTAATTGAAATGTGAAACACAGGTCATTTCGATCTCTGGGATGAAATCAGAAGCGGCGGAATTTCACTCGCTGCTCACTTCCAGCAACGTGCGCCGTGACCGGGCTCATCCTTGTCTCAGCAGTATGATTTGGGAATATGGGATGTTAAGTACCTGAGCTTCAATGTGGTGATACAGTGGATGAGGAAGCGAGAACATTGGCTTCCATCTCTCCACTCGTAAGCAAAAGCGAATAAAATAACAATAGCGGAGGTGAGCATCAGCAGTTAGTAACTTCGGTAGATAGGACAAAGAGACTTGTCGTCAGTTACAAACCAAACCCTCAGGCACTGTTCATTAGACGGTAGAAAACTGCTCATCCTCGACCGTGTTCATCTATGGAACTAAGAAGGGAGTAATGACTGCCCCAGCGTGGTAGAGGTTGGTTGCCACTAACCCCCATTGCCGGTGCAACACTACCCATTTACGATTGGATGCTCCGGGTTTGGAAGTGAATTGTGATGCATCAGTAAACCACCTTTAGCGTTTGGATAGTCGGTAGGAGGTTAATCATGTCCATTGTATGCCTATCATCCGTCTTGCCCGGTGTGTTTGGTAGTCTCTACTCGGGTGGGTGAGGCCACAGGGTAGCTAACATAAGATACCACATCGCAGCGTGACCAAGGGACGTAGTCGTATTCTGACTTGCTAGATGGGCACATCGGTGACTAGATACCCAACGCAGCATGGAGCAGACACGCAGTCAGCGGAACACTTGCATAAGGAACATGTCATTCGGTAAACCGCTTCAGCTCCCTGCAATGGATTTTTGCGTGAATGTCTACATTTTCCGTCGTCTGCCTCGCTCACTCTGCTCGAATCGCGTTCCTGTATCCGGATCAAAGTTGATTAAGAGGTGAGCTTGCCAAACAATACACTCAACTGTCATGACACTTAAAACATTGTGTCCCATTATCCACTTCATTAATGCAGAAAGGAGACAAATGCTGTGAGATGGTCACATGTCGAGTGTTCTTTTGACATACCCATCTTGTCAAACGAACCCCCATATGGAAGCACCAAGGCCTCCGATGCAATCTATCGAAGTCAACGAACCGTTGCAGTTTTGGGGATTGGACGTTTTTGGACCCTTGCTGCTCAGTCGGTCAGGAAACAGGTACATACTAGTGATAATTGACCATTTCATTCGATGAGTAGAAGCCGTGCTGAGCAGGGATTAAACAAGTGAAAGAGTGACACAGGCATTCGAATTTAATGTACCGCAAGTACCGTACAGTGTGTTACTACCGACCAAGGACCCAGTTTTGAGTCGAAGGCGTTTCAGAGCATTGGAAAAGTGGAACATCCAGAGACGACGCACGTCACTGTACCATCCGTAGACCAACGAGTTGACTGAACGGTTTAATCGAACATTGAAGACGTGCATAAACGTTTGGCGCGAGAGGAAGCATTGCCTGGGGTTCTTCTCACGTACAGAACCAGCAAGCAGTGGACCGTGAAAACGTTGCACCATTCGAAGTACAGTTTGGCGGACAACTAAGGATTCCGCTTGATACATGCATAACATACGTAGGAGTGGGACATCCCAGCAACACCGCGAACGTTTGGAAGCAAGCACCAGAAGAGAAACCAGGTTACGACAAGCAAGGAATAAGCGCAACAGCGATGCCAGGTATGCGGCCCACAAGTGAAGGTCTTACAGCGTAGGAGAACAAGTCAAGATAGGAAATCATGATCGCCCAGAACATGGAGGGCCAGGAGCATTGAAGTTCAGGAGAGGTTGGAAAGGCCTCGACGAAGTACTCCATCGGAAAGGAGAGAACTTCAAAATTGACAACGGAGCGCCGCAACGCTGGGTGAATGCCGCCCTGCTGCGGCCGTGCCACGCGAGAGAAAAGCAACCTCGAGAAGGAGCGGTGTGGGAGGCGGAAGGGAGTGATTTCCGGAAAGTAAAGAACACTAAAACAGGGGCGGACGGAAAGGGGAAAGGGCGCAATGAGGGGGAACAGATGGAGCGACACTGGCCTGACGGAACAAGACGAAAATGGGGCACGATCGACGTCCGGTAATGAGCCGGAGCCAGGCAAAAGGGGGAGGGTCTTCGTGAAGAACGTAATAAATGGCAAAGCCGCCCTTATTGCTGCCTTCCGGACCAACCCCAAGCAAAATGATACATCCATGTTCAAGCAAATCCCGAGCTACGGAACGACTCTGGGCTGGTCAGAATGAGACACGTGAAAGCGGAGATACTAGGGTGAAATGGGCAGGGAATACTTCAGCACGAGTCCCCCAAAGTGCGTGGACGTGTCGCGAGCGGAAGCGAGGATGGATGCTGCGTCGTTGAAAGGAAACGTGACTCATTAATGTACGCCTTCGTGAGTGGTCATATAGCTTGTGATCGCGCCAATAAAGATTGTTCTTCACTGCCGCGTCGTTCTGGCACATTTGAATTCGATTCACCCGAATCTGTCTGTATCCTATGAGATGGAACAACATGATAGCCTACCGTTTTCGGACATTTTCATCAAGAGGCGGATCTATGGTACACTGTCTACCGCAAGGCGATCTGGAGTGGGCGATACTTCCAGTTTACTAGCTTTGCTCCCGTTGTATCCAAACGCGGCTTTGTGATAACTCTATAGCGCCAGGCGAAGTTTTAGTGCGGAAAAACTAAAAACCGAATAAGACCCTAATGTCCAATGGGTATCCGGAAAGGTTCATTCAGATCCAGTGCAGACCACCAAAAATAAAGACACTGGTGCAGACGGCAGAGAAAAACCTGTCTATCTGTTCCTGCCATTCAAAGGTGAACATATCGCAAATGATATTGGACGCAAATCCAGGTCTGCTATGAAACGCACTTACACAACCGCCCAGTTGCGACTCGTCTACACCACTCGGAGGCTAGTGTTACACCACCATCCGGGCGAGTTATCGAGAACAGTCTGGTCTCTCACGTAATATACCAGTTCACCTGCTGTTGTGGTGACGTATACATTGGCAGGACTGACCGGCGGCTGGCCCAAAGGGTGGCCGAACACCTCCCAAGCTGGTTAAGGCAGTCCGATGTCACAACAAGACAGGGTGGATCAGGCGATAAAGCAGAACCCTACTTCATCTATCGCAAAGCAGCTAGTGACGACTGGTCGTCACGGGGACATATCGGTCGCTTTCAAGCTATTCATGCGGGATAAGAATCCAAAACGGTTGGCTATAGGCGAGGCACTGTTGATCACACAGAATCGTCCAGCCCTGTGCGCAAAGAAATAATTGAGGCTTAGCGTTGATTCTTTCGTTGCATCTTGTTCATGAAGGTTAGTTTCACGTATACTTATTCGTTTACATTTGGCATGTATTATGTTTGCGACTGAGGTGAATAGACGAAATTTCGTGCAGAATGCCCATTTGGTTGTCGAACCCGAGAAGAAACGTAAGTAGAACGCATAAGGCGAACAACTGTTTTGGACATTTTACTCATCAGGGCTAGTGCAGAAATATACTTATGATCAATCAAGTTTGTAGGACAGTATACAGACACACTAATGATTAGAGAAAATTAAACTTATACACTCCTCGTGATGTGTGACGGCAAATTCATCTCGTGTGGTCGACGGCCATGGAAGTTGTAATGCTTGAACGAGCTTCTTTTGGATGCAGAGATTAGATTTCATCAGTCTTATGCTTACTGCTTTATCAGTAGCAAGCAGTCGTGCTGCTAAATGACGGGTAAACTGTGACAGTATCTTGTACAGGGTTTCGAAGGCATTACTTTTGTCAGAGTTGTGCTCAGTGGCAATCAGATGGTTAGTAACTGCACTTGGATAAGATCTGTCGCTGCGGTTGGTGAGTGAATTCGGCAGGTGCTCCTTGACTCGATTTTCTAAGTCCCTGGTCGTGCGTCCAATATACCTAGCTCCACAGGAGCAGGTGAATTGGTATATTACATTTGATTGGAGGCGACCAGGCACTTTGTCTTTAACTCTAGGGACAACCAAGGATTGCCACTGGGCACAACACTGACAAAAGTAATACCTTCGAAATCCTGTATAGGGTACCGTTATACTTGACCTGTCAGTTAGCAGCATGACTGCATGCTACTGCTAAAGCAGTAAGCATAAGTCTGTTGAAGCCGAATCTCTGCATCCAAAAGCTCATTCAAGCATTACAACTTCCATGGTCAACCACGAGATGAAATTGCTGCCGCCAATCAATCCCACGTGCCACCAATCATCCGACGTTTATCACGAGGACTAAGTTTCATTTTATGTAATCAATTGTGTGCTACTATATTGTCCCATAAACCATAAGCATACTTCTGTGCTAGGATTGATAAAGAAGAAATCGAAAACAATCGAAATGTTAACGTCCGCAACATTTGTCTTCTCTTTGCAATAATGCCAGTACCTTGTGGCGCAGTATGCAAACTTAAGTACCCCATCGAGCAGCTCACAAGATTAGTGGCAAGTTCCGCTATTTGATTCGATCAAACGAAACAAACAACAGACATGAAGCTCATTCTGAAGTCGAATATCAGCCGCCAAGCAGTGCAATCGTGAAGGCCGAAGATGATTCCCAGCGTGCATAGAACACAAATTTTCAACGGCCGGTGTCAGAGTAAGTATCTTGCTCGGGTTTTAGCCAAACCGTTCGTCCCGACCGGCCACCAACATCATTGGCTGTATTTAGGTGGTCAACACAAATGCAATAAGTGACATCGTCATTCGACAGTCTTTGTTTCTTTATATTCTCTTGTTTGAAATGTTAGTTGGCTGAGGTGAAATGAGCCACCAATCGGAGTAGCCATTAAAAACATGAAGGCTAGCACCTGATGTTCTACCACGGCTGCCTGCACTTGATCAACAAAACACTGATGCTACAACACGTGAAAACCGATGACTGTGTGAAAGATGACCGGAAGCCTAGCGTGAAAACTAAGTCAATACGTCTACGTAAGGTAGAAATCTGTTCCAACAGGAGCGTTGCAGCATGGGAGCTAAGGTTGCAATCGAACCAATACGTTCAAGTGCAAATGCATCCCAGCAGTAACACGTTTGGTGGAAACGGTCCCATAAGAAAGCCACAATGCAGCAGAGGTGGGGCGGTAATAAAGGTTGTGAACTAACTGGTGAGAGCCAGTTTTGTAAACTGACGCAATATGACGGAGGAACTACAAGTTGCATGTGGCGCGCAGGAGGAATTGGAATCCATAAGCATCTTGAGTCAATTGGAGCCGGTGGAAGGGCGTAAACAGAAGCTGATCAAGATCATTTATCAGTCACCCGGTAGTCGTTCGAAGTACGTCAGTAGGCAATTAGATGAATAAGAATTGTGAACTTAGAAAGGGAGCTCAGACTGTTGATCCGGTCACATTGTGAGGTTTAGGCTACAGAAACAGTAGCTCGGACACAATCGACGGTGATTACCGTTCCCATTAAAAACTGAGTACATATAGATGCACAAGCTCGAAAAGAATCACCACACACGAAAGTATAATGTGACTATTAGTTTCCCAATTGGAATTTTCATTACCGAAAATAATGTACACTTGAAATCGAGGAAGGCAACGTGGTCGGTCTCAGTGTGTGAAACTTTGCTTCAGTAAAAAGCGTCACTTGAATTTCACTCCGTCCCGATCAACGCTGGCTGACCGCGAAATACACCATTAACTTTGACAGTACCACTGTCACGCTTACACTGATTGTCGCGAAGCTAGCCGGTCGGTGGCCTGTCTTCCAACCCTGAGGTCGCGGGTTCGAGCCTGCGTAGGCGACCAGGAGACCCTCGAGGTATCTTTAGCCCACGCGCGACTGGTGATAGATGCAAGGCAACAAAGCGTCGGTACTGCGTACCAGCGAACTGCTGAACCCTTGAATATTGCCACCACATCCAGTTAACTAAGTGTTTGGGGCTATCTCCTCACTCTATAAGCATTCTGGTATATTGCATAGTCTATCGCTAACGCCGTCATCACCATCATTAAATAGGAAGGACACGAGAATCCGCTGACAGTCGGAGCGGAAACGGTTGATAGATGAGACCGAGTTTATCTTAAGCTTCGCGTGGAGCCTCTAAGTTGGCAGGCTATAGTACAATTTCCGTCAACTGAACGTGAAGTGAATTAGTAAGAGGATGGCGAGTGAGGTGCGCCTGAAGGTGCACAGCCCAACATGCGATTGCGTGCTTCACACTATAAACGAGAAAATGGGTGTTGTCACAGTTCGAATCACCGATATGTAATTCATTGAGACCACTTGGGCGGATTAGCAAAAATAGTGTGCCCTAGTTATCCATCACGCTCGTTTCCTTCGTATTTCGAGGCCACGAAAAACCAAGCTTATATACCTTCTCGTAGGCTCCGTTTGACCTTCTGCTAGATAGTCCACCTGACCCCAACTTTATGGCTGCCATCACACTTGTTTTTTTAGTTTCAAGCAGATAGCCGAAGTTCGGATGTCCAGCGTCCGGGCACTGACGAGTATTTCCGTGACAAACATAAGCCCATACATCGTGCATGGTATAACAGACCTTATTCTATTGATACCCATGGTTCCCCGAGTCAATGGTTTTTGTCACGGGGGTTGGGAACAGGTTCTCGATTTCAAGTAAAAGCAATGGCTTGCTGCGTTCCCTCTCAAAGCTCGGGAGAGGAAGCAGGCCAAGACGTGATCCGAACCGATGCACTTACGACAAAAAGTATGACAGCTAAGCAAGGAGCTATTTCGGTCCATCACTAGACAGCTACTGTACGGCATCAAGTGGCGTGTCGGTGCTCATTAGGTCTGAAGATGATGGAACCTAGAAACATACACACAGATGGAGGAAACACACGTCAATGTTCGTGTGCTCGAAATAAAACCTGAGCATTCATTTGACTAAGTTTCTGAGAAGCTTAGAAAGCCCACATGCGCATCCAGAACCTACAGAAATGAAAACATCTGTCAAGGTGGTTAGCTCACAGATATCGTCCATGCCCATTTCATAAATGTACCCTGACTGAAACCATGGATTAACAGTGCTTGAAGTGGGTTAGCTGGAAGAAATCAATGAGGGCACGTGATCATCAGAGCTAGCATATGAGAACGAATGGCAGGCTCAAACAATTTCTAGCAGTACGCGAACATGCAGGTCACAGGCTTGGCAATATACTCAGAGCCGTTAAGTGTAATAAACACTGGGCCCTACTGTTGTCATTGGAGTTTGTTTGCGAGACCTTCGCCTTTTGGTCTAGGGTGTTGTGGTGGGACGAGAACAGCACCGGTGGTGTCATAATAAACTGCCAGGAACAAAACTATGGTTTGTTTGCAGCACACACGGAAACCACGAACGAGCATCTCGGTAGTAAGGAATACATCAAAAAGGAAGAATGAAAAGGCGGTGGCCTCGTTTCGCTTATCCGCACTGAGGTGTGCACCGGACAAAGTGACTATTTATGAAAGTACGCGATGGGCGGTGGAGGATAAGATCGAAGTTTGGGTAGAATAACGTGGGCGGAAGCTTGTAAGGTGTCGAGAATGTGATAAGTTGTAACACCGATGGGTTGTACAGTTTGTCTAAGATACGATCAGAGTGTTGTGCATGTGCATTGTGTAAGAGCATCACAATGAAGACGTGTGGTAGCATAAGGCGACGGGATAGCTGCGTGGCACGACGAAGGTGGCACATTGTATCGCCGAGAGAAAATGTGCCTTCCAACAGATAACAATAAGTGGAGGCCTAAATCATCCCCGGACGCGATGGACAGTGTCGCAGTAACTGAATAGTCTGGCTACTTCAATGAATAAGATTAACAAATACACAGTGTCGCGAAGACAAGGAGAGGACCATGAAAAGCGAGAGGGCGCTCACCACCACTGGAGAAATGCGCTCAAGATTGGTGCCAACAGAGCGAGCGCGACGAATAGGAGCAGAATACCAGCTGCTAGGAAATCACTAGTCCATGGTTGGATGCCAAGCCAGTGTTGAATCGACTGCCATTCTGGGTGCTTGTAGACGGTGAAAATGAGGTCTGGAGATCCATGAAGACAAAGGCCACTGGCAAATGAGACCACAATCCAGATAGCTAGATGGCTGAGAATCGGTGGGATCTCGTCAGCGGCGTACTTCACGAGCTAGATAAAGGAGAAGAAAAAACAAAGAATGGATGGTGATTTCGTGAAGTTACTAAGAGGTTGAACGTCATTCGGTAGAGCATGGTACAGCAAAGTACCTGTGGTTGCGGTAGCGTCGGGGAATCGGGTGCACTAGGAGAATCAGTGGAATGGTTGCGTTCAGGTGAATGCTTTCGTTTTCGAACTAGTTGATCTGGATCGGGGTTAGTAGTACTAATACCACTCTCGGATAATTGATCCGTCTCTTGCTTAGGTTCCGCGGGATTCGGTTCAGAGTCGGGAATCCACCAAAAGCTAATGACCTGCAACGCAAGAAAAGATGGAGTGGGCGAAAGGAGACAAACAGTTTCTCAAGTAGAGAGAACGTAGCGAAAGTTAACGCGCTTTTGGAAAGAAGCAGGCGCATGGAGAATGAGCACAGTATATTATAAAGACAATTAATACAAACCCAAAACCATTTGAAAGAACAGTCCATAAGAGAATGAGGAGGATTAATCGGGAACAATGTTAGGAAGAAGTGGTTCGCTGATGAAGCAAAGGAGAAGACGCAAATCAGACAGATTTGCGGTAGAAAATTACATTAAAAGGACGCAAACAGAAACTAAACGTTCTGGTAGCAATAAAGCAGGAAAATATGAATGCATTCATATAGCGGTCAATGATAAGAGCGGCAACAACAGTTGCCTAGTAACCGCTAGGTGTTGTATAGCGTTTGGCACGCATGGGATATGCGGACGATAGACAAAATTCCCAAAGGAGTGTTTGTGTGAAATGTACCAAGGAATGAGATAGAGGCCCACGCAAACGCAAAACATATGGAGATGGTAGATGAAGTAGCGGAAAACACTTTTTGGGAAGGGTCGCGTAGGTCGAAGTAAAAGGGAAGCTCCGTAATGGAAATCAAGGCCTCAGTGGGTGCAGAGTAAACGCCAAGAAGCAAAACTGAACGCTGAAGAAATATGTGACGGAGAGGGTGAACAAATGGTGCCGTCAATCTAACACCGCTTGGAGTTACGTAGCAGCAGGCTCTGGAGACGCAAAACGGAAGCTATCTCCTTGTCGCGACTACGTAGCTTATTGAATCCGATGGCCCCGCCCGTTTAGTGCCACCACGCACAGCAACCACAGCAGAGCTGCCTCTGCTGCGAGTTATGTGGTAAAGAGATTCAATTGGCAGCAAAAATGAGGCGAAGTTGTGCCGACAGTGCAGTTTGAACAGGAATGGAATAAAGTCTAAGGTGCGAACCGATACATACTGAGGGAAGCAGGGCGATAGTGTCCTCTTTGTGAGAAGCAGTGATAAGAACATGTACACTTTTTGCGTAGAATCATCGCAGGCAGACAGCTACCACACATATCCAGGAAAGCGCTAGACGGGTGTTTCGTCTTATTGGGACTCGTCAGTAGTGCGCATCCGCAGAATCCTGCCGGATTCGAACCAACGACCTTACTCTTGCGAGTCAGCGACTTATGTCACTGAGCCGTTGGGCGACGGCAGCGGACAGCCATGACTGATATCTAACTGCGATATAGCGCAGTTCATTATCCACTGTTTTGCATGTTATGAATGTGCAGATGACAGGGCTGCCCCCTAATACTTACAAATAATCAGTAGTCGCCTTAGCAGCTTACTTGCCATTTAGATTGGCGGCAGCTTGCAAAAGAAGTCGTTGCTCTGGGGGCCAGCCCTGTCCTCTGCACATTCATAACATGCAATACAGTAGAGGATGAGCCGCGCTATATCGCAGTTAGATATCAGTCATGACGGTCCGCTGCCGTCGCCCATGGCGCAGTGACATAAGTCGCTGACTCGCAAGAGTAAGGTCGTTGGTTCGAATCCGGCAGAATTCGGTGGGTGCGAGCTACTGACGAGTCCCAATAGGAAGAAACGGTCGTCTAGCGTTTTCCTGGATGTGTGGTACCCGTCTGCCTGTGTCCAACTGTGACGAATCTACACAAAAAGCTAATAAACCCCCCTACTAGTTACACATATACACTTGCCAAAAGAGTGTCTTGGAAAACCAACATTAGAGCTTCGACGAGTAGGCCACATTATCGCATGTAGGTAAAGCATTACCAATGGACTACTTAGGTACCGACATATTCTGAATGCGTGGGCACCCGCCAGTAACATGGACCATGGTGAATATACACAAATATCTTATGGCCATTTTACAACCTCTTTGAATGATTGGTGGCTATTGTTTGAGGCGCGCTTATTGCTAAGGCCATGAGTTTTGCAGTCAGAAAGCATTGTCACACTACGTGTTCGACGACTTCATTGCGTGATATCGTGTCGGGCCAACAAAGTTTATTCAAATGTGATGGATGGCTAAGGCACAGATATCAAGAACGCTCATAGTTTCATCCAGTGAAACTGTGAAGTGCGGATGGAGTGCAAATGTCAGCACCCACTTTATTAGAAGGGGAATAGCTAGTGGAACTGTCGGCGTTGTTAAGTAGAGCATTGTTAGTAAAACTGGTAAATGTGTAGGTAATACCAGGTCAAGTACACAGATGCAGTAACCATACAATGTAGCAGCCCGAGCGATAGAGCATTTCCTCGACGAAAATGAAACGCGATCAAGCAAATGAGCGATAGTAACCTTCGTACGCAATGTAAACGTCATTAAAGTGAGCATGCTATACAAATGGTTCGAACCCTAGGGACACCAGCTGTCCGCATCAGCGAAGGTCCCAGCGAAGACCTGGAGAGAGAAAACTGGCAGATGTGCCACGGTAGGCCTACCCGGGTGTGGGATGGTGAATCACCTTGAGAATATCCGATCAAATTTCAGATAGCCAAAAAATACTTCAGGCGCGTGGGAAGATGGTAACAGCCATGACTCACAGCACCTCGGTAATAACAACGACAACAGTTTAAATAAAAATGATGAGAAAGGTTAAAACAAATCAGAAGCAAATCGAGATGGAAAAGTAACCTATGATGGTTCCATAGCACGACCAACAGTAAGATATGAAAAAGCGAATGCAAAGGGTGTCACTGAGCTCGTGACCGCCAGTGATGTGGCGGATCCCGATGCATCCGTCCAGAAACTAGTCAGATTCTTTATGCATTTTAAAGATTGTGTATCGGTTGGTCACCGTGCACAGATTGGAAACAGTACTTGACGGTTCATAAGCAACAGAAAACCGAGTGAGTTGTTACAAGGCTTGTCACCAAACACCAACTCGCAACATCAGTGCTACTTAACTGGTGCTCCAACCAGAAATGTGTGACACCTGAGATCAAGAACGGATAGTAGATGCCCTCGATGCATGTTTGCCGTGTCATCTCAGTATAGAAATTCGGTTCTGTAAAGCCGAAAAAATATTAGCGAAACACGTGGTTACCATATTTATGTCCTGACTGTCACAAACGATACAGCTACGTGGACGGAGAAGCTGATCCACCGGTTCGAGTGGTTGCACGGTTATAAGGAGAACTAGCGGTGTGCAAACCAAGTCTTGCAATGGCATTCTGCGACTATAAAGCGCAAAACGCAAAAGCGCATAACTGTCACTGTGTTTTCATCCAAATAACCACACAGTAGTTGGTAGCTTAGAAATCATACAATTTCTGCCTACTTAAACGATCACTAAGCAACCAGTAGCGTGCATCGCATATTGAAGTTCAGACGGACTGCAACTGACCCTCATGGCTCAAATGCATAGGCTGTTGGCTAGTGGTGCAAGCCACTAGTGGTTAAGGTTTCGGTTCTTGATGGAGCCGGAGGCTGCGCACCAATGACAGACAACTAGTGCTCTCCTGCATTGGTGGTCAGAACGACTGGCTTGTGAACAGCTGGGATGAATCAGTAAAACATGGAAGTCGTTATGCGTTTCCATGTGAGTTAGCCGTGAACCCCTTTCTGGCCAGCGTCTAAGAAAAGGTCCGAAAAGCATCATACTCTGTAAAAAGCGAATTCAAAAAATGTAATTAGCTTTAATGAACGTTTCTAAATAAATTTCGAAATGCTTTTAACCTTTGTCTCCATGAGCATGTGGAGGCAGATATTATAACCATTGAAGAATTTATTTCCCACCGTGTCTACCGCCAATGTGCCCGTCGAAAGTGCAGCGTTAATCATGCAACTGAACGCGAAACACTACGCACACTTGCTTAACCTTATGGTGTAGACCAACACACCGGAGTCGCAAACATTCAATTATACCGATTAACATCTACTTTTCACCTAGATGTCCAACTTCTGAGGCATGAAAAAGTCCTCAGTAATACGCCGGCACTTGTTAATGACGATTCGCAGGCAAGCAACCATCAACAGTCTGGTACCGAAGTTGCTCGTATTTACGTAGGCTAGAACCGGTAACCGATCGCCCACCAGTCAACACTTGAAAGGCGGGAAAACGTTTGGAAAATTCTACGATATCGATCGTCGAACAGCGAGCATATCCTTCGGATTATTTTAGATGATTTGAATGGAAATTATATCATCCTTCCTCCTAGCTTCGACAGTCCTGCACCTAGTAATCGACAGTAATCGAATTCTGTTTTCTGTACA
The DNA here is from genome assembly GCA_944474145.2 of Dicrocoelium dendriticum. Lineage (NCBI taxonomy): Eukaryota > Metazoa > Platyhelminthes > Trematoda > Plagiorchiida > Dicrocoeliidae > Dicrocoelium > Dicrocoelium dendriticum. The sequence goes on along the minus strand of OX104066.1, from coordinate 34,138,816 downwards.
AAATAAAGCACCGCTAAACAGATAAACAAAACAGGAAGCTTTAAGCGAACAATTGTTTTCAATTAATTCTTCTTCAGGCTCATCCAATAATATACATGAGGGTAAGGTCTGTTGCAATCGTCAGTATAACAAAGGAATAATTGATCAGAAAATTTAACTTGTGATCATGGTGGCAGTCATCTGATCACATGACTGAAGTCAGGTGAAGTTGAGGAGTACCATCACTTCCTTCCCGTCTGGTGGTGGGCCACTGAAGTTGTAGTGTTTATATCATCTTCTGGACACACAAGTCCGGGTTTGTCAGGCGTATGCATACTGCCTCAGCAGTGGTAAGTAGGCTTGCTCTTACATGATGGTTATGCCTTGGTGGTATTCTGTAGAGAATTTGATAGGAAGTTTGTTTGTTTATCTGGTGGCCTGTGTTGATTAAATGGCTCGTAATCGCGCTGTAGTTTGCCCTATTCTCGCGATTGTAGAGCTAATCTGGGAGGTGTTCCTTAATTCTCTTACCTAAATGCCTAGTCGTCCGTCCAATGTACCTGGCCCCGCAGGGGCAGGTGAACCGGTAGATTAACATCGATTGGAGATGATCAGGCACTCGGTCATTGAATCTCGGAACTAGTAAAGGTCTGCTCGTGAAAACCACATTCAGCTGAGCCGCATTAAAGGTCTTATTGCAGCTTCGCTGTAGTCGACGCGTGCATGTCTCAGCCGCACTATTTCCTTTGAATGAAAGAGTCAGGTAAAGCTGTTTCTTTTCAACGGTTTGTTTTGATACTTTTGGTATGCATCGCCTCAAACAGGTCTCGATAAATCGCTCCGGATAAACCTGACACACTATTGAGACCCGTACTAGACATGAGGAATTCGCCGTACCACAACATTGCGCAATGGCTGACAAAAATGCTGAATCCCATCAGGCAAATGATTGCTCCTCACAGATTGGCAGATACATTTCAGTTCGTCAACGAAATTCGAGATATGAATGTCCAAGAGTATCGGATGTTTTCCTTAGACGTTGTTTCATAGTTTATCACTTAGCGTATATTACATACAGTGCGACAGCACATAGGACGTTAGAATGGCCAAATTCAACAAACCAACCAGTCGAAATAAAGAGACCACAGCGGCGTTCCACTTGTCCTTTATCGAACCGGCCATAATGTCTGGCCAACAACCGTTGGAGTATTGTCTGCATCAATCCAGTATCAAAAGAGTGCACAAGCAAGTGTCGGCTCGTTGGTTGCACTTTCAGATAATTAAGGACATCATGGTTGAAAGTACACCTGTAGAAACACAATCAAATGATCTGCACTATTTAGCGCACAGAAGTTCAACATCTGCCCCGGACACGATGGTGTGTCTTATATTATTGGCTATTAATAGGTAGGAGGAATTTGTATTTATGAAATTTTACTGATTTGTCGCAGCAGCTCAGAAGTCAGATGGTCTAAGCACCAATCCGGATAAGTAACAGATGAATGTTTCGAGCTATTGGGGCTTGTCAGTGGTGAGCATTCCCAAGGCACCCTAAAGGAAACCGAACCCATGATCGCTAGCAGCTAGCACCAAATAGCCAGCAGCATATGACACTGAGTTGTGGTAGACGGTGGCAGACCATCATAGCAGTGAGATCAGAGGCTTTCCTTGATTAGTAGTCAGGGTAGGCGAACATGTTTCTGATAATGCATCTTCTTGATTACTTATGAGTAGGATATTTTTGGTACGATTTTACTGGTTCGTCCCAGCAGCTCATAAGCCAGATAGTCTTATCTCCAATCCGGAAAAGCACCCTGAGTCCTTCAACTACTGTGCACAAATAAATGCTGTGTAATGGGAGTCGTAACTTCGGAAGCCAGAGACTGTTCTGTGTAATGGTAGGAGCCTATATCGCAGTGGAGAATAAGTTATGATATGTCAACTGGGATGGTGTGCTACAGTCTCACAGGGCTCAGTGGCATAAGCTGCTGACTAGTTGGTGCTAGCTACTTGCGGTCAAGGGTTCGATTTCCTGTAAGCGACCGAAGGTATGCGCGACATGGACGGGCCCCAATAGGGCGAAACGAGCGTCTTGTGCCGTTCCCGATGGGAATTTGACTAACCTGACTTGTGAGCAGCTGGGATGAACCGGGAAAATATCATCAATAATCTTCCCACTCATCAGTAACCAAAACATACGCTCGCAGTCTACAAATGTTATGGGGACAGAACTACTGAGTAGTGGAAGTCGTGACACCGGAGGTCGGCCACTATCCTCTAAAATGGTAGGATCCTGCATGGCAGTGGAGGATAGGTTGTGCTAGATCCCAGTTAGCTTGCTAATTCAGATGGTCTGTCTCCATAACCCATGGCACAGTGGCATAAGCTGCTTACTAGTTGCTAGAGATCAAGGGTTCGCACCACTGAGGAGCCCCAATGGTTCGAAACATGCAGCTGGTGCTTTTCCGGATTGGTGGTTAGACTATCTGACTGATGAGCTGCTGTGACAAATCAGTAAAATTTCATGCGTTATTGTTGAGGAGCTCATTTAGCTCCTCCAAACTTGTTCAAAGCTCGCCTCAGCAATACTGCCGCCATACAGCTATTCAAAATGCGAATCTAACACTTGAGTTCTCATAATGAAAACAGTTGTTATGTATTAGCACAAACTGCGCAGGCCACCTAAACTCTTCCTGCTGACACTGCTGTATCGTCCATCGTCTTAAGCCGCGGTGACCTCAGCTAAGTTTTTCTCAGAACATTCCCAACACGTGACAATTCAGGTACGTTACCAGCATTCACCTTCTACAGTTCATGTATTACGCTTCCATAATATTGAGCTATAAATACGTAGGTGCAGAAGGCATGCTTATCTTTAGCTGATTCTTGTGCATCAGTGCAGTCGTGGGAGGCTACGCATTTCCTCTCCAGTCTCAGCTTGTGTACACACACATATGGTGGCTAGATCCCCAATTCCTCGCAGCGTCTTTGTGTGGATTGTCACTGTGTGTGTGCTGTATCACTGTATATGCTGCGCACTTGTGACATCTCCGAGTCTGCTAAGTGCGCAGTTGAAAGCAACTATCCGGTCATCCGTGGCGAAGCTGTGCGCTATCGGGCAAGTGCATAGGTTACGGATCGGGAAACGCCTTCCTTGCGGTGGTAACTGTGAATAAGTTTCATTTGTCCTGCAAGCGAGTCGAATAAGCAGCCGCGGACAATCAGCAGCAGCATCTCAGAGCGTGGGGAGTTCTGGATTGGTCACCTGGTTCTCTATTAAGTAGCACAAGAGCACGTACGGCGCTGCATCAAAGGCAACGTGACCGGTTGTTGGGTAACTAACCACCCAGTTATGAAACCGGAAGTAAGTACGTAAAGGAGGGCGGATGGACAACCTCGCACGCCACCAGCTTGTGTGGACTGCTTTCGAAAGCTGAGAACACATAGGAGCCTTCTGGCTGTTAACGTCCTCGTATTCAGTGTCTGGTTGGATGTTCCAGGAAAAATCTTCTAACTTCTACGCTGCCACACTCGGACTTTTCGGGCGCCATGAGTAGCTTTATACTGCTAGGTTACTGACTCTCGACGGCTTGCGATATACGTTAATCGCCCCACTACCTTGCGGGTTAATTCTTTACGATCTAAGACTACGATGGAGTGGACCCTTAAATCAGCCCTCTTCATCGAGCTGGATAAGCGGGAAGCTACATGCCCACACAACACATCTGGACATAAACCTATGTAACTATGCTCACCATACACACTCTCAAGTGCTGAAGACCCGCTCCGCAAAACTATGCGCCGCAGCACCACCTGCTACATGTTTTGCTCCACACTTGTTGAACTTACGCATTCCGGGAAATTATTTGCTAATAATGGGCCTCCAACAGCGTGCCGCTTTTATTGACAAAACTAAGTGTAGATAAGTAGCTAAAGACCCTCCGTATGTTACGCAATCGTGAAGACAGGACCTTTCTAACCTAAGGGTCTATTTCAAGTCGGCCGTTTCAATGTCCGGAACACGTGCAACTCCTGCTCGCACTCTGGGATCCTTCAATATTTGGTGTCCATTGCTTTTCTGAGAGCAACTTACAGGACTCTATCACAACCCAAAAACTGACATCGCCTGCGCGCTCCCGCGGTACATTTACACTACGCGTATCCGGAGACGCAATAGCTGAAGCCGCCGGTCAGGCCGATGTGGGGATCGCGTTAAGTGTGTGTACAGACGCAGTACTAATTGATTAGACCGCAGTTAATAGCCGACTTTGCGCAATTCGGTTAAAAATCACCGCACGATTGTCCACCAACAAGAGTACCAAACGCTGCTTGCTTGTCGGAGCATGTCCCAAAGGATTGCAGCATGGACTCAGACAAGGACGAGTTCTATAGTCAATTTTCTTACTTTCTCCGCAAGGATACCGTGGTGACTGCCGGGAACTTAAACACGCAGATCGGTTGATTCGAAGCTGATGAACGCGATTCTTTTTATCTACATGGTCACAGCACACGCAGGACAGCTAACGGAGATCGCCTTCTATAGCAGTGTTTAGCACGGCTTATGCCTCTTGAGCACAAACTAATGGTGCTCCTAGCGACTGCGCATCACTTGGCGACCCCCTTCGCATGGACAGTGGTAGATGCAGACTGACCACAAGGCTAGCAGTTACTATTGGCGATGATGTACGACGGACTGCAAATCAATTTGGACTATTTACCTCATTTCTGATCGCACATCTGCGTGGGTTAAAGTTGGCCAGCGTTTCGGTGGCACCCGACGGCCTAAGGTACTCAAAACTGCTGTTCCAAATATGCTCAGTGCATTTCAGAATTCCTTAGTTGCTAATCTGAGGATACATCTACCAACAGATGTTGAGGCGCACTGCACACACATCTAAAGTGCCGTGCACAAGTCTGCCAGCGTAGGCTGCAGTTTAACTAGGGACATTATCAACCGATGGATTTCCGCTCGATATGTTCAATCTATGGAAAGCCGCAGGACGATTCCTTCTGGTACTGAGTATGACTCATTGCGCTGAGTTACCAAGGAAGATGCCAAACAAGATCGCGAAGTCCGGTGGGCGCAGCGTGTCATCGATAGGTAACAAGCCGCCTCCTCAGGAGACCCCTGTAGGCACTTTCCTTTATCCTATCTACCGGTGGCGATAAGCCAACTGTAAGCGAAGTGGTGTGTGAAAACAGCTGTAAGCCAATTCACAATCGTCGACAGCGGCTTGTACATTCGGCAGGACACTTTGAACAGTAATACAACTAGCCATGATTGCCCTCGAGTTGCTATTTTTGTATCGACGGTGATCCCTGTTATATAAAAGCACCACTTCGCCATCGGAGGCCGAAGGGGCCAATGACCTTCATCTTCTAATGCATCACAAATCTTCCGGTCCAGACGAAGTACCGGCTCTTTTCCTGGATGAAGACCCGTCTCTCTTATTTAGAAGTAAATACCTTCCTTCAAGAAACTTGGACTGCAGAAGTCATCCCACCTGAATGGGACTTAGAGGACGTAGTGCAAATTTCCGAAAGGAGTGAAGGAACAGAATGTGTCAACAACCGAGGGATCGGCCTTCTATGTGTTGCGTCCAAACTACTTGATTTCTTGCTTTTACGGAGGCTCAGTCGAGTACGCGACAGCATGAGCGGATTGACAGATGAAATCAAGTTACTTAGCTCCAAAGGCATCGTAGCGCTTCCCAAATTCCGACATCTCTGGTGTCAGTGTAATCTCAACTTCGCACTAAAAGGCCGGGTCTACAACGCTACAGTACAAATAGTGCTACCTTACAGCTGCGAGACCTGACCCGTTCCAATGAGCGAAGTCTAGAGACTGTCTGATTTTGATCACCGCTACCTCCGGAGCATCAGTGATGCACGTTGACACCACCGAATTACAAATGATGTGGGATTTTCAAGACAGACAGTCTCAGAGGACCACTGAATAGCACAATGTTCTAAAAAAGAATTATGGTGCGCCAGGAAAGATCTCCGTGTGACCGAACAATAGTCACCCTCGCCGCGCTTTGTTTACATGCGCCAGGGCTGATTGGAACTCACGGACAGGTGGCCAGCGTACATGTGTCCGGAAAGTCAATAGAAGGGTGTTCTAAACTCCATGGTCGGGGGTCCAAGAACACTGAACAAACCTGATGGGAAATGCCATAGGATAATGCCGCGATTCATGCGTTGAGTCAATGTATTATGAGACTCTCCTCCTACTATCTTTGATACCTTTTTTATGTTGTTAGCCACTTGTTGTGGCACTGCCAATTGTATACTGGTTATATATATATATATATATATATATATATATATATATATATCGCAGATCACAGGAACGTGTTTCAGTGTGGCGACACGCTAGTACGGGCCTTACTGACATAACTGAATCCGCTCATCTCAGGTTGAATCAAAAATACCGACGGAAGCCAGTGACTCCATCTACAACGTGATTCCTGAATGGTCAGAAGAAACTGCAAAACTTTATGATCCCAATGGGAGCGGCTAACGTAGCGTATTTTTGAACGCTTTCTTTTTACAATGCCGCATCTGTGACAGCTTTTCCAAATAGCCACTAGAGTAATGTGGATAGCGAATGGTTGTCCACGCTGCTTGGTGCGTAGAGTACTTTTTGACTTGTGAGTGGAAAGTATAATGTTTACACTATTTATGCGACATGTTCTATCAGCACCTCTGATACGGTTGGCAATCGAAGATTTAAGCTACCGATCACAAAACACCTTCCATTATCGTGTGCGTGGCAGCAGTTAGTGGACGTTGAAGTTGGACTGTGGAAGAAGCCGAATGCAACAATGTGGGTAGAGTACTCACTTTCAGTAGTAAACTGCCGATAAGGATAAGCACCGGAGGCATGTAGACTCCAATGGAGACGTATCGCATGGGATTAGGTAACAAGTAATACCAGAACGACTGATGCATTCGTTCTTGTAGATTGTTCAGCGAGCGAAGAATACCTTCAATCAACCTGGATGGAATAAAATAAGTGGAAAACCCCAATCCTCGTGGAATGCATCGTATGAAGTACAAAAAACGTGATGATACACGAGAAGCAGTGATAACGCTCGGGGAACCGATCGACGTAGTGAATAATGTGAACAAACAAGAAACAGGTTGCAAATAGAAATTGGGTGTTGCCCGCCCGAAAACACTGCACACAGGTTGATTCGATGGAATGACAGCCTTTCGTTCCGACAAGTGCGTTGATGCAAACAGGTAGTCGAAAGTGCGTTTAGCTAGGAAAGAAACGTAAGCAAATCGTTTTAGACAGCGGGGTAAAATGTTAAGGTATAAGTTCATAGAAAATCTGTCTAAGGGTGGGTTGATCTGGTGTACATTCATGGTTACAAAATAGATTCATAAGCATTCTGAAAATAACCTTCAGTGAGGAGCAAACACGCAAAGTGTGATCAGGTGTGGAAGCCCAGCGCGTAGCGGAGAATATTTCCCACTTGCACAAACTGATAGTGGTGAACCATTCGCAGGTAGTCTGTCGGAATAGTCAATTGGAATACTATGCTGGACGAAGTCGTGAAGAGCACAATCACACCAAATACTGATTCAGTGGCGTGACTCACAAGCCGGAACAGAAAGGTTGATACTGAACGAAGCGGTGTAGCGCTGCTGGTTATTGTAAGTTGTTACGAGAAACTAGCATGCAGCTAAGTAAAACAGTTAGTAAAGAGAGATCCAAGAGCCAGTCGAATTTAGCTTCAACAACGATTCAAGTCTACATACACTCGCAGGTCGTTCAGTTAGCTAGAACTCGCCGCTGTCAGTACCGCCGTCCACATAATTACATTTCGCTGTAGGTGGCCTAGTATAAAGTAAGGATCACTTGATAACTACAAGGTCCGATTATCAAAGCGAAAGGCCAATGACGGATCTGGTGTGTCCGTGCAGTTTAACATGCAATGCCGATGTTCGATAGTGGCTTGAAGCAAGATCACCTGGCGGATTTGTGATACGCCCACTCTGGTCCCAGTCGGTTTCATACCCATTCCTATTTGATCTGTCCGCAGCCGGATTCCTTGTTACCCACTATGAACCAATGCAACGTCAGTGACGTTTTTTGAAGTGGACAAATGCCTCACAATGGACAACCGTGCTAATGTAGCACGAGGATCATGACCAGTTGTTTTCATGAGGTCAATTCTGGTAATCCGACAGTAGATAGGGAGAGGTACAGGAAAACACATTTAGTTGTTAGGTATTCCCCGTAATATCGATCAGGTCGTCCATTCGAAGTGACCAAAAAAGACCGGACCTAGTGTCAAGCAGGTTGCTATTGCAAGGTAGGGGCCAATGACCTGCTTCTAAGCGGAGTTCGGTGGTTTTAACTACGAAGTGCAACACTACAGCAAGCAAGCGATTTCAACTTCTACAATCGCGGCTTTATGACGCACGCGCAGTCAACAGTCTCCTGACATCATCACGCTAGATAATTGGGTAGCAATCAACCTGACGACTTCGTAGGATTAGTTTGTTGCTTTAACATCGCAGATATATGGTTGGTACCGTACGGTACACAATCCAAAGATCAAACAGGACGTTACGTTGATATCACAAGAACAACAATACTAAAAAATTTTGGGAAGGGCGCCTCTGGTGGTGCACCAAAAGACACCTTGTTTGCTTGACAAGTTGTGTCCAAAATAACGATGTACGACGACCACATACTTACAGAGGTTCTGATGAGCTTCAAGTTGTACACGGAACATATGGGGCCGGTTATCTACTGTTTTGGGAAGTGAACGGACCCTGACTCGAGCAGCTGTATGAGTTATCTGTACTGGCGGCGGAAACACAGCATTCTCAACAAGCTTTACGCGGAATCATATGCACCAGGCGACATGCAACGGGGTCAAGGCCCTAACGTCACGCTCGGGACACACAAGCGCCACATGCTTTTGTGCCTAAAACGCTTTGTTCTGCTACGAGTAACTCGGCGCACAAGATCCTTGCAATCTAAGTGAATCGAGCTGCACTGACAATCACAGCACAGAATGCTATGGAGGTGTACTTCACTACGGTTAATCAGCTTGAAGTTGATCCATACAAAACTGTATCTTTGGGATAGTGAAATTTAAATAAAAACGGCATAAAGATCTAACGATAAATAAGATGAGGTAAAAAGACAACGAAAAAGTCCAATCAAGAATAAGAAGGGAATGAGTTTCAGGGAACCACTGAGTTCCCGACTGAATAGCGGTAAACATCCCATGGCTCTCATAATGAATGCAACTGGCCAAAACACAAGCCAGCTGCATAGAATAAACTGCGCAAGTGATTGTCCAGTGTCACTGATACCCCAGATAGACAGACTATGGATAAATAGTATAGGCCGAGGTGAATAGCAAGCAGACATGGGAGGAACGTGATTCAAAAGACTCAGCTGCATCACGCGTACCAGGTGGTGCCATCACTACCCACAATGCAGGTGATGTGTTGCAGTAGTAGTAGTGTCCCTAGCTACACGCCGAGTGGATAAACTGAACGCAAATATCACCAAACCTACTTGCCTAAGTGAGCGCCATTTTTCATATGTGCAGCAGAGTGGTGAGCTCTCGAGGGTCCACGGATGGTCACGGCTGGTATCTGGTATCCGATCGGCAATCCATGGAGTCCAGTTGGTGATCCGGATGACTGAGTCCAAACAGCGTGCAGTAAACCCAGAGCGTCCTGCCATCGAAGCATTGTGAAATCGCGGATGTTAGTGTATACCTGCGATGGCACAAATAAGGCCTTGTTAGTGAACATAAGCCCATTAAGCAACACTACGAAGTTATCCACTTTTGGGTGATCAAATGTGTTGGACAGCTAAATTTATGTGGGGTCATTTTTACCATTCTCTCGCTTTAGATATACGTCTAACCAGTCGCGGGAAGCATGGATAGAGACCTCATAAATCCAGTAACTGACTCTCTAAGGAGAAAATGTATCGACAGAAAACGCTTTTGAAAGAAAAATCAATTGTGGAGATAAGGTCGGATACCCAGCTATAAAGTAGACAACAAGGTGAGGTGGGTCCAGTTGTCACAGTGCCAGGTACTACAGCAAAAGTAAGTTATGGTATTAACAAACGGTTGGGGAAAAGGAGGACAAGGTAGACAAGCTAACAAAACAATGACAGAAAAGACAAAAGGGTACCATTTAGAAGCAAATGGAACCAGCCATTTTGTAAATTAATGAGAGACATCAACTATTTCCTGATTTACACCAGTTTATTTTCCAATTCCTGCTAGTCACCTTCGGATTTAAAAATCTGCTATGTGGCTCAAATATGCCCAACAGCCTTCGTACTCGTGATGTATGAAGAACTCCTGTTTGACATTAAAACTCCAAATTCCTGCAGCGTCCGTTAGTTAGCAGGTAAAATATAATACTTGCTATGTTGCTCGTCCACTAACGACCACTGGTCTCACCGCCCTCCTGCATGAACGAGTGAGGCAAGATGCACCAAAATCTGCGCTCTCAAATGGTTGTTGGGATGAGACTGAGCCTCAAAGTAGGGGGATGGTTTGCTTGCTTCAGTGATCCAGCAAGCGCAGCTTAGTGATGTTCCCCTTATGCTACTGGAGTTGCGCATAAGGGATAGATCAACAGTTGGTTAGTGGCTAACATGCAAAGTTTAATAGTGGGTGACCACCGTTGGCCGACTAGAGATGAAGCTCCACCATTTAAGACGATAGGCGCTCCGAGATATCAGACACTGAGAGAAGGTCCAACTGCTGCTTCCTTGCTTAGCACTACTAGATACAAGCCGTCGCCGTCATGGACAACAGTAACACGTCGCAATGAGACCGGACCTAAGCATGGTGTCTCAACGATTAGTTGAACTGTGCTGAGTAGTGCTTCTTGCACCTTCAGATCCACGCAGATCAGATTAGTCAATGGTCAGTCCACTGCACTTCTAGTTTGGTACTTGGAGTGACGGTGGCTCGTTAGTATCTAAAAAAAGATTTCTGTAGCTGATTTCCAAAATCCCGATGTCTTAGCATCAGATTCTTGAACCAAAGGCCATGGCTGAGAGCCCTGATTGTTCGCCTGTCTAGGCCTAAGCAAACTGATAGTACCCAATCCATGCAATACAATTTAGTCTTCATACGTTCGCTTGGTGCTCTCGCATTCTCAGAGGAGAATCAACGGCAATCTATCTGCTATATTGAGCGGAGTGGATTGAAGTGTGGATGTCACCGCTCAGGCCTTACCGTACTCTTATTCCGCCTATTAGGGTTTTTCATGCATATCGACCCGTCCCAACTTCAGTTTTAACCCCCGTTTTCAACCGTCCAATTGTTGTCCGTCTCCCAATTTGCTTTAATAGGCGTTTGTCTTTTACTTTTGACACACACACAATCGGGAAGCGTCACACCTACCCTGTCTACAGTCTACAAATCCATGTCCAACTATGCGGACAACCTCAGTTCATCTGCCTCCATCTGGAGCCCTCGATCCTCGCTAAGGCTGACATATCTCAACGTACGTAGTTTGCTACCGATCGGTCAACAGGCAACACTTACAGAAACACTACAGAGCCCAAGCAGAGATAGATGCCGTTTATCAGAAATCCGCCAGTAACGCTCGAGGTCTGTGTTCACTCTACGATCCATTTAATGTGAAACTGGCGGTACTTTCTATTGCGACTATCCAGAGATACTGTAGCTTCGAATGCCGGTGAAAGCGACATGTGCATTTCTCTGAGCTTCCGAATTATGGTGCTCGAGTAGACAGGATCACAGTCCGTAGCCGGATGTACGTCATCCAACTGGCTTGTCGGAAGTTTCAAAGTCGCGAGCGGCTAACAGGTGCCTGTTGGTCACTGCTGATTACGTCCATACAAACAGCGTGCTGACCCGGTAAGAGACAACTTCTCTTACCAAACGAATGACTTCCATCGTCAGAAAAGAAGTATGGATACTGTGGTACTTGCTGGTGATCTCAGCTTGAAAATTGTCCAGTCAAGAACTGAATGTAGGCGGCCAAGACGCTGTAGGATCCTGTAATGAGAACGGTGGGCGGTTGCTACACCGGTGTGAGGATGCTTGTCTATTTCTCGCGAGCACTAACTCACGACACAGCATCCACCGGAAAGTAAAATGTTGCCTACCGGCCATGGACACAAATCGACCACATTGCGTCCAGAACTGTCGCTCGACTTGGAGAATAGGAGTAGACTCCAACCATGCATTTGTTAGTGGCGATTTGCCAGTGCTTTTAAACAGACGTCCGTAACGACGCTGTGAGCGCATGGACACCCACCAACTATTGAAGCTAAATGATATGAATGGGTATCAAAGTACGCTGGCAACCAAGCTGTGTAAGGACTCCCTGAACACAGTTGAAGGTCAATGGTTGCACGTTCACCAGAGAGTATTAACAGTAGGCGCGTCTTCATGGGGTAAAGCTGACTGCTAGTCTCGACTATGGATCTTTAACGTACTCTCTGTAACTACTGGATGCTAGCTAACAAATCCCTGCTGAAAACGAACACAAATAAGGAGCCAGAGGAAAAAATGTGTGCCAGATTGATGACAGAGCGCGCTGGCTGGTAGCCACAGAATACCGCTGCCCTTGCTACCGGTGGGAATTATTTCGTATAATACGGGAAGGGAAGAACAAGAGACCCGGCGTTAGAGAGACAATGTGCAACGAGGGTCGACATCCAATCCACACTCTGTCTAAAGGATTTGGGCGGTGAGACGAAAACTAAAAAGCAATTCAGTCTGTCAGTTTCCGTCTGCCTTGCGGGTCCTTATTCGCCCCACTCCCTGGGACGTCTATTGGAAACACACTATGGCGTAGAAGACGAACGTAAGATCAGACTGCTGAAGTAGAACAAGGAGGTAGGGCCATATGAACCACCTCTGGTCCTCCTCAAATTGAGAGGGGGGGGGCAATCTTGCGAAAGATCTACAAGATCTATTAGTGAAGCGGGCAGCAAGGAACTGTCCAAACCAAATGGAGCTACGCCAATATTGTCCCGATCTTCAAGGGGTTCATGTGTGCAATGTGGCAGTCATAGGAATGATCAGTCTGATCTCTATGGCATCTAAGTTACCTCCCACTGTGGTTCCTCGCAGACTGACTGGCGTCCGTGAAAGCCAGAATCATGAACAGCAGGTCAGGTTCCGTCAAGTTCGAGGCTTCAGTGACCATATTTTCACTTAACATCAATTGTTGGGGCACCTCCATATTTGTTGGCGATCCACCGTGGTCGTGTTCCTCGATGTCAAATGTATCCTCGATTCCGTGAATCCATGTGCCCTCTGGAACTGTCCTTTTATGAAAGGTGTGCTAGGGAAATAACTAAATTTTACTGGAGCGCAATACGCGCGTAGTTCTGACAGTGATAACTTATGATAAACCGTCGCCGTACCTCAGTGTCTCCAGCAGTGTAACATCGTTATTGATGAAGTCAAAGGAACCGCAATCAGTGGACACGGCTCAGGTGTAAAGTTGCCACCACGTGATCAATTCTTGAGTTGGAGTACGCCGACAATTTTCTCCTAATCTGTGATAGCTCATAAACTTGCCAAGCAGAACTGGACAGACTACCATTGGCTGTCAACCGTTTCAATGTTCGTTCTGCATCCTCCAAACGCAAAGTTCCCTCTGAGATTGACAGGGACCGCCCACTACGATGGCGCTTGTTGGGGATCAACTAGGTGTTCTTCAGAAATTCAAATGCCTGTGCAGCTGTATCTTCAACTGTGGAATGGATGATGAAGTCACGAATCGCATGGTAAAAGGTTGAAGAGCTTTCTCTTAACTTCGCCATTTGTGTATGCAATGCATCTGTCTGTTTAAGCCAACTATGAGATTGTGAAACCTGGTATATTAGATGAACAAACGTAAAGAAGCCTAATACGTTCGACCATTGGTGCCTTCGCAGTTTGGTTCACATCTAGCGGAAACACCGCGTGAGCAATGAGCAGGTTCGGCGTCTCTTACTTGCTTCAATAAGAGTGAGTGAACAACTCGGCACCATCATTGCACGCACCAAATTCCGATGGCTGGACAGTGTTGCATACGCCAGCATACTGACTTTCAGGACCTGCATTGTTTGCGTGATCTGGGTCTGGATGAAAGAGGAGGAAAGGCTAACCGATGACTTGATCAAGAGGAATGAAGACCCTCACTTCGAAGTCACCCTTTACTGAAGACTCTTGATTTCTTGGTTATGGTCCGAATGACCATGAGCACGTTGCTTTTTGACAGGGCAAAGAACCGACCTCAGTGGGGTTTGTGTTGCGAGTCGCTTTGGTCCGTCCCATCCCGTTTAGCTTCTTTCTCCAACCACGATACCATGGACAATGAATAAGAAAAAGCAAAGCCCAACAATGTTTTTATCTGATTTTATTATCGGTCCCGTTTTTTGCATGCTTTACCACAATTCAACTGAACTGTATTGTTGCATTACAACTAGTAAACAGTGGAAAAGAAAGCGGTATTAACGAGATGTCTTTCGTGTGGATCTCGCTGTCCCGCGTCAGAGTAAACTTTAACCCACAGCAAACTTAGCATCAGACATACCTAAAACAGGTAGTTCAACTAGGGTACGACAATCAACACACCAGTGGTGCATGTTGCGAGTCATATCCTTTAAGGTCTAGAATCAAGTACAAGGTGAGCAGCAGCCTGCATTTCAGCTTAGAGGTCGAAATGTACCAGCAACATCTAGTTCCGCTGTCGGTGCCCGTAATTGCTCATTGCCAAGTCCACTTTGTCCCCCTCTGGCACTGTGCCATCCAACGCCTGGCCAAAGAAACGGAACCCACTTGGGTAGGCGATGACAACACACACGTAGTACATGTCCGTGTCGACGCGAATTATCCTATGTTATTCGCCAATGAGATCATCACCGCCTGACACACCCAATCACATTATAGCTGCGAACACGGTAGTACGATCCGACACCAGCAACACTTAGCAGCAAATGAATATCAAAGACGTGAATGCGCTCCGGATCCTCCGACCGAAGGGGCCAAGTTTCAATTGCAGGGGGAAACGGCCCTCGCCGTAGACAGATAAAGGGGTATTGGAGTACCGGTCGAGTGTCATGGATTGCGACACGTAACCTTCATTGTGGAATCGATTGATTTTGAAGTCAGCGCGTGCCATTCCGATCACTGGGACCGTATTCGACCGAAGTGGAGGGTCTCAGTGTTACACTCTCCCAACCCTGTACTCCACGACCGATGGTTTCCTTCTGGTCTGGACTCAGCAGACAGAAATAGCCGAGTTGGGAGCAGATCGCGGCGTATAGTGGTTCGCGGCTTTCGCCATGATCACTAGGCCATTGAGCTCTGCGAGATGTGCTTGTTAGAAGTTGATTTGTGGGTTTTGAAGTACCCGCCGTGTGTCTTGGCTTGCGACAAGTAACCTCCATTGTGGCCTCGACTGACTTTGAAGTCAGCGCGTGCCATTCCGATCACCGGGATCGTATACGACCGAAGTGGAGGGTTTCAGTGTTGCTCTCTATCTCGTCCCTGCAGTGATGGGATCAACAATGAGGTGGCCACTAGATGAGGTGACATAGTGGTATGAAGAAATTGACTGGGGGGCTTGGTTAGGCTGCTGCGTGCCGTTTTCCTGGATGGGGACCTCGGGACGGACCACACCCACGGTTGGAGACCGTGTCAGACATGGCGCAGTCACGCAGTTAGTGGCGTTCCTGCATTCGGTTGTTAATTTTCGTTCCGTTCTGATTAGTTTAACGCACTTGTTTGCATTCGACTCCACTACTTTATCGTTGCTATTTACTGTTACTCTCGCGAAGTGAGTCGTGGCAACTGGATCCAAAGCACTTTGGTGTTCGGATCATAGTTGTTCCGCTGAACTGAGTGTCCCACTGAGTAGTCACCAGATCGTTCAAGACTTTACCGATCAATAGATGACAAGAACTTAGTGTTACGAGAAATTTACTTAGATAGGCTTTGAATCCAGTAGAAATGGAATTCATGCCCAGACAGAAATATTTGAACACAAGCCGACTTCTCACCGCTTTAGTGAACTATCTCGTCGGTCTTAGCATGGAGACTGTCAAAAACGAATTATATCCCCGACCCTTATCTGCATGGTTGGTACTGCAAATATCAGAATCGTTGTTCAGATCAAATGATGAAGTGAGCTAATTAGCTAACACCGAGCTGCGCTTTGGAAGCTGTTTCAGAGCCAGCGTCACTCATAATGACGGCTGTAACGAACTGCTCTAAGACAATCGTTTAATTGGTCTCACCGCCTTCTAGCACAAGCGTTTTCATCAATTTGACTGGATACTGCAGAATGAAACGAGGCGAACGACAAAAAGGTACATTTTATTGGGTTGATAGAAACCAAAAATGAACATGTTCTCACAAAGATGGATATAGCGAATCGGCCCAGTCAGTGATAATACCGGATCCGCAACACACAAGAAGGAAGGCTGTATGACCCGTTGGAGGAAGCGCCTTCAGAAATAGGCGCTTAGACGGCTCAAACAGTACAATGGCCAGACAACATAGGAGTCTCAATTAAGTCACTGGCTAAAAACGCGATCTCGATCCCTAAATGCCTGGATTCGCTCGCTAGTATTCAAGGGTTATGAAGTGCAACCCATTTGGACGGATATGCAAGGACGTGATTGATACATTTGATTACATTGATCCAAGCACAATGACAGTGTTGGAGGAGAATAATCGCAAAGTTTGCACCAGCCACAGGGCTATCAGTATAATATCGTTGGCCTCTGCACTCCATTGCCGTTTTGCCGTAGAACAGAATTTCGTAAGGAAAGAGGAGAAGTCGGGTTTTCGTCTGAGACGAAAATGCATTAAGCACAATTTTTATTTGAGGTATGCGCCAGACATTCGTTTTACGAGCTGCAGGTTGAGTGTAACTGTGTGCCTCGGTCTCAATAGCAAATTCGGTTCAGTTGACAGTCTCAAGAGTAGGGCAGAGAAATACGCGAGGTGGTTACCTCACCAACACAGGCTAATGTACATATGACAGCCAGCCGTTCGTGACCATGAGTTGCTGGTAGGAGAAGTAGGCATGTCGATCCTGGATGTATGCATTGGATATGCAATTTCTTAAGTCAGACTCACTGTTCTGTCCTCATCCGTTTCTTCATAAGTATGGCCACCGCTAATAAGTTATAATCCTATGTAAACAAAGCATTGGCACAGTCCGCTGATGTACTGCTGTTGGTGGGGATAGCATGCCTTGATTCCGATAATGTTGTAACGCGCACACCCGCACAGTACTCGATTTCACGGTCTCAACAAAGCGGCCAACTTCCAGCCGTCATACTCATTACCTGGATTCACGGTTCGTGGATTCACAGTCAGCATAGGTGAACGAGTCGGATGAACCGAATACCGATTGGAAGATCATGGCGATGCGCTGGAAGAAGTTATTTGAGGATGGAGTTCCGCAAGGCTTGAGAAGCCCTAGCTGAGAATCGATTTCCGATGTATCGTGAAGCTGGCTATGGTAAAAAAAAAACAATATTCTTAAAGTCATCAGATGAATGAGTGAGCCTTAGTAGTGATGAATAGCGTTGGAGAATGAGAACAGAAGGATTTATAAATAAAGAAAACCATATCATATGGAAGGATCGTCTACTGATGCAGCTCAGGGACAGAGTGGGTCAGCTAGCCCCTGAAAATAGATGATGAAGTTGTCTATCCTCAGGCACGCGACGACTGTTATGCGAGGGAACTATAAAGCTGTGCAATCGGCAAGTTGTGTTATTATTATTTAGTGTATCAGTTGAACGTGTGTGCGATACTGACGTCACAATGCCTAGTATAGTGAAGTGAGGAACATAGCTTCGACGACTCTTGGAGTAACTAACTGGTGAAATTTTTGATGGAGTTTCACTGGTTCATCCCAGCAGCTTACAAGCCAGATAGTCTAAGCCCTAGTCCAAAAAAGCTCTAGATCATTGTTTCGTCCTAATGAGGCTCGTCAGGAGTGCGCATTCCCTCGGTCCACTACAGGGAACAAAACCTATGGCCCCTGGCACCTTGTCGCAACTAGCCAGCAACTTATGACACTGAGCCATGGGAACAGTGGCAAACCATCATAACTCTTGTAGTCGCCAAAAAGAAGTACAAAACAAGTGAAATATGGTACAATCGCAGTAGCTGAGATTAATTCAGCTGATCACTGACATTCACCTTCATATTCAACGGGGATACAGAGTTGAGGTGGTGCGAAAGGCATTATTTCAGACTGGCAACAAGCAACGCATTAAGGTGGCTCGCTGGTACACAGGTTGTAACGTTAAAGACAGACACTTCTAATTTGATAACAGATACATACAGCAAATACTCACAGTGAGCCGTGAGCTGAAAAAGGATACCTGTAATGACAATCCACATCTGTGGCCTCTCTGGAATCGAAGATCGCTTGCTCAACTGAAGGAGTCAGTCAGTATCAGGTAAGTAATGGAAAGCCCATTAAATTTTGGACAGCGCCGAAAATCCAGAGTAAAGGAATGCGAGGTCGTTAGCGAGTTCTCTGCGGCAAGTGAGCTGATTCAAAAAACCCCCGAGTGGTTTGCGTTTGCGCCCAGATGAGGGTAAGTTACCTATCATTTCTGCCTAGTGACACGCCTACCAACCCATAAGACATGAACGACATATTATGCCCTGGTTTAGATCTGCCGGTGACGCGGGTGCCGCTGGATGAGCCGACGGACGGGGTCGCATTTATTGCTGCAAGAGTAGGCCAACATGCTTCTTGGCACCAGAATTAAGTAACAGCCACACACGCTGGTCCACCGACCTATATACCTACGAAGCTGTGCCCTCTTGGTGGGCAATTAACCGAATAAGTTCAATCAACATTTTATGGAGGTAAAAGCGGTGGGAGATCAGTTTATCGGTGAAGAACGGAGCAGAGTTTATGTCAAACTGTTACCACCTCACAGTATCTTCAGAGGAGTGAGACAAGGTTGTCCACTGTCACCTTTTCTCCGTAACTTTGCTACTGACGAAGTCAGGGACACGACCTAGTGAGCGACTACTTGACTTGGAGTATGCGGACAATATTGCGCTCATCTGCGACAGCGCCAAAACGTGCTAGACTACACTGGACCGATTAGCAGTAGCTGTCAATCGTTTTGGCCTATGCTTTGCTCCATCGAAATGCAAAGTACTTCTCCAAGATTGGCAGGAGTGAAGTACCTGGGCAGCTATATTAGTGTCAGTGGGATCGAAGAAGAAATCACAAACCGTTTATTAAAACCTGGAGGCACCTTTGCTTATCTACGCCAACTGTAGCGCAGACGCGATATCATTCTCGTCCTGAAGGACAGAATTTATAATGCAGCCGTCTGTTGAACCCTCTTATACGGTTGTGAAATCTGGCCCATCAATTCGACAGACATAAAGAGGCTAGACACGTTCGATCACTGCCTTCGCAGCTTAGCTCATGTCTGGTGTGAACACCGCGTGAACAATGAGCGTGTTCGGCGTCGCGTATTTGGGGCAGGAAGAGCGAGTGAACACCATTATATCACGCACCAGGCTCCAATGGCTGGGTCATGTTTTGCGCATGCCAGCACACTGACTCCCGCGTCGTACGTTGTTTGCGTGCCGGAGGCGCGGTTTGAAGAGGAGGGGATGTGAAGCAATGACTTGGTCGAGAAAAATAAAGTGCCTCAGTTCGAAGCTGACGTCGGTTGGTACATCCCTACTGCCTAGCTGGAGTCCTAAGGACGATGAAGACATTTGGTTGGACACACTTGCGGATATGCCGAAGAGTCGGTCAAATAGAGTTTGTGTTGTGTTTCTTTGTCCAACTCAATGAGGCTGGACCTTACCGTGGTAAAATGGTTTAAGTGCCTCAGCGATCTATTGAGCCACGCTGAGTGGTGCTTTTTTGCACCATCAGAGCCACTCATACCAGATTTGTCAATGGTTCGAGACCCGATAAACTCAGTCTCCTGGCGCTCCAGGTTGAAGGTTGGAATGTGGACGGCTCCGTATTCCGTAAAACGGACTCCTTGTAGCCCAACGTCAAACCCGTTGCCTTGCGGTCAGGTATATGAATCAAAGATTTTGGTTGAGAGTTCTAATCGTTCTCCTGTCTAGGCATGGGCAACGTGACAGTATACTGCCCATGTAATACTATGACTCCTCCTAACAATTTCCTGATGCTCTAGCCACCGCAGAGGATAATGAACGGTGCCCAATCTGCTGCATCGAGCAGGGTGGATAGGGTTTTGGATTCCACTGCTCATGTCTTCCCGCCGTCTTACGCTTTTCCCCCTTTATCGACCCATTCCAACATCACTTTTATCCCTCCCGTTTACAACTCCGAATGTTCGGACTTCCCCCATCATGTTTTGATAGGCGTTTACCTTCTAGTTCCAACTTACATGCAAACGCGGAGCGTCACTCTTACTCTATCGACAAGCCCATGTATAATCAAGCGGTCAAGTCCAGTTCATCCGCTTTTATTTGGAGCCTCCGATTGGAACGCTTCAACGTACGCACATTGTTACAGATCGGTCAACAGGCAAACTTGCATGAACATTAGAAACCCTCTCGATCGATATGTGCTGCCTATAGGAAACCCGCCTACAACACCGGAGCCTTGTTTACACTCTGCGATCGCCTTCAGGTGACCCTAATAGTGCTTTCCCATTGTGGCTATCCGGAGACGATGCAGCTTCGAGTACCGGCCAAGCCGGTGTTGGTATTGTCCCGAGTCCCCGGGCTGAAGCTGCTCTGGTTGACTGGATCCCAATCAGTAGCCGGATGTTTGTGGTTCGACCCTCTGGCTAGTGCAAAGCTTTGAAGTCGCGAGGGACTAACTGGTGTCTGTTTATCATCGCTGTCTACGCCCCCACAAACTGTAGCGATGACTCGGTAAAGGAGGACTTCTATCCTCAACTGAACGAGCTCCTTCGCCACAGACGAAGCATGGACACTGTAGTACTTGCTGGGGATCTGAACGCTCAAGTTGGGAAATTGTCCATTGATGAGTTGCATCTAGGCGGCCATCATGGCATAGGCTCCAGTAATGAGAACGATAAGCGGTTACTTCATTTGTGTGATGACGCTCGCTTATTTCTTGCGGGCACTAACCCGACACAGCACCAATCGGAAAATGACATGGCGCCCACCAGCCTCGAACCAGCCATGGATGCAAATCGAACACATCGCGATCAGTTATAGCTGGAGAGGATGTGTTCAAAACTGTCGCTCAATTTGGAGCACATGTGGGAATATTGACCATGCACTTGTATGTGCTAATCTGCGGGTGCGTTTTGGCGATCGCCCTCGACGACCCTGTGAGCGCATAGACACCAGCCAACTGGCGAAGCCGGATTTGCTGAATGCGTATCGAAGTACGGATATTCGGGTTGAGCAAGTGCACTGAATACACTTGAAGGTCACTAATCGCATGTTCACCAGACCTTACTAGCAGCAGGAAAATCCTCATGTGGTAAATCTACTAGCCTAAATGGACACTGGGTCTCTTCGCAGTCTCTGGAAGTTATCGATGCTCGCCGGCACATTCCAGCTGGAAGCGAACACCACAAGATTCGCAAAGACATTAGGGCATAACACCGTGTTAGCCTGAAGAGAGAAAGCGAATCCTGGTCGTCTCATCGTGCGTCAGAGATGGAAATGGCCGCTGCCCTTGGTAACCATCGGAAGTTGTTCCGTAGGATACGGGAAACGGGCAACAGGAGACCTAGTGTTAGTGAAACCATAGGTGACGAGTGGACAGCCTATCCACAACTTGTCAAAACGTTTGGACAGTTGAGCTGAGCATTTTGGAAAGAAATTTAATCGGCAAGGATTTTTAGATTCCTCACCGGCCAGTAATCGCCATGCTCCCTGGGCTGCACCTCTGGATCCGCGCCCTCGCTCAGAAGTCGATGGTGAGATCGGACTGTTAAAGTTGAATAAAGCCGCGGGACCAGATGATCTTCATCCAGCCATCTTCGAATTCGGAGGACGTGCTCTTGTTGATGATTTACACGAATTACTAGTGAAACTGTCCCAACGGACAGGAGCCGCTCCGTTATTGTCCCGATCTTCAAAAGATGCTCGCGTTCGGAATGCGGCAATCATAGAGGAATCAGTCTGATCCCCAACGCCTCCAAATGGCTTGCCTCTGTCATTCATCACACTGACTGGCGATCGTGAAAGCCAAATTCGTGAGGAGCAACTCGGGTTTCGTCGTGGTCGTGGCTGCATAGACCACATATTCACATTACGTCAGTTGTTGGGGTACCGTCAAATATATTGACGGTCTACCGCTGTCGTATTCCTTGACATCAAAGGCGCCTTCGATTCAGTGGATTGACGTGCCCTTTGAACTGTCTGCTAAGGAAAGCTGTGCGCGAGAAGTATGTAAATATTATGCGCGTAGCTCAGGCAGAGTGAGGGCTCACGGCAAACAGTCGCTGCCCTACAATATCTCCAACGGTATAAGGCAAGGATGCGCACTGACACCTTTCCTCTTCAACATCGTTATTGACGAAGTCATTGAAATCGCGTTCACATGACACAACTTAAGTGTGGAGCCGCTTCCAGGTGAACGACTTCATGACTTGGAATAAGCTGAGCATATTGCCCTAATCTGTGACAGCTCCCAAACATGCGAAGAAGTACTGGACAGATTAGCACTGGCTGCCACCCGTTTCGGGCTATGCTTTGCATCCTCGAAGTGCAAAACGTTCCTCCAAGATTGGCAGGGGACGCCTCCTGCGCTGACCCTTGGTGGGAATCAGCTAAAAGTCGTTCCAAAGTTCAACTACCTAGGTAGTTGTATCAGCGCCGCTGGTATTGAAAACGAAACCACAAACCGTATAGCGAAAGCTGGAGGCGGTTTTGCTAACTTTAGCCACCTATGGCGCCGGCGCGACATCATTCTCGCTGTGACGGGTAGAGTATACAATGCAGCCGTATGTTCGACCCTACTGTACGATCGTGAAATTTGGCGTCTTAGATCAACCGACATAAAGAGGCTAGTTACGTCCGACCACCGGTGCCTTTCGCAGTTTGGCGCATATCTGGTGGGAACACCGCGTGAGTAATGAGCGTGTTCGACGCCTTGCTTATGGCGTAGGAAGAAGAAGCGAACCGCTCAGCACTGTTATATCACGCAGCAGGCTCCGATGGCTGGGCCACGTTTTGCGCATGCCAACCTGCCGACTTCCACGACGTGCGCTGTTTGCGCACCGGGGGTGCGGATGGAGGAAGGGGAGGGGTAGCCAAGCGATGACTTGGTCAAGAAGGATGAAGGGCCTTAGTTGAGGTTGGCCTCAGTTGGAGACTTTCGGCTCCCTGGTTGGGGACGATGAACATGTTTGGTTGGATACACTTGTTGACATGGCTAGAAGCCGATCTCAGTGGCGTTAGCGCTGTTAGTTTCCTTGTCTCTCCCCTCGCGCTTAGCCTCCCCTCCAACCAGGATCTCAATTATTAGGCATAATACGACTTTTTTGCAGCACAATAGCCGGCTGTTACCTCCCCTCCTCAGTCACAACCCCCTCCCCTGTGGCTACCTCCCAATCCCTTTTCAACGAAGGTGTCAATCCACGCCTTGTTTCACCAATTTTTGGCATGGGCACAGACACAAAGCTATCAGACCCAATGTTCATAAAGCAGCATAAACAACATTCTTCACATCTCGCATCTATGTTAATATTTTTGATTAATATTCGTTCGCTTCATTCCAAGATCCACATACTACGCTCTTTTGTTTCTGTGACCGATCCTGACATAATATTTATAACTGAGTCGTGGTGCCATATCGACATGTCTAACACCCAGCTAACCATTTTCGGATATGATATGTTTATGAGAAATCGGCAGTGTCGTCGAGGAGGAGGATGCGTACTTTACGCGAAACAATCGCTGGCAGCAACGACATTCGAGAATCCAGTGCTGAATAATGTGCAAGAGTCACTTTGGCTTACGATAACGATCAGACACCAGCAACTGCTTGTTGGTTGTATATACAGCACGCCAAACTGTAGCCAAGAGGATTTAGTAGTTTTGACGTCTGCATTTGAATGTGCCGCAAGCCTTCCGTTTAAGCACAAGATTATCGGTGGTGATTTCAATCTGCCATCGATTGCATGGTCTGCAGGAACTGCTCCTCTGAAATTTCATAATCTTATCTCTCGTATTCATATGAATGGTTGGCAACAACATGTCTCCAAACCTACCACAAGAAACAGCATCCTTGATCTCATTTTCTCACTGGGCATACCTGCTATTAATGTAACGGTCCTTAATGAATTCCCTGGGAGCGACCGTCGGGTGGTCAAATGCTGTTTAAGATTACGCATGGCCAATGAACCACACCCACTGCACTATCGTTTATTCAAATCCGTCAACTGGAACACGTTTAAGGATATGGTTCGTTCGATGAACTGGGATGATTTCTTCCTCTCTCCATGCCCTCAAAAAGCAGCAGACGTGTTCTATGATATCATCGGTCTTTGCATTGATTCATTAGTGCCTATAAAGTGTGCCAGCCTAAGAAAACAAAAACCCGATCGCAAAGTGTTAGGTATCACACGCAAGCTTCATAAGATCCGGCGGAAATTTAGATTAACAGCAGACTTTGCGCTAATACTGCAGCAGGCAAAGATCATCGAGGAACTCGGGCATCTAAATGTTCGCAATCTCATATTAGAAGAATACAAAGCTTTGAATGGCCCGAATAAAACAACGGAACTGTCCAAACTGTTTCGTGCCAGAGGTTTGCGTCGCAGTAATTCCATCAATTTTATCATTATGCCGGATGGCACATACCTTGATGCTCCGGGTGAAATTTGTGAGGCTTTCAGCGCCTATTTTGCCGAATCAATGGTTGATGAACCGCTAGCCACACCAGCGCTTGTCACACCACACATTGCTGAAAGTTTATGCACAGTGGAATTCACTATTGCAAAAATCTCCGGTCAAGTCTCCCGCTTGTCTTCCTCGACTTACCCAGGACCTGATGGAATTCCCCCTTGTTTGTTAAAAAGCGGTGGGAGAGACTTGCCTCTTCTATTGCTCAACATTTTTACGCTCTCTTTTAACAATGCAGTATATCCTAATCACTGGAAGACTTCCGTTGTTATCCCGCGGCATAAGAATGGAAACGTTCACGAAATTAAAAACTATCGCCCCATCAACCACACACGTGTAATATCTAGAATTGTGGAAAGGATAGTGAAAGACGAATTACTTATTTTCTTGAATAAGAAAAACGTCATCAACAATTCACAATACGGTTTTTTGCAGGGCAGATCTTGTGCGACATGCCAGACAGACTTCTTGAACCACACAACGGCTGCCATAGACAAAGGCAACAGTGTTATTGTCCTGTTCTTAGACATGCAAAAAGCATTCGACAGAGTGCCGCATCGAAGACTACTCCTCAAGCTGAAGGAAATAGGTATTGGAGAACCAATGTTTTCTTGGTTATCGTCATACCTAGCTGACAGATATCAGGTGGTGCGTATTGGGGACCGTGTCTCTAAACCGAAAGCAGTCACCAGTGGAGTAATTCAGGGAAGTGTACTTGGTCCACTTCTTTTTCTCCTCTACGTCAACGATGTATTTCATAGAATAAGACATGGTGCTACTTTGCTGTTTGCTGATGACATTAAAATCGTCTACTCACAAGAACGTGCAGATACCCGCGCAGCCTTGTGTCACATTCAGGAAGATCTATCGGCACTTGAATCCTGGAGCAAATTGTGGCAGATGTCCTTTTCCGTGGACTAGTGTAATATTCTGTCGTACAAATGCGAAGTTCCACCAGACAGTCTGTTATTACAAGGCACGTTTATATCACAGTGCAAAGTGATTCGCGACTTGGGTGTGCGGTATTCCACTACCTTCAACTTTTCGGAACATTGTGACTTCTAAGTTTCGAAAGCCATGAAGACTATTGGCTATATCTGTCATAAATTTCAACTCACAGAATCTCGTATCTGGCTTTACAAAACATATGTGTTACCTGGCATGGAATACTGCTCACTAATACAGTCGAATCTGCGGAAATCTGACCAGCATGCTCTTGAGAGGGTACAGCGACGCTTTACAAAGAAGCTGTGCGGATATTCCTCCAAGATGACCTACAAAGAGCGCAGTGAAAATCTTGGACTTGACCCAATTTGGCTACGGATAATAAAGATGAACTTGTGTTTCCTGTACAGAATAATTCACCATCACATGCACAATTATGCTAACTGTGTCCATATGGCCGTTAACACTAGATACGAGCTACGAAATAAGGAGACAACGGTCATGATTCCAAAGTTCAATACGCGAATTAGGGAGCGTTTCTTCTTACTACACTGCTCAAAGCTTTGGAACAAACTTCCAAGAGCTATCAGAACTTGTTGCACATTGCGTTTGTTTAAGCTTTCGGTAAAAGATTATTTAACCGTTCAAAATGTGATAATAATGTTTCGAACAGCACAGTCCTTAGATAACGCTTTTGAGAACGGAGTTAATGGTGCCTGAAAATGCATGCGGTCAAGTGCACAAGTGGTTATATTTTGTTTGGCCCGCAGCACTTTATTCTCTTTTTTTCTCGTGTGCGATCAACTCTCATGTGACTGCTAAAAACTTGTCAGACGATAGAACAAGAGGAATGTAAATATTTTGGACCGCTTCGCGCTACACAAATTTTCATTTTGTGCTCACATTTTTTTAAAAATTTATTATACCATGATATGAAACTGCTGTACCATTATTTGATCCGTCCCTTCGGGGAAGGGCATCTCGCATCGTCGAGCCATATACAATTTATTTATTTATTTATTTATTACTTGCATTGCAACTTCTGTAGTCTAAGTTTTTGGTGTCTTAACTGTCTGTATTGCGATACATTAGCTGAGGTGTGTTCAGTTATTGATGATGAAAGACAGAGCTCAAAAGCACTAGTAACACCAGCGTCACTGTACAGATGAGAGACGTGGTCAATGCGTAGTAAATACATCGAAGGAGTAGTTGTCTTTAAATGCCGGTGCACAACCAGCGTGTACTGTATTTCGTGGGGCCAATGAATTAACAACGACATCGTATATTTCTCGATAAATCGAGATTCAGCCATGTAATGAATTTTGATCAGTGTACACATGACGGAACCAAAAATGATTCCGAATGAACAACTCAAATGCTCGGAAGAGCACTGGTGCCTCACCAGGTCATGTTTGGTACATGAACCACCTAAGATGAGTTGGTTAGCTGTACGGACACTCATTGAGTGTATTGAGAAGAACAGGTGAACCCGGTTGGGTGCTCAAAAGACGAAGCGATAAAAAAGCATGAAGGAATCGACTGAAAGACGCGCATAAACTGGTTTAACCTCTTTTGTTTGACGAAGGCGACAGGAACAGCCAAAGGATCTTATTCGACATGGTGCAGTGGCAAGGCCGATGAAGCTCTTGCATGCGGTCCATCGCTTTCACCCATTGAACTTTCAAGTGTTCATCAGTCGGTTTTATAGTTGGAATTCGGCATAAAGATGTGGATAAGCCCGTGACAACTGGGTTAATCGCAATTCAATATCCGGACCATTGACAGTAGGCTGAACGGAAGTGTTTGGAACCGCCGACTACTTACTAGGAAAGGAATGTAAGATCTGCTCAAACAATGCGCCTATTGATCCAATATGAGAAAAGAAACTGTATTGTATGTTTTATAAGGTGAGAAATGGTGACTAGGCAATATAATCCGGGAGCACAGTGACGAACATTGTAGGGCGTGGAATTCAAGAAAAAGAAACAGTGGAGTGATTATCCGGAGTTAAACGAGAAAACCGGCATAAGATTTTAGAGGATGAACATTTGACAAGGTGGACCAAAGCACCTAGAGGAGTCGGAACCAGAATGTGTGTACAGAAAAGCGCGCAGCTAAATAATCAAGGTTCATTTACAGGAACGAGAAACGTCAGACAAGTTCACGGAAACGTTGTGGCAAGAAAAGTGTGTTACTACCGGACAACCGGAGGTAAATTGGCTGACAGACAGATGTAGTCGAACAAATTAAGTAAAAACAACCGGTAAGGGCTTCTTAGGGGCCCTCTCCTGCTATTACCGGTATAACGAGCGTTCGTGCAAAAATCGGAAAATACCGTCATAATCGAGTACCAGTCTGAGGGTGTCAGCCACTAATTGATTACCATGCGGTAGTATGAGCCGATCGCTAACCGGCTCTAAAGATATTTAACACGATAACGATGTCTCACTGTAATGAGACAACTTTCAGTCCACAACTGGACGTCAGGCAGAAATTCGCCAATGGGCGAAAAATGAAGCACGAGGAGTGCCGCAGTGCGGTGGATTTTGAAGTGCTAACGATTGTGCACGGGGTAATCAATCGGCGAGTCTCAGCATACAAAATAACTTGAAGTGGGTGTGATAACGAACTGAAACTGTAGGGTGATTCGTAAATAATGACTGACAAGATGAGACAGAAGGAACGCCAGAAGGCTCGGTAAGAAAAATACGCAGCGCTCAAACTCTGAGCACGAGGTGGTATTCAATACCAAAAAACGGTACAGCAAGAGCACAATGTACTAGAAAAGTGGAATGGAATGTGGATGCAACAGTAGAAGAGTGTCACACGAAGAAGACATGGGAACCACTCAAAACATTAGTTACAAAACCAAACAAAGGTGCAAACAACGTTTTGTCGGTCGAACTGTGAGGTGTGCACAAGTTCTTCTGTGGAGCTGCAAACGAGTCCGGAGCAATCTGGATAAGCGATAGTTGCCAAAATGAAACTATTTGTATTGAGAGATTAAACATATTCGACTAAAGGCGCTTCCAAAGTTCCGATGGGGGGATGATGCAAGAGTGGCGGATACATTGGCAGACATTCATCTCCGGGCATGTCAAGCTCATACAACATCTGGCTGGGCTTACACGATTAAGCCCCATAGTACATATTAATATAAACGTATGCAGAAAAATACTGAACACTGTATTGTGGGATTAAGTCGAAATGTAAATCAGTACAACTCCATCGAAATGTGATCAAGGTTAAAAAAGCAAACTATGACTTGTCAATACACTGATCGGTTTGCACGTTCTCACGTTATATCGTTAAAAGATCGTTTAACTCAAAGTAGATTAGGTTTTAAAAATGCGGGATGCCTGTTGGTAATCGTACACGGAATTTAATATTTGAGAAATGCTCATCTAATGATCATTTGAATATCTGCGATTTAATGTATAGAATCACCATCTTAGAACGAAAGTAGAGAGCAGGCATGATCAGAGATCTTCGGTGCGATGCAGGTCCACCCGACCACCGATACAAATTTTGCAGCGATTTCCTCGCTAACAGTAAACGCATGAAACCACTGGCCAATGGGGGAGCAGTACCCAATGACGAGATTAGTCGTTGTGCCGCAGTATCAAGACAGTCAGTTCGTAGTGGGTCCCTAATAGGTGATTGTGTAAAGACCAAGAATCTCAATCACAGGAAACTAAGGCAGACAGCTTAAAGACAGCGAAATTGCTTAACGCCGATGTAGCGTTCCATGACCCGTTTAACGCTGCATATGACTACTTAGACAGATAGATCAGCTGGAAGTTAATACTTGAGGCCGATTTCTCCTAAAGTCTGGATGGACTACAATTCAGCATGACAGATGAAATTCATTAGTGGTAGGAGAATAGTTAATATGGAAGTTTGATGCGTTTGGAGAACTGGATAAAAAGGGGGTGTATGGAAACGGAAACTCACCTGGCCATTCACCACAGGCTCAATGTTGAGCTTATGAGCAAGCCGGACAACGGTATTCACTAAATCAAGATTGGCCAATAGCCCGTTCTTCCCCTCCGACAGAATGTCAACTGAGCCAGCATCGAAATGAGAAAACTCTAAATTCAATCCAGCCTGGATGGCACCGCTACGACCCTGCAGTTCAGACCACGAAAGATCTGAACAGTGCAATCAAGGAAGAAAAGTGATAAGGTATAAGGACGGAGTAGTATCATAACTGCTGAGATTTGGAGGGTAGTAAGAGAAAAATTGGTGCTGACATCTCCAGTCATTTTTGAGTATAAGTTCTGCTAGCTTGGAACACATGGTCGATATAGTTCCCAATGGGTAGGATATAAGTGCTAGGCAAGCTCCGCTGAGGTAGCTGACGGGTAACGGAGCACGGTTCGGCAAGTGCTCTACATCTTCAAAGTGCAAAATGTTTCTAAAAGAATGGACCGACTCTCCATCAGTCCTGACTATCAACGAGCACCCACTCAATCGATAGGTCCCCTTATGTAACTGGTTGTAACATCTTTGGCGATCGCATAAGTCAAGAGATTACGGCACGCCCCGCCACTGAATTCCCAAAGCCTCAAACATTTACCGAAATAGTCATACGTAGGTTCAGTATTAAATGGGACGGTCTGCAGATCAGAGGAGAGACGAACGTTGCATGGATCAAAAAAGTAGCCGCTGCAATTTGAGGACATTAACACAAGGCACTGATGACAGTAGACCAGTGCTATTAAACTCTAGGATCGATTTGTTAAAGCGTATCGGATCATCCGAGTTAGAGGCGGCTTTGAAACAGACCGCAAAAAGTGCCAGGACTTGGTAAGCTGACGGTTCCTACTTTGTCGAAACATAGTTTTGTGATTTGGCCACAGGTTGCCGACCAAATGCTTTTATTCGAATTGATCTCATCGTGTATTCAGTGAGCACGAATCTCCTTTGTACCCAAAACAGCAAATTCTGCACACTCAGGAAACTATTGACTGATAGCTATCGTTTTGATTGTCGTACATGATTTACACAAAGTGACTCTAGCAGGGCATCAGCAGTACGCCGATATGCAGTACCGACACTTCGCTGCCGTACAACTACTACCAGTCGCATGTGGCCTAGGGATACAGCGAGGGTCGCTCGAAGCCGCACCCTCGGATTACAAGATAGGTTGGTGAGTCTTAAGGCTGCAGGTAGACACTCGCGCGAGGCGTCGCTTCCTACGCCTCTATCAAGTTGGCTATCTATAGGAATGGATCTCTAGAAGCCTCGTATGCGTTGCATGGCATATTCTGAGTAGCTCAGTTGGAAAAAGTGTATCGTTCGCTGTCTGAATGTCGTGAACGCACAGGCGGTCATCCGCTATGGAGCAGCTTCGCTGCAAGTGCTTTACCTCACACGACGGTCGGCCGGTGGGCAAGTGGTCTGCACGTTTGCTTTGCAACCATAAGGTCAGCGGTTCGAATACACGTAGCAGTGGGCGTCCTCGCGGTATACTCAGCCCGCGCGCGACTGGTGGTGGTCGCGCGGCAGCGAAGCGCCGTTACGGCGTACAGCTGACACATTATTATTAGTAGTATTAGTAGTGGTAGTAGTAGTAGTAGTATCTCACGGGACTGTCAACTAAATCAAAAATAGGGTTAGATGGGGCAAGAACGTGTTGTAGCGTGAGACAAAGTAACCCACCGCGACCTCTGCTCTACATTATGGTAATGAACGAGGGCCTCGGTTAGACTCGACCGAAGAAAGGATATGTATTCAACAAGGGGAAAGTTTTACTGTCTGCGAGCAACGACACAAATATGCAGAATAAACCAAAATGCTTGGGGCTGCGATCAAACAAAGTCTGCACGTGGTTGGATACCGTCAAGTACCGTGTTATGAAATGCAAAAAGGTGCTTCCAAGTGCATGGTTCTCGTTCTTAGGGACTACAAGCTTGTGGATAATTGTTGTCTCCTCAAGAGAATGAGCAAACAGCTTCACATGGTCTCAGCTCGAAAGACAGAAGTTGAGCCAGAGGACAAAGTATGTCGGAAAACCAAACACAAAACGGGGCGACATGTGAAGAAAACACACCGAGACTGGAGAAAACCACAGTGGGGTGCAGGATCAATCCGACAGGTTTCTAAGAGTAAAAGAACGACTGTAGAATGCAAACAGCGACAAAACAACAGCAACAAAGCGACATCAGCCACCATAACTGATGCTTCGCCGCCAAATAACCACGATGAGCTATGGAATAAAGAATAATAAGAGGGAGAGAAGGGATACTAACAAGAAAACCATAATGCATTAAGCAAACATTCAGGGCCAATGTGTCTCCACCTTGGGTAGACAAAGAACGGTCACAAACAGCTAACAATCGTGCAAAGATAAAGTGGCACCGGCGAAACATCTACATTGCGGTTTTTAATGCCCAACGTCATAATCAGCCATTACCCTGTAGATAACACAACACCAAATACACTTTAGACAGGAAGTCCCACTAGGAGACGGCAACAGACGAGCCACTGGTATCGACTGCGAAACATGTACTGTAAAGTTTAGAGTCCCGAAGAAAAGAAGCACCCAGGTTGGTCGTCAATGACTTCATTTCCCGCTGCCAAATCAACTTCCGTCCATCTCAGGCCTTCCGCTATCCTACGCCTGGCAGACTAAACAAGACCCTCCTAGGTAAGTGGTGACCACGCATACGAAGCACATGCCTGAGCCAACGCAACTTATTCAGCACTATCTGTTGTTCTAAGGAGCTAGCGTGATTATCACTACTGAGTACGAGCCTACGTACATCATCCATGCGGACACACTGGTGCCATCCGACACCAGCAATACTTTGCAGACAGCGATGATCAGAGAATTAAAGACGCGTCAAATCTTCAGACCGAAAGGGCCAAGTCTCACTAGCATACAGCAGAACTGCCCTCACTGTGGCCTTGTATACATGGTCATTCAGACGGAGGGAAACTCCCTTCAGACGCCAAAAATGCCGCAGGTTCAAGACGGCAGCTCTGGCTTTTGCAATGCGTGAACTGACTTCAGTTTCTATGCACCCATGGTTGCTCATCCAGCTGGCAAGCTAAGTAAATCGATCAACCACCTCGAGTTCCTCGTTAGCAAGCGTCAAGGGGTCATCAAACGGCTGGTGGTCCTGCAGCAAAACTTTACACTTTGGAGCTGGGAAGAGCAAACCAAATAATGGGACCACTCCAGACAGGTTATTCAGAGTTGACTAGGCGGCCGCAACATCGTCGAAAAGCAAGACAATATCGTCCGCAAAATCTAGATCAACTAATCTTTCACCAGGTAAGAACTCAACGCCTACATCATGAGATTCCGCAAACGAATACACCATGATAAACGAAACTGAAAGACGGGAAAACTGCACAACCCTGACGAACGTCACTTGTGGTCGGAAAAGTATCCGATAGACCACCGTAGACCCTAACATGGCCTGTAGTGTTCGAGTATAAAGAATGTAAGATATTCGTGGAAACACCTTTCCGCGCAAGTATTTCGAACAGAATGCATCGATCGACTGAATCGAACGCACTCTTGAAATCAAGGAACACAGCTATTGTCGGTATGCGGTATGCGTGGTGCTGCTCTAGCAACTGCCGCAGAGTGAATATATGATCTACACAGCTAAATCCTGGGCGAAAACCTGCCTGCTCTTCCCTAATCCGAGAATACTGTTCCACAGCGAGGCGTCGAACGAGAATCGAGGCCAGTAATTTTGTCACAACTGGCGGTAGGCTAATACTCCTGTGGTAAACACAGTTGGTACGACTGCTCTTCTTGTATATTGCCACCATAATAGACCCACTCTAGTTAGCCGGGACACATCCTTCCAGATACGTCCGAAAAGGAAACCAGTGCTTTACAGAAAACCTCACCTCTATCCTTAAATAATGCAGGTCGGAGGGAATCGGGACCAGTAGAATGAAAATGATTGGGGGCTGTAATTGCGTTTCGCAACTCAGCCTCCGATGGAGGCCATAAACTAACCGTCCATGGATCGTCATGCATTATCTGATTAGGATTAGAAACAGGAGTAAGGAGGCAACTGAACTGCTCTAGAAAGTGTTACGCCCAACGTGCAAATACGGTCCTCCTTATTAGGTATCAGTGCACCCACCCTGTCTCTGATCGTCTCACTGACGCCTGGTTTCCTGGAACCAATGGTGCAGATCAGCTGGAAGAACTTGCGGCAATTGCCTACTGCTCCTGCTGCCTCCAATTCTTGAGCCCTACTGGTCCACCAGGCTTCCTTGTCAACACACAGGCTCCGCTTTAGTTCGCACCTAATAACCCGTCTGGTCACATTGTGCTCAGAGCCAGCCGGAAGGTTTCTTCTGAATTCCAACAGATTCACCGACCCCTCGGATATCCAGTGACTGGTACGGTAACGATTGATAGTGCCACAAACAGATGCTCCTGCGTTGTGCATGGTGACCGAGATCTTATTTCATTGAAGCTCAGTATCCTTAGGGCAAGTTAGTGAAAATTCGGTGCGCAGTGCGCCTTGATAGGCTTGCCTGACCGAAGGCTGAGACAATATCTCAATCGCCGATTGGAGGAGACGTTTGGTGCGCCTACCGGAATAGTTCACGGAGAAACGACAGAATATCAAGGCATGATCAGAGTCGACGCGAGGACTCAAGAATGAGCGGCAATCCAGGATGTAACCACGCTCCGAACGGACTGACAACGGCGAGCGTCTGCTGCAACTGTATGCAGAGCACCAGTTGTTTATCAGTAGCACTACTTTTAAATACATTGGGCGCCGAAGTACCCACTTGGCGTCCTTCTGCATGTGGCCAGCAATGGACCCAAATTGGCGGCATTGCTATAAATAAATAAATAAATATTTTATTCTCGACCATGGGCGTGCCTCGCACAGTCGAGAATAAAATATTTATTTATTCATTTATTTATTTATGGCAATGCAGCCAATTTGGGTCCATCGCTGGTCAGCTACAGTAGGACGCCAAGTGGTACTTCGGCGCCCACTGTGTCTGAAAGCAGTGCTACAATAAACAACTGTTGCTCCGCACACAGTTGCAACAGACGCTCGCCGTTGTCAGTCCATTCGGAGCTAAGCCCATACTAATCACGTAGCTGAGGTTCAGAAGAACTCAGACATCACACTTGTGCGTTCAAATATCATGCAGATACGATGATATCTGAACTAGTAGCACTGTGTAGTAGCACGTTCAGTTCGTGATAGAATGTGTCCTTGGCAACGTCAGAATTGCAGTCAGTGGGAGCATAAGGGAAAAGCACAAACAGTGTTTTGCACTACTTCATGGTTGGTGTCGTCAAACAAGCTACACACAAACGGCTGTTCACCGGAATCTAATCAACCAACGATGACCGCCTTAGAGTAGAGAATGACAACTACACCAGCTTGAAACCGTGAGTGCTGCATCAGCGTCTCCAGATGCACGCAACCAATAGCAAGAAGACAAGCCGGGCGCAGTTAATTCAAAAACCCCATTAGGGTCACTGATCCTAGTTTCGGACACAACACACATCAGTACCCAGTGTCTTCAAGGTGCGTGCGAGTGCAGCCACTTGACCGAGTTGTCTTACAGTGCGAACGTTGAATTCGTCAAAGAAAAAGGAACAGCGTGGCCGTTTAAGGGACTGTTGCCGATAGGCGCCCGATGAGTGTTGTGGGAAGGTGGCTGCAGATGGTTCTACACCGGTCGCACTTCGGTTGCTATCAATTAAGCTGAGAATTATAGAAGGAAGGTTAGTAATGGGGGTCGGGAACAGGTGAAAAAAGGAGGCGTCAGCACTAGCATGTTTTCCATTATCCGCTCTGCTGTATGCAACAGATAAGACGACCCTTAACAAACTGTGCGACGGCCGATGCAGGAGGAAGTTTATGTTTGAAGAAAAAGTCATAGTTGAATGTGGGCTGAGATATTGTCAGGACGCCCAGACCTAGACAGGAGGACGATTATGGTCCTCTACCAAAGCCTTTGGCTCAAAAGCCTGTCCACAAGAAAGCGGGGAGGTGGCAACGATTTGGTTTTACAGAAATAGACGCCATCCCATTTCAAGCCGCTAAGCTGGAGGATCAGGAGACTGAGTTTGTCTGATGTCTCACCATTGGTCAACCTGGAAGAAGTAGCTTTCCATGGCTCCGGATGCACTACCCAGTATAGCTCAAGGGGTCAAGGAGGTACGCAAATCGTCGCACCACGTTAAGGTCCAGTCTGGTTTCGACGGTGCAACCAGCGACAGGAACAATTAGCACAATTAGCACACTAGACAAATTGTAGGAAGGGGTTGTTCTGACACAAATCGCACAGTTGCGTGTGGAAAATGTGCGCACTTGCCTTCGCAAACAAGTCAATTTGTTTCGTTCCTGCACATAATTGACTTTGAGCTGCATGGGATTCTGTTTTCCTGCGCAAGCTACAAGATTCAGACCAATTCAGTGTCGCCAACTCGCTTTGATTTTCAGACAGTGAAATTTCTTCTGATTAAGTTGGTTATGGTCTGACAATAGTATGACCAATTCTCTGAGCGTGATAGATGAGATTAGGTTAATGGTTTTATGTTTACTTGGAAGTGCAGATGAAAGGTGGAGAACACCTCGAGGCTCGGCCGATATAGTTGTTGCACCATTGGAACCACATCAGTGTACGGACCAACTGACTCATCAAGTAATGCCAAAAGGGCTTACGAGTTGCCCGTTGGCAACGGCCACCAAGACACATTAAGCAGCACAAGCCGAATGGTTTGTTGAGTGATATGATGTTGGCCTCGCCTTCCCTAATTAAACAACTATTACTCATTTCCATTCTGAGAAAATAAAGGACGAGTCAATTCCGTCTTTTGTAGCTGAGATCCCCTTCGCTCAAATAAACAAGTTCACTAGCTTGCTGAACTTCATAAACGAGTGGTCTAGGCAGCTGATTCATACTTAGTCAACTGCAGTGGACATTCACAGCGCACACCTGGCAATGAAGGTGGGTAAAGACGCGATCCACACAAACGCTGAAGTCTTTGATGCCTAGCTTGAGTCGTTGAAGAGGTCGTCGGATTGCCTGTTGGTACACCCCAGAGCTTCACAACAATGCTAGCAATATATGGCTCAAGCATCCTGGGCATTTATTTCTGCGGCTATACATAGGGGCTATACGGTTGAGGGGTGGTGTTCAGGTTACAGAAGTCCACGATAGCCGCAGTGCCACAAGTAGTTAAGCCGATAAAGATTTAAAGTTTGTCTCTGGGAAAAGCGAATCCTTGGGTAACATAATGTAACAATGAAGTATTCCCGGCGCTTTCACTACAATCGGATTTTGATTCCACTCGATGAACATGTGCGGCTGCGTGGATATCGCGTCCTCATTGAGCCAATTATTAATACGGGTTCAGGGCACTGTAAGCCGGATTTAGTTATGCCTAAAGAATAACGCTTCACTGTGATCGATGTGGCAATCGTTTTCGGAAAAAGGTTGAACTATCCATGGAAGGAAAAGGTTGCCAAGTATAACGTAGATTGTGCCAATGCTTCCGCACGAAAAATGATGGCGAATGGCCGATAGGTTGATAGGAATGTCCTGGCCCTCCACACGCCTCTGGTCATGTTGGGACGCAGGCACATGTTTACCAAGTCTGCATCGGAATTACGGCAATTAAGCTTGAGTTTCCAGGATAGTTATAGTTTGCGTCTTCTGATTATTCGGGGCGCCCTCGCAATACGTTGAAATCCACCATGAACTCGGAAATCTGAACTCGAATAAGGCTAGTGCGCCGGATGCTCTTACACCAGTTGCCTTGAGAGAGAGTGCCTATACCCTCACCATGCCCTTGACAGATATTTTCAATCTGTACCTACACGGTAGAATTATTTCCGACACTGTCATGATAACGCTCGCGCCGTCATGCTGAAAGTCTTCGAACAACTACTTGTGCCTTGGATTTGAAAAAGCGCTAAGGCCGTGGACGTATTCCACAGTTTGCGCACAGACCCAGACGCTCCACGTCGGATGCCGTAGCCATACCTTGTTCATTCCATAGCATCTTCATTGGATGCGAAATGCAACATCATGAGGCACCCTTTCCTTGATTACACCAACAATTTTGGAAGAGTCGACAGACCAATCAAGTGTAAGTAGCTGTCTGCGAATGGTGTTCAACTAGCAGTGTGCAACCTGGTGAGCAATTACTTCGTAAACCGTTCTCATTTTACCCAGCTAAAGGGTAAAGAATTCCACATTCTTAGTGATGGCTGGGGCGTCTTACAAGGTGCAATCCCTTCACCTCTTCTATTCTCTCAATACATTGAAATACATCCAAATTTACCAAAAGTTATTGGATGTAAGTAGGCTGATGGCGGAGTCCTAGGCAGAACTGCTACAAATGCTGTTTCATCAACGGATCTGCAAAGCGGGTTGGATAAGCATCAGCAGTGGTCGTCGTCCCGATCCCTCACTCTCAACGCTTCTAAATTCCGCGATGCAACTTCCTTTTTTCTCCGCACTGACAAACGTCTGACTGTGGCAAACACTTCTCGCCTCATGGTTGTAGGCGACCACAACGCACTCAGTTCATCCCCTGATAACTACCATGGTGTCTATTTATCCTGCAATCTAACTTGGTCAACACACGTTCACGAAATGTTCCGTAAGGTGCGAAAACTATCATTTTATGCCCTGAGACGCAAAATGCTTTCAGTACCCTACCATCTACCTGACAAATTCGCGACGGCCTGCATTCTTCCACTTTGGCTCTATTGTTCATTTATCGTTTCCTTGTATTCTACAAAGAGACATCACATTGATCGTGCGGTTAATTAAGCTCATTCTCAGGTGAAGCGGATTACCCATTTTCTGGTTGACTGTAACAGAGACGTAAGCGAAGCTGAACTTGGGAATCGTCTGCCTCATTGCGGTCGATCAGGCGATCGATCGAGTAGGCCAGTGAGTTCTTAAAAACTCAGCTAGTCGTACATCATCTCATATACTTGGGTAAAGAAT
Source organism: Dicrocoelium dendriticum (assembly GCA_944474145.2). Taxonomy (NCBI): domain Eukaryota; kingdom Metazoa; phylum Platyhelminthes; class Trematoda; order Plagiorchiida; family Dicrocoeliidae; genus Dicrocoelium; species Dicrocoelium dendriticum. The sequence continues at coordinate 34,100,066 of OX104066.1, read as the reverse complement.
GTTTGTGTGCAGAGCGACGTGAGTTTTTTCTCTGACGCGGCTAGGAGTGACAGAAGGCAAAGGTAAAGAAGCAGCCTTACAACAGTGGCCACAGGAGTCAGAAGAACCCCAAGAGGTCAGTCAGTTTTGAACAATTGCAGCAGTAGCAGCAACAACAACAGCAGCAGCAGCAGCAGTCACATTCCGAAAAGTCACAGAGGCAGTTGATCGAACTGGTATCACAAAAATTAAACATTAAAGTAGAATGGGAACCGTAACTGAAGCTGACATTGCAAGAAATTGTTTCAGAATGTCAGAGGTTGCTTAACTTGAATCCTGGTACAAATGTGGTCGCAAATTCGGACGCCAGGGAAGAGCAACACTTCTGCCACACTGCCACTTCAAAATGTACCTATCAGACTTGAGGATGCGACGGTAGAAATCAATGGCAGTCAGATTACGCAGATGAATAGATACCACAAAGAAATACTCCAACCTGGTCCAGAATGTTGCAGAATCACCGGTGCTGCCCCGAACCTCAAGTCAGTCACTAAATCAGTATCCAGAGCAAAGCGCCTTGTGTCAAACAGGAAAAAAGCATTGCAGTTATCATGCGAGGGAAAAGCGGACAGACAGCGCGCGTCATTGCAAAATTGGGAACATGGTGTACGCACGAGACTTCCGAGGAATGAGGAGGTGGTCGACAGGAAGAGTGATCCACAGAAACGGTTGGATCATCTACGTGCTAATGGTAGGAAAAAAGAAATGGGTCAGGCACACCAATCAGCTGAGGTCGAATCCCGGCAAGACTCAAAATCCCCCAGAACCGCCATCCGTACCATGGGACATCCTGCTAGAGACGTTTTGTTTGGAAGATGAAGCTGAGCGGCTACGTGGATCACAACATAAGATGCAAGCAGCAGATGACATACAATGCAGGCCGACCCGAAGGCGGAGACGACTACCATGGTTACAGGTCGATCCCGAAAGCGCAACACAGCCAGTCGCTCGGACGCCACACGACCTGTCATGCAGGCCAGGTCGAAGACGAAGGCAACCGCGATGGCTACAAGCGAACCCTAGGGTAAAAAGCTACGATCAAGTCCAAGTGTGGAAAATAGTCAGGAACAATCAATTTGAAGGAGGAGGTAACAGAGACGTAGGCGGAGCTGAATTTGGGAATCGTCTGCTTCAGTGCGGTCAATCAGGCGATCGATCGAGTAAGCCAGTGAGTTTTTAAAAATTCAGCTAGTTGTACGTAATCTCATGCATTTGCGAATAGAACGTTTGTGTGAAGAGCGGTGTGAGTATTGTTCTCTGACACTGTTGGGAGTGGCAGAGATAAAGAAAAGGCGTTACAACAGACTGCATCATTACTAAGCATGTTGGTGCACGCGACAATTTTTCAGCATGTTTTAAACGAGCCTTTTCACCCTTCATGTTGATTTCTCCAAAGCCCTCTCTTGCTCATCTGTCCGCTCTAAATTTATGGCCTTAGTTTCTTGCAAAACAAGTTATCATAACGCAATCTTACCGTATTTATCCCAATTTCTTGTGAACTCCAAGAATCTTGTCAGCATCACGCATGAGCGTCTACTTGAGTGATGTGCATGCATATAGTTTCCTTATTACGCTTTGATTGCAAGCTCATGCTAATGTTATGCACTACATCCACACTGCTAGTGTAAAAAGCTGAAAATGTTTTCAGTCGGGGTCATAAAGCATATAGTGATTTAACTTGAAACAATGGTGCTCATATGTCAGGATCTTAACCTCTGCCAAGCTCAGATTTATTTTGCAAAAGGCCTATGAAGTGGTGTATGAAAACTATCCCTCGGATGGACATTCACTGCCGATGAGCCGGCGGATGGAGCGCAATAGTGCAAGTGTGCTCTTACAGCAGGTTGCAGGATATAAAATGATCGTTTCTTCACTTGATCTATCATTGAACGTTTCCTTTTTCGACCGACCACCTTCATTCTCATGGCTTTCCCATCTTTTGAAAAAATAAAGAATCTTACTGCATAGCAAATGTTATGAAGCGTGCCCCACTAAAGAAACAAAATAGATTTACAACCAAAGTCCATCCTAAATTTAGTTGTGAGCGATGTTCCGATCACATGTGAAGTGCGCTAGCTGGATGGGCGCCCAGTATGATCCCTGCTTGTTTACACATGCTTTGTTTTATTGTTCGATGTACCTTCCAACACGTTTGCTGAAAATATGCATTTAAGATTAAATGGTGATTGGCCTCATCGAACTGCTTGTTGAGTTAAAATCGCCTCCGTCGACTCTGTCGTGTGCTCCATATGTTTGGTAATCGAGCACCACGTTGAGCACTATTTTTCAGAATGATGCCTATTTAGACGGAACCACGAGGTGACCAATGGAGAGCGTGACAAGATTCTATTACAGTCTGTTCATACGGTTACAGAAAAAAGGCCGATCAGTATGGTTAAGCACACAAAGGGAAATTCAGTTAAAACTTGAAATTAAAGGCGTCCTGGTGTCGATAAGCAGTGTGTTCCGAAATTGCGACTTTGTGACAGTAAGGTGTAGAGTCACGATGAAGGTTTGTGGGCACATGCATAAAAATTTGAAAAGCGAAGAGTGGCGTGAAAGACAATTCGTCGGGAGAAAGGAGTGATGAGAAGACACAGCTGACTTACATTCTGAACTGTCGGATCCATGATATGCTTCCAGCCAGGCCGTTAAACCAACGTAATCGGAATCGGGGAAAACAATTACAATATCCTTTGCCCAGTAAATTTGTCCTGAAAGAGTAACAAACTGAAAAATGTGTGGCAAGAACTTACGTCGAAAAAGTCCCATTAATGACAGCAGCAAACTCAAACTAGCCGATAAACAAGGTATGGTGGTGTCAGAGCACTCGGTTCTCAATGGAACAGTTATGAGGAGAGCCTCTGTGCGTCCTGCACTTGGAGACCTCATTATGGCATATAAATTTGTTCCGGTGACGTGCTCCAAAGGATATAGTAAGTCGTGTGAAAAGGTAAAATTTTGGTCATAGACCTCAAGTCCAATTCTCATCAGTTCTGATTTCAGCCAACCATGCAAAACGGACCTGTAAGTTGGATTATTGTTGAGGGATGCAGCGGCTTACAAATCATTTTTTGCGAAAACATGTTGCAACTCTTTCTCGTACCTTTGAATCAAACTGTTATCACTGAACTCCTCAGCTACTTGACCTGAAATAATAAGCAACCATAATACGTCGCGGCAAAACTTACCGACCAAAAGCGCATTTTCGCTTAAGTAGGTCCCGTGATTCAGTTCTTCTTGAGAAAGCAAGCAAAACCATAACAATCCAATAATGTACAAAATTAATCCGACGGCTGTCGAGTTCCTTGCTATCAACTTTTGAATCTTGATAAAATGTGCCATTGTGACAGTGGAGACTTAAATCAGATGACCTTATCACCCGAGAACAAGCATCATGCTGATGAAACAAAGAAAACAGATTGCACGATCAAAGGGGGAAAACTGTACGCAAAAGCCTCCAGGAAGCAACACACCGAAAAACAAAGAATATGAGAGTTTGAGTAAAAAACAGCTGGGGTTTGTGATGCTTCTTCATATTAATAACGTTAGTCCGCCGACTAAGTAAACCAACTCATAAATCCCCCCCTAACCCACTCCCTCACTCGTATGGCGTGGAAACAAGGCAAGCGGTGCAATGCTAAGTGCAAATAACCTCGTTGTAAAACTGTTAAAAACAAGTGCAACTTATGCTAAGTAGGATGAATGTAAATACATACAAATCTAGAGGGCCCAACTTAAAATATTACACTGATACATCCGGACGAATGCGGAAAATGAGTAGCGGCCGGGAAGCGACAGGTAGCCGAAGGGGAAGAATTCTGCAAGAAAGCAGTGAAGCGCAGTAGATAACCTGATCTGGATGCGCGTAGGCGAGAAGTGGTTCGACCACCCGACATTTAAACGATGGCCGATAGTGGTGAAAAAATCGAGGACCACAGACGCCGACTGCGCAGGGAAGCTTCAGTTGGTCATCCGCTTTAGGGTACTGACGCATGGTAGTCGGCAAGGTCGGAATACAGTCCCTAACTCTATATGAATCTATTAAATGTTTTAACGCTGCCAACCACAATTCACTGCTGCCTGTTCTACGAGGGTACCTTCAAACGTTCAAGGTTGACCGCAATACAATAGCTGAATGTGATCAGATGCATTTTGCTTTTGGATATCATCGACTATTACCCACAAAATTCTGTCGACAGTGTTAAGAGGGTTAGACTCGGATGGCATAATGCATCAGCAGTATGCTGGCATATCGCACAGACATGTTGTTGACATGCAATCACAAGTCCAGTACATTGAGGATGAATAAATGTGGTCCAGATAACAAAGGCGGTGGATTCAGTTGACACGACTCACATCGCAACAACAATAAATAACAGCAAGAAAAAAACGTGGAACCCAAAACAAAAGATCAAAAAAGCAACAGAAGTATATCGGACATTTGAACTGATGCTTCCCTATCAAACAACCGAGAGGGCATATGGCATGAAGAAAAATAAAAGGAAGATGCCAAAGCAAACATTCAGGGTCTAGGCGTCTAAACCGCGCGTAGAAAACATACGGTCACAAACAGCTGGCAATCGTGCATAGATAAGGTGGCATCGGCGAGACAACTACATTGCGGTTTTTAATGCCCCACGTCATAATCAGCCATTACCCCGCAGATAACTCAGTACCAAATACACTTTAGACAGGAAGTCCAACTAGGAGACGGCAACAGACGAGCCACTGGTGTCCACGGCGAGCCATGTCTTGTAAAGTCTCGAGCCAAGCACAAGGCCGGTCACGTGGACTCCAGCCCCGAAGGAGAGACGCACCTAGTTTGGTCGTCAGTGACTTCATTTCCCGCTGTCAAGTCAATTTTTGTCCGCCTCGAGTCTTGCGTTACCCTACACCTGGCAGACTAAACGAGGCCCTCCTAGGTAAGCGGTGACCAGGCATACGTAGCACGTGTCCGAGCCAACGCAACTTATTCAGTACTACCTGTTGTACTAGGGAGCTAGCATGTTTATCATAACCTAGTACGTGCCTAAGTACATCATCGTTGCGGACACACTGGTACCATCCGACACCAGCAATGCTTCGCAGACAACGATGATCAAAGACCAGAAGACGCGTCAGATCTGTAGACCGAAAGGGCCAAGTCTCACTACCATAGAGCAGAACGGCCCTCACTGTGACTTTGTATACACGGTCATGCATACGGAGGGAAACTCCCTTCAGACGCCAAAATTGCCGCAGGTTTAAGGAGGCAGTGCTGGCTTTTGCAATGCGTGAACTGACTTCAGTTTCTATGCACCAATCGTTGCAGATGCAGTTGCCAAGTTAAGTGAATCGATCAACCACCTCGAGTTTTTCATTATCAAGCGTCAACGGGTCATCAAGTGGCTGGTGGTCCTGTATCAACAATTTGCAATTTGAAGGTGCGAAGCGCATACCAACTAATGAGACCACTCCAGACAGGTTATTCAGAGTTGACCGGGCCGCCGCAACATCGTCGAAAAGCAAGACGATATCGTCCGCAGAATCAAGATCAACTAACCTTTCACCAGGTAAGAACTCAACGCCTACATCACGAGATTCCGCAAACGAATACACCATGATAAACGAAACTGAAAGACGGGAAAACTGCACAACCCTGACGAACGTCACTTGTGGTCGGAAAAGTATCCGATAGACCACCGTAGACCCTAACATGGCCTGTAGTGTTCGAGTATAAAGAATGTAAGATATTCGTGGAAACACCTTTCCGCGCAAGTATTTCGAACAGAATGCATCGATCGACTGAATCGAACGCACTCTTGAAATCAAGGAACACGGCTATCGTCGGTGTGCGGTATGCGTGGTGCTGGAAGTGGCTAGTAGCACTGTTGGAGCCAGTTAAAAGATCAATCGTTAAACATAGTCTAAGGGATACGTTTGAGTTAGTGGAACTTCTGGATGGTATTGAATTGCGAGGAAAATTCATGGCCGGCATCGATATCATCTCACTATTTACCAGTGTGCCACTAACAGAGACGATTCAGATTATTTGAAATCATGTGGTCGAGAATCCAGTAGAAATAGGCATACCAGTCTCGGAATTAGAACGACTTCTTCTGTTATGTACATCAAATGTCAAGTTCTATTTTCAAGAACAGGGCTATCGCCAAGTGGATGGTGTTGCAATGGGCGGTCCACTGGGACCGGTATTAGCAGACATTTTTGTCGCCCATCTCGAGAATCAGGTCAGAGACGAGATCAATGGAACAGTGTTGTTTCGTAGGTATGTTGACGACATTTTGTTAATCTGCGACAGCGAGTATCATTTAGCTCAACTGGTTACTAAGTTGAATGGCTTACACCCAAACATTAAAGTGAAAACGGAGCACGAACAGCATGATACGCTGCCGTTCTTGGATACCCTGATCGAGCGTAGAAGTGACGGTTCAGTACACAGATCAGTTTACCGCAAGCCAACGTGGAAGGGACAGTACTTGAACTTCTACAGTTTTGTCCCCAAGAGGTACAAACAAGGTCTAGTGAAGACTTTGTTCAGCAGAGCTAGAAAAATATGCACTGCTGACACGCTGGAACAAGAGGTGCGGCTGATAACCAGCACCCTCGTAGACAATGGATACCCTCCGTCTTTCATCGCTCAGTTTAGTGCTGAGAAAGAGAAAACGTGTGTGCCTACGGTACCAAGGTTGAAGGTAACCCTGCAATTGCCATTCAAGGGCGACGACGTATGCCAGGTTTTTCAACGCCGATTGAAATCCGCAGTGGCGCGCGTATACCCTGCGGCGGAACCAGTACTCATCTACACAACGAATCGTATCCCTACTCCATCGGTTAAACCCCCGCTGTCACTGTCCAGCCGTTCACATATCCTTTACCAATTTACATGTATTTGCAAGGCCGAATACGTGGGCATGACAGAACGACACTTGAGGGTGAGGATCACGGAGCACATACCTGCGTGGGTGAGTAAACACGTTTCGCAGATGACCACGTCCACCACCTTGAATGCGCAGCCAAGGAAGCGAAATGAAGTCCCATACAAACAACCAGCTTCATCAATCGCCCGCCACCTGCTGGCTGACAATCACTGTGTAGACCCCGTGCGGGCGTTCCGTGTTATCTATACATCAATGAACCCCCTAACTTTGCGATATGCTGAGGCCGTGGCTATCAAACAACTTGGCCCAACTCTGTGTGTGCAGAAAGACGCATTTGTGACCCTGGCCTTGCCGTGGTAGCAGGCCGGGCACAGATGACAAAGTGACATGAATGTAGGTGTGTATAGTTTGGTCAATTTGGCATTTTAACTGCGTTCCTTTCATGATGCTATAAATTCACACGTCTGTAGTACGCACTTGAAAATATGCAGAGAAATTATTCCGGAATTAAATCGTGCGGCACTCTTGTGTTAACTTTTCTGCTAAAAGTTTCCTCGGGAACTAATTGTTTCACTTGTCTATATGAAAAGGAATGTGGCCGTATTCTCAAGCGGACTTCGTGTATTAAGGTTGAGACATTTCATGTCTTGAGGGATCACTACGTAGAAGACTGAATGAAGATGAAGAACTCCATTGATGGGCTGCGAATCGGCCAAGCCAACAACGAAACGAATCTCCATATTCTGCATCTTCGCGTGGTTCAGAGGACTCCTAAGGCTCATCTTTGTTGCATCCGGGCTATCGGGGCAGTGATTGGATTGCGTATGATGTCCGTCCAGGTGCCTAGCCCGCTGACTAAACTGAAGGAGATTCGTCTCTTACTTTACAGTATCACCAACTTGACCTCATGGATTTTAATGTCATGACTGTCCCTGAATATTTTTGATTCTGTGATTCACCTTCGTCGTTCTCAATCTGATCGTCTTGGCCTCAGGTCTGGAGGTGGCATTATACTCTACTGCATATATATATATATATATATATATATATATTCAACACCTAACCAATTACAATATAATTGGCTGAGTGCCACACATAAGAGGACAAAATAGCGTGAACGTGAAAACAACTGTTAGTGGATGAGTCACACAGCAAGTGCGCCATTGCGTACGGTCCTTGGCCATATCCTTCATCGTTTGCAACTAGATGTGCTCGGGGTCCTTTGATCCCCAAGCCGGCAGTCGGAAACATCTGACAACAGTCATTTCCAACGTTTGCACCATAACGTTTTGGATCCAAGTTTTACATTGCCCTCCTTTTCGTCGCTTCCAAGGTACGCCTGTGCTCGCAAATGGGGCACGTTTTGGTAGCCGCTGGGTAGGCATGGGTAGCACATGCCCAAGGCAGCAAAGCCTCCGCAGTGGAATAATGCTATCAGTCGGTCGGCGGACTTCATTAGATCTGAAGACTCGCCGACGGACTTCCTCATTACTGATGTGATGCTGCCATCGAACACCAGCAATGCTTCGCAGGCAGCGGTGTTCGAAGACATAGTCGCTGAACATCGCTTTTGCGAACGGGTCAAGTCTCACAATCGTACAGCAGAATCGCTCGTACCGTAGCATTATAGACTCGTCCCTTGAGAGCGAGACTGTCACAACGAAACCACAGGTGACGAAGATTAGCGAAGGCGACTCTAGCCTTGGAGACACGCAGGGAGATCTCATCTATCAAACCGCCAATGCTAAGACAACTTCCAAGATAAATCCATTTGTCGACCAGTTCCAGTAGTGCTTCCGAAAGGTTGAGAGAAGGACATGCGCTTGGCCAGTCCTATAATAAGACCTTGCGTTTGGAAGAGACAAAGGTTAACCCGAATTGGGAGGCAGACATTTCCAGTCGGAGCAGCACATGCTGAGCGGCTTGGGAGGACTCGCAAATCACAGCGATGTCATGGGCGTACTCTAAGTCCCGAAGACGGTCACCAGGGAGCAGCTCAACACCGCAGGACTCAGTTATCCAGGGCAGTATCCAGGATCTCGTCCATGGCAAAGTTGAACAAGGACGGAGAGGCTGGGCAACCCTGTCTAAAACCGCTAGTGATAATGAAAGGGGACGAAGTGTCTTCGGATGCGGCCCGAAGTTTGATGGTAAATGGCACGGAGAATGCTGATTTACTTCTCAGGTACTCCCCTCTTCAGTAAGCAGTCCCAAAGAGCCACTCTGTCAACCGAGTCAAAAGCGGTGCGGATGTCCTAGAATATGACTAGTTGGTCGACTGAACGTATGGCAATATTCAAGATGTGATCGACCCAACTGCGACCCGGGTGAAATCCAGTTTGTTGTTCACGCAGGTGCTGTTCCCACATGCAACTGAGCCTCCGCAAGAGTAGGGCAGGGAGCAGTTTGGATGCGACACAAATGAGACTGATGCCACGATGGTTGAAGCAAATGGTCCGGTCTCCTTTTCTACAAACAGGCTTAACCCCCGCTAAATTCCAGTTTCAGTAGTTCAAATCTGATGGAATAGAGATATCCGTTCGCGAGTGAGAGCAGGACCTCCATAATTGGAGAGCGCAAGTGAAGTTCATCTGGGCCAGGTGACTTGTGGCGCTTCAGTAGGCGAAGCTCATTGGAAATCTCAGCCTCTGTCGGTGGAGAAACATCCACGCCCAAGGGAGCACTGTGAACCCCGGAAGATAGACTCGGTTGCGCTGCTGGCCAGTTGAACTGATCTTCAAAATGCTCTGCCCTTCGTACCAGACGACGGTGACAACTGTGAATTAGTTCACCGTCATTTTTACGCAAAACCTCTGGTACTGTTGGTCCTCTGCCTCCGATGGAGCGAATAAGTTGGAAGAGTTTGCGGAAGCTTCTTGATGACGCCGTCTGCTCCATCTCAACGACGCGCTGTGTCCACTAAACCTCGCTATCCTTCCTGAAGTGGTGTCTGAGTTCAGCACCTGTGGTTCTGCGTAGTGCGTTTTACTCAACTCCGGCGGGAATCGTTTGACGACTTTCCATTAATTGGAGAGACTGTGCGGAGATCCAATGACTAGCAGCTCGTCTAGTGAAGCCACAGATCAGGGTAGCGGACTTTCGTAAAGCGCTCTGGATCTGTGCCCAGTGTGTCTTAACATCGGAGGATAGAGAACGCATATTGGAGGCTAATATGTTGTGAAATGCGCCGAGAACATTTAGGGCGGCGAGCTTGTCTGTTTCAAACCCTTTTCGGCGACGCTGTTGGGTGCCTCCAAAGCGCAGAACGAACTTAGCACATACAAGCGCATGATCCGAGTTCAGGTAACTTTCAAATTGACTTGCAGTCCGTTCTGCAGCCTCGCCAACGGTAAATAACAGCGATGTCAATTTGCGTCTAAGATTTACCAGACGCCGGAGGTCGCTAGGTGGCTCGTTGGCGCCAGGAACGTCAGAGAATGGTGCTGGAGAGGAACAAGCCGTGGTCGGCGCACAGTTGCAGGAGTCGATCGCCGTTGTCCGCTCTGCGAGTAGCGTGTTTTTTTGACCTCCAAGTTCGCGCTCATTAACCTCTAGTCTACAAACCTGCGCATTTAGATTACCGACGGATATCACGATGTCCGTTCGGCGTTTCTTGCGGAGGAGATCGGTGAGTTGGCGGTAGAACTTTTCTTTAGCTTCGTCCGGCCTGCAGTCCGCAGGAGCGTGCGCCGCCACACTGAATAAGCAGCACCTGCTTGTCCCGTGGTTAGAAGATCGCACTGAGCTTTCCAAGCGGACTGCAGAAAGACGGCTGTTGACTGGGAACCACTCAATGAGCGCTGCCTCAGCGAGCACACTTAAGGCAATTCCTACGCCGGCGCAACCACATGCTGCCGCTGTCGCATCTCCAGATAAGCGCAATGTGAATGTGCATTTGGAACTTGCGGAGGGTGAGAGCAATCGCAGCGTTGTGCTGGAGTCTTATAAACTGGTTTCGTTAGACAGCAAATGTCGATTGAGAAGGTTTTCATTCTGTGCGCAAGAGCAGCTTGTGAACCAATTTGCATGAGCGTTCGAACATTGAACGTAGCGCGCTTGAAGAGCGAGCGCGGTGCAATAAAAGCCTTGCCATTGGTATTGGAATGTGTACGATCGGTCTTGAGCAGTTCATTGCTGAGGTCAAAGGTACCGTTTTCATTTGTAATGCACTTTTGGAGACTCGAAATTGCAGAGGGTTGTCAAGAACAGGAGGGTTGCATAAACCTGGAGCGAAGAACGTAGTTTGCAGTGCGGTAGAGGTTTAGCATGCCCAGCCGCCAACACTCTCGGCCAGAGAGAGGGTTCAAAGAGCCAGAAACGTGAACAGAGTTATAAATCCATCATTTCATGTGTTCTATGGGCATACAGCTCCCCGGTTGACCAGGCCGAGGATGGGGTTGACTTAGGGGGCCCCACTCGGTTATAGGAATCTGACTCACAATGCAGCGGGGCGAATTCAGGGAATCGCTCTCATTTGGGGCCGGTGACCGATGGCTCGGTTCATACGCCTTTCTTTTGGCTGGCTGCCAAACAGGGGCCCAATACTCCCAGTAATTCAGCGTCAAGCTGAAGGATTACAATGCTCCAGCGAGGTGGAGCAAGGGGCAGTGACTTTGTTTAGTGGCTAGTCACATCCGCCCCGCCGTAGTGTTGGTAAACAGGCATATGTGGCTTTTATACGGAGATCGCTTTCCAAGCGAAAACTCACCACGTTCTGGAACACTGCCGCCGAATCTTTTGCTGGAACGGAATAACCTCGAACCACCCAGCTGGCACCCCGAGGAGGTAGTTCGGCAAGCCAGGTTGAAGGTTTATACTGTAAGTGCTATTTGTGGCACTATTGGGGGTTCGGAAATACTTTGGTGTAGTGTCCACGATGGACACAATTCACTCATAGTATGTGTTTTCTGCAGTTCCAACGCGGCTCTGGATCACGTTTGCTGGACTCGATAAAAATGGACGGTCGAGGCACGGATTGTTTAATGATAGGGACTTCAATGCCACGAGTGTCAGCTGGGAGTTATTTCATCGTGATCTTGCCCCAGAGTCCTTCGATACTGTTATGCTCGAAACTGCCATCGTAGCGAGTCTCCTTCAACATGTGTCGTCACCTACTTGGCTACTTTCGGACCAGTCACCACACATCCTCCACCTTGTGCTCGTACCTCCACCATCCGATGTATCTGACTTAGAAATCCTCCAGCCATTTGGGTCAAGCGATCCTTATGTGCTTTACTTTCTATGGACACGGCGACCCACCATCCATCACTGGGGCGTACTTCACCGCAAATTCTGGTGCGGTGATCCACTCTGCCTACAGATGGCCGCAAATTCTATGGACTGGCGCACTCCCCAGAATTTAGATCTCGACACTGCTTTGCACCTCCAACGCTCCAAGTTGATGCCTCTCGTCGACGGAGTTGCACCAACTTTTTCCGGTAGGTATGTTTCCAAACACCCAAGATTGATAGGGAACTAAAACCCCTACTTCATAAAGAGAGAAAATTCTGAAACATTCAAGTTTTCACGGTCGGCGTCTAATCATCGTGATTACAAGGCTATCAAGAAATCTGGGTACACTAAAGAAAACGCAAACATCGAGAGTGGTATAAACGTCGCTTGGCTGCGCAATCCCGGAGTGGCCCGAGATAACTTCTCTTACCTGAAGAGAAGGACTAAGGCGAGTTGTGACATCTGCTTCGTATTCGCAAGAAGACGAAGCTATACTACATGACAGTGAGGCGGAATCTCGTCTTTTAATCTCGCTGTATTAATCAGTGTACTTGGTTGAGATCCTACTAACAACTATGTGTACACATATTCCACTCTATTGAAGCACATCGAAATAACCATGAGCATGGTCTTGAGACTTAACAACTTGGATCCGAACTCCTCTTTAGGCCCAGATGATTTCCACCCGTCGTCCCTTAAGTCAGTGACTGAATGTGTCGCCGAGCCAATCTACTATATGTTTCAGCACTGCCGCTTGAGTGGGCAGTACGTATATAGTGAAAGTTAACTACAAAGTGGAAACCGACGAGGTCCTTGGAACCATAGGTCGGTTTGTCTGACGTCGATCATTTACAAGATTATGAAATGGATTTTTAAGCAGGCCCTTCAGCTTCGTCTTGACTCTACAAATATTTACCCCTGCCCAGCACGGTTTCTGGAGGGCGCGATTTTGTGCTTTCAATTTGCTTGCTATCATTAGCAAATATTTAAACAGTTCATGCGGGAGAACGCCTGAATGTTATTGGATTTCAACAAGATTTTTGTCTAGGTACCGTATAACTTTAAGCGTTGGGAAATCGGTATCGTTGGCTGTGTTCTACCTTAGATTGTTTATTTCCTGAGAGGGCTTTTTATATATGTGAAAGTCAGCGACACCCTCACAGTTCTTGTGCTAATGAGCAGCAACGTCCCACAAGGCTGCCCATTTCCACAATCTACTTAAAGTTCTCATCATTTATCGGTGCTTCAGGTTGACTGCCTGTTCTATGATGATGCTCTCGAGCTATGATCGATGCTTTCTAACCCCGAATATGCGGAGAGTTTGCAAGTTACTTTGCGTAACTTGCATCATTTGCGTTAGCCATCGTTGGCTTCGCATTTTAGCTCATGTCAGGTGTGATCACCGCGTGAGCAATGATCGTGTTTGAAGTCTAGTATTTGGAACAGGAAGAGAAGGTGAACCGCTCAGCACCGTTATATCACGCACCAGGATCCGATGGCTGGGCCACGTGCTACACATGTCGGCACACAAACCCCGCGACATGCGTTTCTTGCGCGACCGTGGTCTGAATGAAAGGAAAGGGGCAGACCAATTGATGACTTGGTTAAGACTGGGATCTGAAAAGCGATGAACACCTTTGTTTGGAAACACTTGACAAAGCAAAGAGCCGACAACAATGACGTTTGGGTTGTGAATTTTTTTGTCCCTCCTCATCCTGCTTGTCTTCCTCCTCCGCTCTTCCCCCTTCAAACTCTCGGGGCCTAATATTACACCAGGCGTTATATTACTAGTTTTTAAACTATTCTATACTGCTTTTATACGGTATACTAGTTTCTAGTTTCAAAAGGATTTGTTTCGTCTATCTCGTCTATCTTATCCTTTTATATTTCAGTACAATAGCTCTGTATTTCACTTTCAGCCAACTTGTAATAGTGATGATGATCAACCTATGCAGTGCAGACTGCTCATACAACAACAAACAACAACAGCAACAATACATCAGCCATTTGAACTGATGCTTCGCTGCCATACAACTATGATAGCCTATGAAATAAAGAATAAGAGGAAGAGAAGGGAGACTAACATGAAAACCTCAATGCCCTAAGCAAACATTCAGGGTCAAGGCGCCTACACCTTGTGTAGACAACATACAGTCACAAACAGCTGGCTATCGCGCAAAGATAAAGTGGCATCAGCGAGACAACTACATTGCGGTTTTTAATGCTCCACGCCATAATTAGCCATTACCCCGCAGGTAGCTCAGCACCAAACACACTTTAGACAGGAAGTCCAACTAGGAGACGGCAACAGACCAGCCACTGGTGTCGACTGCGAGCCATGTCCTGTAAAGTCTCGAGTCAAGCACAAGGCCGGTCACGTGGACTCCAGCCCCGAAGGCGAGACGGGTCAACGGCACCCAGTTTGGTCATCAGTGACTTCATTTCCCGCTGCCAAGTCAACTTCTCTCCACCGCGAGCCTTGCGCCACCCTACACCTGGCAGACTAAACGAGGCCCTCCTAGGTAAGCGGTGACCAGGCATACGTAGCACGTGTCCGAGCCAACGCAACTTATTCAGTACTACCTGTTGTACTAGGGAGCTAGCATGTTTATCATAACCTAGTACGTGCCTAAGTACATCATCGTTGCGGACACACTGGTGCCATCCGACACCAGCAATGCTTCGCAGACAACGATGATCAAAGACCAGAAGACGCGTCAGATCTGTAGACCGAAAGGGCCAAGTCTCACTACCATAGAGCAGAACTGCCCTCACTGTGGCCTTGTATACACGGTCATGCATACGGAGGGAAACTCCCTTCAGACGCCAAAATTGCCGCAGATTCAAGGAGGCAATGCTGGCTTTTGCAATGCGTGAACTGACTTCAGTTTCTATGCACCAATCATTGCTGACGCAGTTGCCAAGTTAAGTGAATCGATCAATCACCTCGAGTTCCTCGTTAGCAAGCGTCAAGGGGTCATCAAGTGGCTGGTGGTCCTGCAGCAACAATTTGCACTTTGAAGGTGCGAAGTACATACCAAATATTGGGACCACTCTGGATAGGCTATTCAGGGTTGACTGGGCCGCCCCAACATTGTCAAAAACCAACACAGTATCGTCCGCATAATCTAGATCAACTAACCTTTCACCAGGCAGCACTTCAACGCCTACATCGTGAGATTACGCAAGGAAACTCTCCATGATAGAATCCACGACGAAATTGAACAAAAATGGAGAAATCGGACAACCCTGATGAACGCCACTTGTGGTCGGAAAGCTATTCGATAGGTCACCGTAGACCCTGACGCGGCCTCTAGTGTTCGAGTATAGAGCACGAAGGATGTTCACATATTTAGTGGGAACACCTTTCCGCGCAAGTATTTCGAACAGAATCGATCGATCGACTGAATCGAACGCACTCTTGAAATCGAGGAACACAGCTATTGTCGGTCTGCGGTATGCTCATAAATCTCGAGAAATGCTGTCTTCTTTCAGTTGGGGTTCCTACACCACCTTGGGGTTTACCTGCGATAATGATCTGAGCGTTACTGTACCCTCTGATCTAAAGACTACACAGGATATGTTGAAAACGGCAGCTGCCAACTGGATGCTCTGTTATTCGCCCGAATGACCTCAGTTCTCTCGACCTCTCTTCGCCTTTCATGTGCGCGCGGTTTTGGAATGTGAGCTGCGTGTTGTCCATCCTCCTGCGAAGCGTGAGTGTGTTCTAGAGGGAGTTCAGAGACGTGCATCAAAACTTTCAGCGCTGTCTAGTTTATTTTAACTTCGTCTTCAACGGATGAACCCATTATCATTGGGCTGCGTCTGTCGTGGAGATTTCATTTACACCAGACGCCTCCTCAGGGGAGAACTTGTGAATGAACTGCCGCGTTTTTTCAACTCTGTTGATGGCTCATCACGAGGGTGTACTTGGAAGCTGTTTAAACCGATGACGCTTCACGTCCACATTTATCTGCCATGTTAATGAACCCCAGGAACAATCTACTGGAGCTCGTTCTCAGTCCACGGATAGAGGAATGTTTCTAACGGTTACTGGCATCCCACATGCAAAGTTCCACTAAATCTCGCCGTTTTCGCTGCGTTTGTAGCGACCTTCCCCGGACGCCGTTTTTCAACGATCAGCTTTATCCCCGTGGTGATTAGGATGAGATAGGGCTGACATGGGACTTATCTTCTGCTTTCTACAACTCAACTTGTCATAGTGCTATCACATCGGCAGGACTGAAGTCCCATTTTCATCAGGACAATGCTCCTGCACACAATTGGTTTCAATGATTTGTGTGCGACGCTTTTATTTGGTTGATCACCCCTTTACTCCTCTGCTTTGTCACTACCTGATTATTTCCTGCCCACATATGTGGATGATATTTGACTGGTAATTATTTTCTGTCAGAGCATAGTATCTGCTGTTGAAGACCGTTTGAAAGTTGGCACGAGGTCTGTACTATGGGTATCAACCGGTGGCCTAGTGGATTCGAGGATTGCCTGCTAATCCAAAGGGGTCACCGGTTCCAGTCTGCGTAGGTGCGTACCACCTCGCAGTATATCTAACCGACTTGCCATTGTTGAGCAGTACTGAGGTCCACAAGTTCATTTTTAGTAAGAAAACTTCTAGTGCCTCACTCAAGTGCTTGTTAAATCTAAGCCGCTAATGTTGGCTAGGTCATATCCTCCGTATGCCAGTCGACCGACTTTCTCGGCGTGCATTATACACCGTCGATGCACCAAGTTGGTCGAAACCGCGAGGTGTTCGGCCGACGACATCGCATAAATACATGAAAATTGCCTGAAACATAATCTGGCCGATGCGTGCCGTCCTCGTGAATAGACTCTTCGGGACGGTTCACACACTATCAGACGTCGCAGATTTGCAGTCACTGCATTCCTTTCCCTAAATTAGGTTGTTAATTACCCATTCCGATATCTTGCGCATTTTTGTCTTGATCGCATCTTCTTTGTATTCTATTGGCATTCAACCTGTCGCAGCGAGGCTGGAGGTTAAGGTAGTGCGACGGTTGGCGTACCTCCTTGACCCCTTGAGCTATACTGGGTAGTGCATCCGGGCCCCTGGAAAGCTACTTCTACCAGGTTGGCCAATGGTGAGACATCAGACAAACTCAGTCTCCTGATCCTCCAGCTTAGCGGCTTGAAATGGGATGGCGTCCATTTTTGTATAACCAAATCATTGCCACCTCCCCGCTTCCTTGCGGACAGGCTTTTGAGCGAAAGGCTTTGGTAGAGGACCATAATCGTCCTCCTGTCTAGGTCTGGGCGTCCTGACAATATCTCAGCCCACATACAACCATGACTTTTTCTTCAAACATAAACTTCCTCCTGCATCGGCCGTCGCACAGTTTGTTAAGGGTCGTCTTATCTGTTGCATACAGCAGAGCGGATAAGGGAAAACATACTACCGCTGGCGCCTCCTTTTTTCACCTGTTCCCGACCCCCGTTAATAACCTTCCTTCTATAATTCTCAGCTTAATTGACAGTAACCGAAATGCGACTGGTGTAGAACCGTCTGCAGCCACCTTCCCACAATACCCATCGGACGCCTATCGGTAACAGTCCCTTATGCGGCCACGCTGTTCCGTTTCTTTGACGAATTCAACGTTCGCACGGTAAGACAACTCGGTCAACTGGCTGCACTCGCACGCACCTTGAAGACACTAGGTACTGACGTGTGTTGTCCGAAACTAGGATCAGTGACCCTAATGGAGTTTTTGAATTAACTGCGCGCGGCTTGTCCTCTCGCTATTGGTTACATGTATTTGGAAACGCTGATGCAGCACTCACGGTTTCAAGCTGGTGTAGATATCGTTCTCTACTCTAAGGCGGTCATCGTTGGTTGATTAGATTTCGGTGAACAGCCGTTTGTGTGTAGCTTGTTTGACGACACCAACCATGAAGTAGTGCAAAACGCTGTTTGTGATTTTCGCTTATGCTCCCACCGACTGCATTTCTGACGTTGCCAAGTACACATTCTATCACGAACTGAACGTGCTACTACACAGTGCTACTAGTTCAGATATCATCGTGTCTGCATGATATTTGAACGCACAAGTGTGATGTCTGAGCTCTTTTGAAGCTCACCTATGTGATTAGTATGGGCTTAGCTCCGAATGGACTGACAACGGCGAGCGTCTGTTGCAACTGTGTGCGGAGCAACAGTTGTTTATTAGTAGCACTGCTTTCAGACACAGTGGGCGCCGAAGTACTACTTGCCGTCCTTCTGTAGCTGGCCAGCGATGGACTCAAATTGACCATATAGCCATAAGTTACAGGTGGCGTGGTTTCATCCTGGATTGTCGCTCATTCTTGAGTCCTTGCGTCGACTCTGATCATGCCTTGATATTCTGTCGTTTCCCCGGGAACTATTCCGGTAGGCGCACCAAACGTCTCCTCCAATCGGCGATTGAGATATTGTCTCAGCCTTCGGTCAGGCAAGCCTATCAAGGCGCACTGCGTACCGAAGTTTCACTAACTTGCCCTAAGGATACTAAGCTTCAGTGAAATAAGATCTCGGCCACCATGCACGACGTAGGAGCATCTGTTTGTGGCACTATCAATCGTTACCGTACCAGTCACTGGATATCCGAGAGGTCGGTGAACCTGTTGGAATTCAGAAGAAACCTTCCGGCTGGCTCTGAGCACAAGGTGACCAGACGGGTTATTAGGTGCGAACTAAAGCGGAGCCTGTGTGTTGACAAGGAAGCCTGGTGGACCAGTAGGGCTCAAGAATTGGAGGCAGCAGGAGCAGTAGGCAATTGCCGCAAGTTCTTCCAGCTGATCTGCACCATTGGTTCCAGGAAACCAGGCGTCAGTGAGACGATCAGAGACAGGGTGGGTGCACTGATACCTAATAAGGAGGACCGTATTGGCGCGTTGGGGATAGCACTTTCTAGAGCAGTTCAGTTGCCTCCTTACTCCTGGTTCTAAGCCTGACCAGATAATGCACGACGATCCATGGACGGTTAGTTTATGGCCTCCATCGGAGGCTGAGTTGCGAAACGCAATTACAGCCCCCAATCATTTTCATGCTACTGGTCCCGATTCCCTCCGACCTGCATTATTTAA
Source organism: Dicrocoelium dendriticum (assembly GCA_944474145.2). NCBI lineage: Eukaryota > Metazoa > Platyhelminthes > Trematoda > Plagiorchiida > Dicrocoeliidae > Dicrocoelium > Dicrocoelium dendriticum. The sequence continues at coordinate 34,080,816 of OX104066.1, read as the reverse complement.
GGATAGAGGTGAGGTTCTCTGTAAAGCACTGATTTCCTTTTCGGACGTATCTGGAAGGATGAGTATCTCGGCTAACTGGAGTGAGTCTATTATGGTGGCAATATACAAGAAGAGCAGTCGCACCAACTGTGTTTACCACAGGAGTATTAGCCTACGGCCAGTTGTGACAAAATTACTGGCCTCGATTCTCCTTTGACGCCTCACTGTGGATGAGTAGTCTCGGATTAGGGAAGAGCAGGCAGGTTTTCGCCCAGGATTTAGCTGTGTAGATCATATATTCACTCTGCGGCAGTTGCTAGAGCAGCACCACGCAACTATGTCAGGTACGTGAAGTAAGAGAGGTATAAAAAGCGGAGATAAGGTAGTAAAGGAAACTAGTTAAAAGAAGAGAATAATGCCAGTGGTGAGCAAACGTAAAGAAAATAGAATCAAAGTATGAAGATGGAAATTGGTCAGGAAAAAGGAAATGTTTCGTGTTGCCACCCAAGAGCGTATAGTTGACGCTCAAACTCCTTAACCGCAGCCTCCTTGAGTATATATTATGGAAGCAGGTTCCAGAGCTCGATGACTTGACTCGATGACCATGTCTCCGCTCTAACTCGATTGGACCGCGGTTTGTACAGCTTCATACAATGCCCGCGTGGACCAGATAATCTAGCAGGACAAAATACCAAGGACAAAGCAGGGCCAACCTTCCCAGTAAAAATAGGTAGGTTAGGATTAGGTCCCCTCTAATCCTTCGATAATGCATTGACTACATCCCTAAACTAATTAGGCATTCGGGGTACGTTAATCCTCGTAATCCCTTGACCAAACTGGTACCGACACGCAACGTCCTTTCTAGTGCCATTTCGTCCCGGACAAGGCATGGTGGACAGGCCTGGACGCAATATTCCAGGTGGAATCGCGCAAATGCTGAGAAAAGCTGCACAAAAGCACCAGCGATTAGGGTCCCAAAGAACGACGGATGAACCACATGTGGAATACTTTACTAGTCGCCTTCTTCCAGTTGTCTCCAGAATGTATTGTGGAACAGTGGACGACACCTAGATCAACCTGATGAGTCAAGTGAGAAAGTTCACCCCCATTAAGCACATAACTAGTGGAGGAAGCAGACGCTTCGATACGCAGCACTGAACACTGCCTGGTTTATGGGTGGTGATCACAAGACAGACCATTCCCAGAGACTATCCAGAGCCCGTTGAAGAGCCACTGGACCTCCAGGGATATCAACAATATTCCAGATCTTTAGGTCATCAGCAAGAAAAGCGATGGTACCTCAAACTCCTCCGGCAAGTCACTCACATAGGCTGAGAAACGCAGCGGACCTAGAACAGAGCCTTGCGGAACGCCGCTAAGTACAGCTTGTCAAAGCGAAAGACTGCTTCCTACAAGAGTACACTGTTCCCGTCCATCCAGGAAAGCTGGCACCCACTGGAGAGCGCGACCAGCTATTCCATACGACCTCAACTTCAGTGAGAGTCGCGAAAGGGTGACAGTGTCAAAAGCCTTGGCGAAGTCAAGGAACACCACATCCACCGCATATCCACTGTCTACGGCTTCAGCTCAGCTCTCAAGAGCTACCAGCAGGTGCGTCTGACACGAAAATCCTTTGCGAAAACCATGTTGCTAGACGCTAAGCAGCTTAAACATATTTAAAAGGTGCCCCACTATACCTCGTAATAATTTTTCAAGTAACTTGACGACCACGCCAGTCAAGCTGACGGGCCTGTCATTTGTCGGTAGGTCTATGTCACCGCACTCGAAAATCAGGCAGAGAACAGCCTCCTTCCATTCGGTAGGCAAGATACAGCTGTTGAGAAACTTCTGAAACACATATGTCAGAGGTCCACTGAATACCACTGCCAATTCGTGTAACCATTTTGGATGAACAGCATCTGGCCCGGAAGGCTTAGTTGGGTTTGACTTCTCTTAACAACCGGAGAACTTGGGACTCTGTTACAGGAATTTCATCCAGAAAACAGTCCTTAGTGACTCTTAAAACTAACTCTTTGCATGGTGCATTTGTTTCGCGGACAAAGACGCTTGAGTACTGCCCACCAAGCACGCATGCATTGTCATAGTCGCTATAGGCACGGGTCCCATCGCCTCGAGGCAATGGTGGTATGGGCGAGTATGCACCACAGTGTCATTTAAGAAAAGCGAAGATTTTCTTGGAAATTTTGAGGCAGTATTAGCTATGCCCGTTTCATACTGAATCTGGGCCAATCTAAGATGTAGCTTGTACTCCTTTCGAACCAACCGATACTTGTCTAACGTGCTGTTCGACGGAGCTGTTCGGTACGCTCGCCACCATCTAGACCGCTTCTATAGCAGGCCCTCTCCCGCGGAATCTATCCACGGAGGCTGCGCTCTCGACTCCCTTCTTTTTACCAGTGGGTTGTGAGGTAAAGAAATGTCAACGAGAAGAGCCTTAAATTTAGCCCAGGCTATGTGAACAGGATCGGCCTCAGATATCACACAAGGCGGTGACCCAGCTTTATCCCGCATCACTTGAAAGTCCGCGGCCCAAATGTCAAGATGGTAACTGGTAGTAGCTTGGCAAGGCCTGCTAAGGGTACACTGGAAAGCCAAGCATACGTGGTCGTTAGCGCCGAGCAGAGTCCGATTTAATGTTATTCACAAGGTCAAGTGACTTAGCAAAGAGAAGATCTAAAATGGATGGCTGCTGGTTGCGCATGTACCTAGTGGGGTGTCCACGAACTGGTGTAGTGGTACCTGCAGCTTTAAGTCCAGCTATTCTGTTTCGAACGACTCCGGAGTCGAACAACCTCCACGTGGTGTCAGCTGGGTGGTTTGGGCAAATCCCGTTCTAGCAAATGGTTCGGCGGCAGGGTTCCAGGATGTAGTGGGATTTCGCCTGGCAAGCTTTCTCCTTATAAAAAACCACAGATATCCATTTAACCACTCTGTGAGGTGGCGGGTGGTACTCGCCACTAAATAAAGTCACCGCTTCTTCCCTTTTCAATAGGATCATTCACACATCACGAACGTCATCCGATATGAAGCGGTCCATTGATTTTCCCCGTTGATGGCGAACCCAACGAACAAAAACACAATGTCACGTTCACTTAATCACACAAAATGGCTACTTCCAAATACAGACATTAACTTACTTTTATATGTCAACAAACACATACATTCCTATGCTATTTGTCAAAATATACTAATTTGTGCAATTGCCGAGCATACCTGTCTCTATTACTTGGGCACACCCTTGATGGCGTGCCTCACAATGACGGGAATAAACTATTTACCTATTTCTTTATTAAAAAACCTCCAGGAGTTTGAAGTCCCTCAGCAACTGACACTTGTTTGCAGAGTGAGTGCGTATAAACTCAATGCTTCCATTGGAGGTGCTGATGGGGCTACTGTACACTAACACGACCGTAAACGGAACCGAGGAAGCGCAGATCAAGACCGCGAGAGCCTCAACCGATTTGTCGAGAGACTGAAAAACCCTGGTCCTCAATAATTCAATGTGATAACTCACATAAAAAGCTACACCACTCCTTGACGGCCAATGGAGCGGTCAGCGCGGAACAATGCTTAGCTAGGCAGATATACTTGGTCATCTGTGATTTCCTCAGACAGCCAAGTTTCAGTGAACGCAGGTATACCTGGACGAGTTTTGTCTACGGGCAGACCCACCTCTCACATCTTGTTCTTCAGGCTACGCACGTTACTAATTACTACTTGGAGGATTTCGGCACGACTATCACTGGGTCGTGCGCAAGTAGAATAGAATTAGGGCAATGTTGGACAAGGCATTACCTTTTGAGGGTAATTTTCACTCGTTTTATCGCAGACATCAAGATTTAGAGGATTACGTGAAGAAATTCCAACTGGAAACAACCTCCTTGTTTTATGGACACAGTGCTTTCACGGAAATTTCACGAGAGGAAGACTGGTGTGGCATTGCCGGAGGGCTATCGGTACCACTGTGCAATTTAGATGTGTGCACAGCACACGTACGCACGTCATTGGCAAGGGGTACGGGATGTTAGATGCTTTAATGATACGTGTTGCATGCAGCTATAGGGATTTCGTTTGTCTCGCTCGATTTTCGTTTATTTTGTAGGGCATCTGTTACCAGCGTGAAGAATGCAACTTGCAGCATAGCCATGATTTTCAAGTTGTTAGTCCCTGGATGTATGTTTGCAGCAGACGATTGGCTGAGGCGCAAGAGCTGGAGGCTGCAAGCCTAATGCGTAGTTTCAAAAGCAATCGTGCGGTTCAAGTGCAAATTTTCCGGCGTTAAGGTTGGTTGCTGAACCGAAGCGACTTGCTGTCGATGAAGAGGAGACATGTTAAACAGAAACCTGATGAGGATTTTGAGGTTAAGGATTTACCGGAAAAGAATGGAAAGTGCCGCGTGCTGCTCGAAGGGGACCACATCCGTGCGTTGTTCTTTGTGCCCTGCAGCATGTTACCATTGGTGAAACGATACGGATAATTGAGTTTGTCGAATGCAACAAATCAGTTAAATTACGGCGGCTACAACCGGTTTCGGATTTGCCTGTGACAGGGGCCAGCCACAGGATGCCTGTAGAAACAGAGTGACCATGGATGCCTTTCGCTGCACCACCCAGCTCTCCATTCACACACCGCGTATCCAATGTAAAACCGAAGGAATAAGACGACGAGGCATGTGGATGGGAGCCACGTCACATCAAGGGAGCCGGCCCACACTCCTTCAACAAGCAGAACAGAAGCATTCCGGCCTAATTGGAAAATCATGCAAACCAGACGTACACAAGGCGGTGGCTAGACCGTAACCCGTTCCACCCAGGATGAAACCACTCTCTGAGCCTAGCACCATCATAAAGACGGTAAACGCCGTTTCCTTCATTGCCTGACTCAGGCATTCGCGACCGCATGTGCTACAGCACCATGCGCTCGATGTCGATGGAGAACAACCCATCGGTGCTTACAGCTTCCGAACTTGTCGCTTCTTCTCTGCATGCATGAGGTCGTCCTCCCGCACTTCGGCAAGTGCCTTCGTGATTAGAACAATCTATGCACGCCGAGCAACCGCATTCGTTTCCCATGAATTCAATCAAGACTAACACTTGAGTGGCTCACTTTGATCATGTCCAGAAAAGGTAACTTGGGTTTCCCCACATGTTGCTTCCCAATGCTCAGCTGACCGTATAAGAGTTGTTTCGGTATCCGCGTTGAATATACACGGCTTACATGACTCAACCGCCGCAGGTGTCTCAGTAGAATTATGCAGGCCATTGCATACATCCCACTTCGTCGCAACACTTCCGTGTCTGCAAGTCTGTCGCCCCAAATGATGCGCAAAATTCGTCGCAAACACTGCGGATGGAACCGCTTGAGATATCGCACATCCCGCCGGTACATTGTCCGCGTTTCACCGCCGTATAGAACAACGGACATCACCATGGATTTGTACACAATCTGCTTTGTTCTAATAGTAAGCTGAGGGTTGTTCAACACTCAGTACTCTAGCTTCCCGAATGCCGCGGCTGCCTTCGAGTCTCGGATGCGCAGCTCACTGTGTAGCTGCTGAGCAGTCGACGTAACAATCCCAAGGTAGTGGTAACGGGAGGGGGTTTACAATACTTCAGCACCAATGCTGATTCGCGGCAATATTGAAGATTTCACCTCCGGTGAAGACTGTAAGAGGAAGACTATTTTTGCTTGTGTTGACGGTGAGCCGTAATTTGGCAGGTGTCAAAGCCACAGTACTAGTCATGTGCTGCAACTTATTCGCGCTGTGTGCAAAAGAGGCGCAGTCGTCAGCAAATAGCAGCATACGGATAGTTATCTCACCCACTAGATTTTTCGCACCGAAACGACGGAGGTTCAACAACCCATTATCAATTTGGTGCTCCACACTAATACCGTAAGCACAAGTGGCATCAAAAGCACAGGACATCATTGCAGGAAGATATATATTAAACAGGGCAAAAGCTAAGACACAGTCTTGCTTCACACCAGAGACAACTGCAAAGTCATCCGTGGTCTCTCTACTCAGCTGCACCCTCGCTCTCATACCACTGTGCAGATATTTAATTAAACTTACAAACTTACGCGGGCAACCAAACTTACCTGACACCAGCCACAATGCCTATTTATATGTACATATATATATATATATATATGATTTGGCGGTGACTGTATCCGGAGTTGATTGTCATTGTGACGTCCATGGGGACAGGCACAGCATGCCGGCGCCTACAAAGGGGACCATGGGTGGCTTGGGCTGCACCGCACATAGTTCCACCCACAAACCCTATACCTGGTGTAAACCTGAAGGAATAAGACCGGGAGACACGTGAATGGGAGTCACGTTTCATCAGGCGAGCCGGCCCACACTTCTTCAAAAAGCAGAACAGAAGCATTCCGCCTAAATGGGATATCATTCCAACCAGACGTACACATGGCGGTGGCTGGACCGTAATCCGTTCCACACAGGATGGAACCACTCTCTGAGCCTAGCACCGTCACGAGGAGGGTGCACTCCGTCTCTCCAGCGACGACCAACTGTCTCCTGGAGTCAGTATGGACAAGATAATGGGTAATAGACAGGTAGGCACCTTGTCAACATTCACATCAAGCGAATGGACCCCGGGGAGCACATCTACTTCTGCAATGCAACATAACTCATCACGCAGGCAAACCTACCACATCCGACGCCTTATTGGCCTGGATTAGTAAATCGAATGGGAGCTTAGGCATTATGCTTCACTTCCGCGTGCAATAGTACATTCCCCTGCACCTGAGCAACAGCTCTTAGCATCAGTCCACGAAGTTCGCGCCGATCAATTTTGCATTGGATTCGCAACACCTGCGGTCAACATGAGTTTGTCATAAACTCAGCTTCTTCACGTTCTTGTAATGTTATTTCCGGTTTGTTCGAGCGTTGTTCCCTGCACTCAGTTAGCCGTACAAAAGCGATATGAGTATCCTCGTCAAATTCATTCGGTATACATATTTACATATATTGGGGTCATCCGTGTCCAATGGCTATTGGAATACAACATATGCAAATGCTTTTATCCAAACCTAATTGTGAGCTATCACAAACTGGATACAGACACATTAGCTCTCATAATCAATAATATGACAAAAGTATTTGGGTTTCGTTTGAAGGTCAGACTAACCACCACTTTTGCGGGCATGAGAATCAGTACCCAATATGTTTGTTGAGGTTTTCCTCAACATTTAGCCATGACAGATTTAAGTCATGGGCATCCATATTTCAAGGAATCCGATATAGCAATTATGAAGCGACATCTAGGTAGAAGGATAACTAAACTACTCGTAAACTGATACACTTAGGCGGTGCCGTCTGGGTGTACAGTCTGTTTTGCGTAGGTTATGCTGGGAGATCGCACAGCATGCGAATGCCGTGAAGTGTCCACTTCTGGCTCTCCGTGTCGCCCATCTGTTCGGTCATCTGCTACCCGAGGTACGCGCACATACTCAACGAACGATTGATGCGCAAAATTTGGAATTGGCAAGTGACATCAATTCTCTTGAATTGTTTGCATCACACACCTTGGCCAGTTTGTTGACTTCTTCTGTCACTGTAAATATCCACTAATGACTAGAAGGCTTAATGCGAATTCAGTTGCTGTTCACTGGTTCTCTCTTAGCACCATTAGCCTTCGTTCCTCTTAGCTACATCATGTTTTCTGCAGTGATTCGTTGTAGGCTCCATACATCTTTGCTCATATCCAGATCTACTAGGAGATATCCCTTGTTTCTCCATCCTGTAATCTTTTAGAACGTCTGTCTCATTTGCCTTTGTTGGCTTGCTGACGTATTCCGTTACACTGTAGGAATCCACTAGAGACCAAACTGCCTAATGGAATGGTTACATCCGGCCACCGAACGTTTTTAATAGCGCCATGATCTGTCGACCCTCTTAACCTCAGCACTTTTATTTAGTAGAGACTAGTGGTCGTAGGTTCCAAGCATCTCGTACCAAATCCAAAGCTTGCCAATAGCCATTCTCTAATATCTCAAACATCCTTGGGACTGTCTGCGTCACATACATTTGCTGTCCGTTGACATTCTGGGACACTTTAGGTATCCACTAGCCAATAGAATACTTCAACACAATGCCGTTGCTAGCAGTCGCTACGCTCTCTCCCTTAGTACCCTTATCAGTTCTTCGTATTACCTATGTCACCACTCTTCAGCTGCAGCGAGTCATTATAGGTATCATACATCATTGCGCTAGGAACCACTGCTTATCCCTCCAACTCTTACTTTCTTGAATTGTTAGCATCATATACCTTCGTCAGTTTGTTGACTTCTCCAGTCATTGTAAGTATTCACTATTATCTAGAAGGTTTAATGC
>OX104066.1:33942665-34071959 GCA_944474145.2 Dicrocoelium dendriticum | reverse complement strand
CTAAAGTCGGCCTCTGTTTAGAAACAGCTGGTGGTTGTAGGCTCCAACCATGTCTGCGCATATCCCGAGCCTGCTAAGAGCCACTCTTTTATTCCTCCAACCTTTACTCTCTGGAACTGCCTGCGTCACATACATTTGCTGTATTTTGACTTATTCTGGGGCAATGTAGGTATCCACTAGCAAGTAGAAGGCTTCACCCAGATGCCAATGCCAGCCGTCGATATTCTCTCCCTTAGTACCATTGTCAGTTCTTCGTATTACCTACGTCACCACTTTTCAGCTGCAGTGAGTCATTGTAGGTAGCATACACCTTTGCGGTGGGAGCCACTCCTTATCTCTCCAACTTTTATTCTCGGGTTGTTTGCATCACATGCCTTCGCTGGATTGTTGACTTGTTCTGTCACTGTAAGTACTCACTAATAACTGGAAGGCTTAATGCGAATTCAGTTCCTGTCCACTGGTTATCTCTCTTAGCACCATCACCGTTCCTTTCTCTTATCTTCACCACGTTTTCTGTAGCGATTCGTTGTAGGCTGCATACATCTTTACGCATATCCGGAGCTACTAGGAGACACTGCTTGTTTCTCCATCCTGTAATCTTTTAGGATGTCTGTATCACTTACCTTCATCGGCTTGTTGATGTATTCTGTGGCACCGTAGGCATCCACTAGTGACCAATCTGCTTAATAATATGGTTACATCTGGCCACCGAAAGATTTCACAGCGCCATTATATCGATCGCCTTAATCTCAGCTCCTCCGTTTAGCAGCAACTAGTGGTCGTAGGCTCCATGCATCTCTGCGTAAACCCGGAGCTTGCTGAGAGCCACCCTCTTATATCTCCAACCTTCATTCGTTGGGACTGTCTGCATCACATACATTTGCTGTTTGTTGACTTTTTCTGGGACACTAGTGTTGTGTATTCTGCCAGCATTCTTGACGGCTAGTCTAGACAGACACGTGCATACAAACCAGACACACACACACACACAAAGCGTCTAATTCTCTGCTTTCTTATTGGTTCATCCTTCTCTTTTCGAAACCTTAATGTACTCACCCAGTTAGACATTGTTCAGATTACAGCAGTCCGTTTCTGAGAGTGACCTTTTCGTATACAACACAGGCGTCGCGCCTTACAAACCTACGCCATGGAATTACATCCTCCTGCAGTTTACTGGTCTGATCCGACCTTACGTCCTACCGAAAGTGCATGGGCCCAGTGGAAAACCTCGTTTACAAACTATCTTGACCTACCACCTGTGGATGCTAACTACACTGCAGGCCAGAAACTGAAGATACTCATTCACCTACTCGGTGATGGGGACAACGTCAATTTGATGCTTTGGAGCTGCAGTCATAAGATACCTTGACGATAGCGCTAGAGGTGCTGGACAAGTCATGGGGACAGTGTACAAATCTCTTCATGGCTCGCCTCAAATTCGGCCGACATACACAGAAACCATCAGAAACTCTAGACGGTATCGTTGATCGCCACATTCGAGGTGTACGACCCTGCGAGTATCCAACCATACCGAAAAATAGAATCAAAGGCGTAATGCTAGTGCAGCAGTTGATTAGTGGTATCACCGACGACCGAATTCGGGAATGCCTACTTGCCGAAGACGCTTCCAAATTGACTTGGGATAAGGCTGTGGAATTAGTTCGCCTCAAAACATGTACGGCTGAACAGTTGCGATGTTTCGCCACCCACGCAGACATACAGAAGGTAGCCAAGATCCATCGCTCGCCAACCGAATTCCGATCCTTACAGAAATGCTTCCGCTGCGGCAGCCTACTGCATAAAGCCAATTTTACGAAGTGAACTGCCTTAGAAATGGATTGTAAAAAGTGCCGTAAGCGTAGACATTTTGCTCGTTGTTGTCATTCAGCGCGCATTTCTCAGTTCAATCCTACAGATTCCGTTTCTAATCAACAGTTACAGTCCTCTGAAAATGTATTTTCCATTGATAACACAAGTACTGTGTCTAGCTATCGTTCCAATTGTCCAGAGCCTAAACTACCTATGCCTGACATTCGTACTGGTACAGCTTTTACACACGACGTTTACACCTGTAAGCGACCAGCTATTGGACTAGCTTTCACAGGCTCTTGCAAAATAGTAGTACCCTAGCACCATAGCATGAAGCGTGAACTTATACACCGCCGTGGTTCAGCATTATATAATATGACTCCCTCAATCAACTCACTGTATGCTTGCATTCTTCTTGTCTGTTGTCCTTTCTTTATTCGACCTTCTTAGCTCTCGTCTGGCGACCTTCTTTACCTCATCCGGTCAGTGCACAGCCGCACCTTGCTAGATGCACAGCTGTCACTCGTCTGTGACAGATAATTACTTGCAATTCAGCCCTCTCACCAGCTTCTCCCTGCTCAGGCTTCCCTACTTTTATTACGTTAGCACCAGGGCATGATATCATCCTCTGCGCTTCGCCGCGTCTTCGCCTTTTATGCTCTGAAATATTTAACAACCATATCGTATGTTTGCGCTTCATCCGTTCGCTGTCCTCTCTTCATGAAACATTTCTTAATTCTCTTCTGTGAAGCAAACATAATACATGTGGTCTGCCCACAGTTGCTCTATTGCCTCTCACCTGAACGTCCATTTATCCGTTGCTTGCTGAAACGTCTGCTCATGTAGGATTCCAGATATTTCTCTGGCCTTCTCCAGTCCAGTCTACCTTAGTACTAAATTCTTAGTATCATAACCGGACTCAGTATCTGCGCGCCTCTGACTCATATGCTGCGATGTCCTCAGCAGACTTAATTTATGCACGCACTCAGACTGTTTGATGTCCTTCCATATACGCTTTTCAGCTTTCACTAGCACTCCTTCCGACTCTTCAAGTCGGTGCTCAGCCGCTCCTTAAGCTCTTTATTCTAGACGTTCTCAAATTTCTTAATTGTTGTAACGTCTTCGTCATTTTCACCGGTAAGCGACCAGCTATTGGACTAGCTTTCCCAGGCCGTTTCCAAAGTAGTAATATCCCAACACCATAGCATGCATTGTGAACTTATACACCGCCGTGGTTCAGCATTATATGATATGACCCCATCAATCAACTCACTGTATGCTTGCATTCCTCTTGTCTGTTGTCCTTTGTTTATTCGACCATCTTAGCTCTCGTCTGGAGACCTTCTTTACCTCATCCGGTCAGTGCATAGCTGCTCCTTGCTAGATGCACAGCTGTCACTCTTCTATGATACCCAATTAATAGTAGTTCACCATTCTCACTGGCTTCTCATGACGCAGTCTTCCCTAGTTTTATTCCTTTAGCACCACAGCATGATCTTATTATATGCGCATCGCCGCGTCTACGCCTATCTTTGCTCTAAACAACTTAAGGTCTCTAACGTATGCCTGGGATTCATCCGTCCGTTGTCCTTTTTTCATGAAGCCTTACTTTGCTCTCCTCACTTGCAGACATATCTATATATTCTTCGCAAGCCGCTGTTTTGCCTCAGCCTTCTAACTGTTCATTTATCGCTTACTTGATGTATTGTCTTAGACCTTATTACCTGCATTCATCCAACTCTCGGGCTAGCATTCGCTGGCACTATCCAGCTTGGTTCTATTATTTTAGCACCTTAGCTTCTGCGGTTAGGCCTCACGGCTCTGATACTCTAAGCAACCTTACTCTACGCTTGCATTTCGGCTATTCCCTGCTCTTCCGTCAATTAATGTTTCTTAGCCTCTTAGTTCTTCCCTCCTCTCATTTGGTCAGCACACATAAGCCCGTTAGCTTCACATTTCTAGGTGTTCATTTCTCACCATTTTCTTAGCACCCTAGTATGACTTGTTTCCCTGCGCGACGCTACATATATATTTGTTCCGTGCGTGCGCTTTCTTCTAACTGATCTATAATGCTTCATTTCCGGCGATCAATCCTTTCTCACCTAGTAAGCTGGATCCTTTTCTACTGCAAAGGTTTCGACACTTACCGTTTTAGGAGGTTAGCTCTCATAGGCTTTTCCTATTTCAATAGGCCGTAGCACTATACTTCTAGTACCCTCGTGTCGTCTTTCTGCCTTGATCACCCGATAATTTCTACTCTGCGCTTGAGTCCTATCTATCCGCTGACTTACCATCTCTTTCGATGTAGGCTGGCCACTAACCGTCCATCCACCATTCAAACGCCGCTGGTCCCCGAACTCTGCTTTCTGTCTTTCCACGCAATAGTCGCATCATAGTAAACTGATACTGCGTTTTTGCTTAATGGCGCAACGCTCTGTGTTCCTTGTAGATAGTAGCAACCAACTTATAGGGCCACTGCTTTCGAAAAACATTCAAAAGACACTTTCAGCACAATCATTGCTGCACATTGTACATCATTTGTCTCCACGCTAAATGTTATAACATAGGAGTTTAATAATGTTTGTATCCACGCCTGTTCGTTGCGGCCTTGGTTGTCTCTCACCTTCCCTTTTCTCCGAGGTCCGGAACTTCGTGGGGATCTGGGATAGTACCGAGAAACCGCTTTTGTCCGGGACAGAATAACCAATAAGGACCTATGAAGCACATGGCTGTACAAGAAACGGATACAACTGCACTCACTACCATGACCGTCGTCCAGTGATGATAGCTGGTTTCGAGAACTTCACACACCTGAAAGAATACATACTCCTGAAACATCCAGACGCAAGAAACTGACGTTTCGCCCACCTGGATACCCACAAAGACGAATCTTTGTGTAGCCCACATCCTCGATTCGTCTCAGCCATTATGGCGGCCTTGCGCAAGATACCTGAGCAAATAACAGAGGAAATTGTAGGTCATTTGACTGCGGATAACTTAGTGTGAAATCAGTCGAAAACCTGGTCTGCCAGTTTTATATTAGTGCACCGACAAATTTCTGACAGTATTCCAGGATGTGGTGGGTTTTCGCCTGGCAAGCGTTCTCCCTATAAAAAGCCACCAATGTCCGTGTAACGACACTGCGACTTGGCGGATGTGACTCGCCACAGAATAAAGTCACTGCCCTGAACTACCTACTGGCAAGTCGACCAGAATCATAATCTTATATTGCCATCACACTTTCAATAATAAGTTACACCATGCCTATACGTATCGTCTTCATTACACATATAGTGCCCCGACTGTTTCCACTACGCACGCTAGAATTTAACGTTTCGTCATTCATTGAAGACTCTATCCCGTGACTACTTACACAATTTCCGCAGACTGTACAACCTTCGGCTTACTTCCGACTACACTCATGGCAACGTGTTTGTTGCGAAGCAATGTTGCATGTGAATTTTGATCATAGCTTGCTTGGTGTGTCACGACAAATTCGAGAATAAACTATTTATTTGTTTTTCGTTTATTTACATGACATGCGTATACATTCTTCAGCCTATCGATTTGACAGTTATACAAAGGTTCCGGTAGAAATACGTAGATTTGTGTTGATTGTGTTGCAACGGGGCCTTGAAATCATCAGTTGCTGTGTACGTTACCCACCTAAATAACCGTCCCTTACTCGGACGCAAGGCTATGGTTGTACTTAGAGTCACGCCGCCCCTAACTCATATGCGTATCATGGCAATTAACCTATCAGACCTACAGATACAGTACCCGAAATTATTTGAACAAACAATATGGCGCGCTTCCTCCTCCGTTCACCGCATATGTCAGAAACAGGGTGCTAAACCGGCAGCTATTGCTCATCCACGTCCAATTCCTTTGGCCAGAAGAGAGGCTGTTTCGTCAGCATTACGGCAGATGGTTTCAGATGATCTCATTGAACCCATTAACTGTTCTGAATGGGTCCATCCTATGGTTACAGTCCTCAAGAAGGAAGGTACGGTAAGAATATGCAATGACCTGCAGGCCCTAAATCGGCAAATTGTGTTAGAAAAGTTTGTGCTTCCAACCGCGGATGAACTAATAGTCAAACTAGCCGGCGCCCGATATTTATCAAAATTGGACCTTAGGAAGGCTTTCTTTCACATGCCTCTAATTAAGGAGTCAAGACTGCTGACCGCATTTCTCACTATGGACGGACTCTTTCAGTACAAAGTCTTGCCAATGGGCTTGAGTTCAGCTCCAGCAGCTGGGCAAAAGTTTATGGTTCACTCATTTGCCAATTTACCTGGTCAAATAGTATACATGGACGACATCTGTGTATTCGGTAGGACTTGTAGCGCCTTGACGAATGCTACACAAGAAATTCGTAGCACAGTAAGACAGAAGACGGCAGGATATAAAGATTGTCTTGATAAAATAGCTATGTAAAATAGCTATGTAAATATAGCCTGAGGACAGCGTGAGAAAGTGGTGAAGCAAGGAGTTACACCACGTTGGAGCGCAATAGCCGTCAACGCGCGGGAAAGATGGTGGACCTGGTTCAAAATTGCAGTCTAGTATATATAGGCTTTGGACGGGTGCAAATTAAAACAAAATGTGTACAAGGCTGATGGCGATGCTTGATGGAGTAAAACGTCATGGTCACTACAGACTCCAGAAGAACATGATTCACGACTGCACGCTATGTTACGTCGACTACACGATCTTAAACTCCGATTAAACCTCGAGAAGTGCAAAGTTAATGCTAGTAAATCGAGTTCCTGGGCCACCTTATAACAAAGGACGGTATGAAGCCGAGTTTTGACAACGCGCGTGCCATCACCGAGGATCCTTCCCACAGAACTCCACTGTAATAAAGCATTTTCTAGGTATGTGTTCTTACAACCTACGTTATCTGCAGGATTTCACAAATATTGCTGAGCCACTGCGCGAACTGCCAAAGGAGAAAAGTGTATTTGTTTGGGGTCCACCCCAACAAAAGGCATTTGATGAGATAAAACGTCGCATTGCTTCCACACCAGTTATGGCGATTTTCGACGAGAAGTGCCGAACGGTTGTCTCTGCTGATGCATCAAACATTGGGTTGGGTGCTATACTATCTCAAATTCAAAATGGGCATAAAAGAGTTATTGCATACGCTTCCAGAAAATTGTCGGCGGCGGAGCTTTCTTACTTTGCCGGGGAAAAAGAAGCCCTTGCCCGTGTTTGGGCCTGTGAGAAGTGGAATTTGTTCTTGTTCGGAAGACCCTTCACTTTTCGTACAGACCACGCAGCCCTAACTAGTCAACTTACTCGAGGAACAAATGGCATCAGGCCACTTCGGATACATCGCTGGTATGCACGATTGTTAACATACGATTTTCAAATTAAATTCCTTCCCGGACGCGAAAACCAGGTAGCGGATGGGCTCTTTCGACTACCCCACAACGAAACTGAAAATAATGAGAATGATAATGAGAGGTCACTGGAGTCTTCACTGAGTAATGAACCAATCTCAGCCCTGACTAGGGAAGAACACCCGAAGGCGACTCAGGAAGATGAGACACCCTGCCACGTTCAGGGGTAGCTGCTAAACGGTTGGCCACAAAACAGTAAGGTCACAGGCGAGTTTCGTCCGTACTACGTGTTGTGTCACGAACTTTCATTTATAGACGGATGTTTACTGCGTAGCGAAAAGTTTGTGGCTCCTCGGAGCTTGATACAAAAGATCATGCTGTGTGCTCACGAAAGCCACCCTGGTATCGTTCGTACGAAACGCAAGGTTGACGCATATTTCTGGTGGCCCAAAATGTCACACGAAATAGAAAATCTTGTTCATGACTACTCTTCATGTCAAAGGGCAGACAAGCGTTCAAGGTCGGTTTCATACCCTATACAACCCATTGACTATCCTACACCACCGTGCGCCAAGATAGCTGCTGACATCATGGGTCCATTTAGGTCAGCGCCTCAGCATCAAAGGAACTGTTCGGTGGCGACCTGCTTCAACAATAAGTGGCCGGAAGTCCATTTGTGTGGAGAGGTGACTACTGCCAGCATTATTCGATGGCTGAAATATATGTTCTCCCGCTTCGGATTACCAGAGGAGATAGTGACGGAAAACGGGCCGCAGTTTACAAGCCACGAGTTTCATTCGTTCCTTCAACTTCGCGCTATCCGACACTCACGTACAACGCCGTATAATCCAGCGGCAAACGGCATAGTAGAGCGGTTCAATCGATCCTTGAAAGAGGGTATCCAAGCTATTCACTTATCTAGTACAGGTTGGGAGGATGCAGTTCTACAAGCACTATTTTCTTACCGAACCGCACACCACCGAGCCGCAGACAAAATGCCAGCTAAACACATGCTTGGGCGTGTCCTCCGGACAAAGTTGAATGCCGCACTTCCTATTTCTGCAACCAATAATTCCGACGAGTTAGATGGTCGCCATCGATATCAGACCACTTACCAAAAGCATACTACGCCGCTCCAGCCCGCAACATTCGTGCGCGTGAAGGTAAACGCTGCATCAAAAGGACAGCCCACGTTATCAGATCCGATGAGAATAACGCGTGCATGTGGGCCAGGCATTTACCAGTTAGAGGATGGCCGCACAGTCAACGCCCGGAGATTGTTCACAAGTATCAGACGAACGGGGCAAATGCCACCAAGCTTCATTGACGAAGCCACGCAAAGCCCGCAGCTCCGCAGGACGAGCCGAGAGAAAAGACGACCGTATCGATATGGTTTTGACGCATCATACGATCAAGCGGAGAGTTGATGTTGTGTATTCTGTCAGCATTCTTGACGGCTAGTCTAGACAAACACGTGCACACAAACCAGACCCGCACACACAAAGCGTCTAATGCTCTGCTTCCTTATTGGTTCATCCTTCTCCTTGCGAAACCTTAATGTACTCACCCAGTTAGACACTGTTCAGACTGCAGCAGTCCGTTTCCGAGAGTGACGTTTTCGTATGCAACAACTAGGCATCCACTAGCAACTATAAGGCTTCATCTAAATGCCATTGTTGATCATTGATACTCTCACCCCTAGCGCCATTATCCGTTCTTCGTCGTACCTCTGTTTAGCAGCAGTCATTCTCAGTAGGCTCCAACACTCTCTGCCTGTTATAATCTTCTCATTTCTAGCCAAACCGACGGAAACAGCGGAACGTTACTGACCTTGCAAACTAACTTATGAATCGTCGCCAACCAACACTGTACAACTACCGCGGACCTTGGCTGTATTTATAGGTCCGTTACTGACTTTCGACTTCTAGAATTGGAAGGTCAGCTACCAAGGTTAGTGGTTTCCCCTAGCTTTTGTCAAGGTGTCAGGTGGCTTTTAATCACGTGCAGAATTAGAACATTCCGGAACGTTCGAAATCAATGCGATAATCGTTAATAATCGATTAATCGATAAAACAGTGGATTTCCAAGGCAAGTCTTACTTTCTCCCGGACACTGCGCATATCCGGAGCCTGCTAAGAGCCACGCTTTTATTCCTCCAAACTTTACTCTCTTGGACTGTCTGCGTCACATGCATTTGCTGTTTGTTGACTTATTCTGGGACACTGTAGGTATCCATCAGCAACTAGAAGGCTTCAACCAAATGCCACTGCTAGCCGTCGATACGCTCACCCTTAGTACCATTGTCAGTTCTTCGTGTTACCTACCTCACCACTTTTCAGCTGTAGTTAGTCATTGTAGGTAGCATGAGTCTTTGCGCTGGGAGCCACTCCTTATCTCTCCAACTTTTATTCTCGTGAGTTGTTTGCGTCACATACCTTCGCTGGTTTTTTGACTTGTTCTGTCACTGTAGGTATCCACTAGTTATTAGAAGGATAAGCCGAATGCCTTTGCTGCCACTGGTACTTTCTCCTAGCGTTACCATCTGTCTCATTTCATATCTTCCTCACCGCTTAGCAGCGATTCGTAGTTGGCTCTATGTCACTTCTGCGCAGACCTCGAGCTTAATAGAATGAAATCCTTGTCTTTCCATCATACATTTTCTCGAAATGTCTGTATCACTTACCTTGTTGACTTGTTGATGCGTTCGGTGACCCTGTAGGCATAAACTAGTGACCAAGCCTCTTATTTGGAATGGCTACATCGGGCCACTGGTGATCTTTCCTAGCGCCGCCATCTGTCGATCGTCTCAAATTCAGCACTTCTGTTTAGAAGCAGCTACTGGTCGTAGGCCCCATGCATCTGCGATTATCCAGAGCTTGTTAGGAGCCACTCCTTATCTTAATAACCTATCGTCCCTTGGAATGTCTGCATCCAATCTTTCCGCTGCCTCACCACCAATTGTCCTTTAGATCTCTCGAGGCAAACTGTTTATTTTTAACTTTCTCATTCTGCGCTCCCTATCGTATTAGGCTGCCTGCTTGCTGGTTATGCTCCATGCAATCACCAACAGCCCTCTAACTTTCTTTCCTCTCTCCCCACGAAATTTTGCCTTATACTAAACCGATAGTTCGTGGATTACTTACTGGTACAACGCTGTTGTCTCTACTCGGACGGTAGCAATCTACCCATACGGCTAATGATTCTATAGGACTTTCGAAAGGCGCTTTCGGCACAATCTTTGTTGAATAGTGTACAGGATTTTGTCTCAACTCCAAATGTCATAACATAAGTAATAATGTCTAACTCCACGCCTGTCCTTGCGGTCTTCTCTCTGTTGTCCCTCACTTTCCCTTTTCCTCAAGGTCCGGAACTTCTTGGAGATCTGGGCTTGGACTGAGGAACAGATTTCGCCCGACAGACGTTATAACCGACAAGGACATACATGGACCATGAATGTATAGCAAACGGACTCCACTGCAATCACCAGCAAAACCGTTATCCAGTATAGAGAGCTGGACACGTCGTCACATTCCGCCACTTATACATCTGAAAAATCCAGACAGCAGAAAGTTTGAAACTTTGCTCACCTGAACACATGGGGCTTTCCCTGCTGCTAGTAGGGCCTGGTGAATATGAGACCAGTGAGCTTCAGTTGCATCCAGTGAGCGCTTACTCAGCTCGCATGTCAGCGTACTTTGATAGACATTCAGAACATTTGGCTTTCTCAACTGGCTGCTGTCATTGCGCTCACAACGTCCTCGTGGGCGTCTGCCAAAAAGCATCTGCAGGTCAGCACATACAAGTGTATGGTCCGTGTCCACACGTGTGCTACAAATCGAGCGACAGTTCTGGATACAGCCACCCCTCGGTAACATACCACAAGGTGATCGATTTGTGTCGATAGATGGTTCGAGGCTTGTGGGCTCCAAAGCACCTTCCGCCGAATGCTGTGTCGGAAGTTGGTGCTCGCCAGAAATAAGCAAGCAGCCTTACACAAATGAAGTAACCGCTCACCGTTATCCTTACGAAAGCCTATGTAATTTATTGGCCGCCCAGATGCATTTCGTCAGTGGACATCTTTCTAAATTGTGCGTTGAGATCCCCGCCAGCACAACGGTGTCCGTACATTTTGTGGCGAAGAAGCTCGGTCAGTTGGCGGAGAAGTCGCCTGTTTGAGAATCATCGCCATGGTTACTGGGTGCATAGGCAGCGGTGACGAATAGACACCCGTTAGTCCACTGCGGCTTCGGAGCTTCGCTTGAGCCAGCCCATCGGACCGCACACACAAGGCTACTGTTTGGAATCCAATCAACCAGTGCAGCTTCAGTCCGGGGAGTAAGGCCATTGCCAACACCGGCTTGGCCGGTGCTCGAAGCCGCATCGTCACCGGATAAGAGCAATGAGAACTTGCTGCTGGGGTCACCTGTAACGGGGTTGCAAAGTGAGCGTTGTGATGAAGTAGTGCGGGTGAGTCTCCGATAAGCAACTGGCCCTCTACCCGAGCAACCACCTTGCGTTGCTAGCTGAGTGGTTCCGGTTTAAGCCGTTCCAGCAAATATTTCGGCGGCAGTGTTCCATGACGTGGTGGGTTTTCACCTAGCTTGCGTTCTCCTTATTACAGACCTCATAACAACACTGTGACGTGGCGGACGTGACTCGCCACTAAATAAAGTCCTTGCCATTTCTTACTCGGACAATCAACAGCCGCGAAGGTTTTTAGACACTGACGGCTCGATCGAACGCATACAAAAGAACAGGCAAGCATCTCGAACAGCAAGCAAAACACCTACCTACACACCTACATTTATGGATCCACCTAGAAGGAAATCCCATTAGACTATTAAAAATTCATTGTTCCATAGTAGTACTATTAAAAGGAGAATGCATTCAGGCGGTGCCTCGCATAGCAAAGAATACAAGTTCACACATTTATTTGTATATATCGAGAGGGTCTCCAATGTTCGTGCAAGTGCTGCCAGGTATCCGATCTGTAGCTTTTGCACCGAGAAAGCAAATTTTACATTCGCAGGCAAACGTTCTATTTCGCTATGTATTATAAGCTAATATCCCGTCTTCCTCAGTGTATACCCTCGCAGGTGAGAGACATGGTATTTTTCATCCCCTTGAATTGAACCACGAAAGAGAACCTTAAACAGCCCATTGTCTAGCGAATCACACCTTCTGACAAAGTCCGTCTGCAACAAGTATTTAGTGTACTGCAACTAGGAGATATGATGTCCTCAGCCTTGTTGCGCGAAGTGCGACTGCGCATCAGTGCGTCCAACATGGACGTAGGGATTCCCTTCGAGCAATGGATGCCACGGCTTCCTGAAAGCACACGCTATCGTTGCAGTAGCAAGCCACCTGATACTCTCTGCATTTGCAGATCTAGCTGTCGAAGTCATCAAACGGCACCAGCCAGAATCTAACACAAAGGCACCCAAGCAGCTATCTGCTGGCGTAACGTTACGGACAACCGCGACTAGCCAGTCGTTGGCAATAGACGCGGTACCAGTGCAGACAGGGTCGCTTCAGCGCCAGATCGAGGATCTCGCTTTATACCGTAAGCACCGCAACCACCCTGGACCGTCGCCTCGTCGCACGAAACCTGTTGCCACAGATAACTGCATTCAGCGCTCGCGTTTCCCTAATGCAGCCCGTAAATACGTAACGCCAGGTCGTTACTCCGCTACGGATGATCCATCCCGCCGGCCAGTAGTGGCCACGAAGGGCGTCGGAAAACTCAAAGCCGTCTCACCTACATTAAGGATGATGATTCCGAGACCCAGTTCTTAGCGGATACCGGGACGGAAGTCAGCGTCCTTCCCCCATGCCAGGTGAGCCTATCGCCTCTTTCTCGAAAAGCCTAAGTGCCTCCAGTGGCACGTTGCTAGCCTCATACGGTCGTCGGCCGCTTAACCTGGATCTAGATCTTCGGCGCACCTTCCGCTGGGTTTGCACGATCGCTGCAATCCCTTTTACCAGCGTCGGCCTTAATGTTCTCAAACATTTCGGCCTCTTGATCTATGTAAAACGTCAGCTGATTGTCAGCATGCATAAAACCTACTGTACATGGCAACTTCGTCAATAGCCTATCTATACCGCCGGTCTAAGTGTTTCCCCCGGATTCTCCAGACTACACCAACCTATTTCATCAGTATTCCAAGCTCCCTTGACCAAGGAACGCAGCTTTGTCCTTGGCATCCCAAGCCAAGCAGCACATACGGGCGAATGGCCAACCCGCCTCACGCCTTTCACGACGACTACCGCCCAAGCAACTTAAGGCAGCTAGGACGGAGTTTGTGCATATGCTCGATCCTGGAATAATCTGCCTGTCCGACAGCCCTTGGTCCTCTCCACTGCAGCTGGTCCCCAAGCAATCTGGTGACCAAAGCCCTTGCGGGAATTATAGCGTTCTCAATCGGCTAACCGTCCCAGATAGATATCCCATTCCACAC
Source organism: Dicrocoelium dendriticum (assembly GCA_944474145.2). Taxonomy (NCBI): domain Eukaryota; kingdom Metazoa; phylum Platyhelminthes; class Trematoda; order Plagiorchiida; family Dicrocoeliidae; genus Dicrocoelium; species Dicrocoelium dendriticum. The sequence goes on along the minus strand of OX104066.1, from coordinate 34,058,344 downwards.
ATTTAGGACCATAACGCATGCCGCGCAGGTATGGCCATCCTCAGCAATTTTGATCTGGTTCCCGCCTATCATCAGATACCAGTGGAAGAAAGTGACATACCTAAAACAGCCTTTATTACTCCTTTCGACTCTTTTGGATTGTTACGAATGCCATTTGAACTGTGTAACGCTACACAAAACTTCCAACGTTTTACCCACTATCTCACTCGTGGCCTAGACATCACACAAACTTAAATGCACGGTAGTTCAGCAGCCAGTACACCAGAAGAAGTGCACCCCGAACAACCTTCGGATGCTTTTCTTGTGCTTGACCCAACACCCTGTCAGAGTAACCCCTACTAATTGCGAACTCGGCAAATCAACGGTAGAATTCCGCTTCCACCTCCTTTCATCGTCTGGTATCAGAGTCCTTCCTGAGGGCATCCAGGCTATTTGAGATATTCTAGCTCCGACTCCGTTCAAGCACATCCGTCAATGTTATGGTTTGGTCAACTACTCTGGACGCTTCATTCAGCGTTGCGCTCAGCTCATGCAGCCCCTGACTGACCTACTTAGAGGGAATGAACATACGTTCGCTTCTGCCAACACAGCACAGACAGCCTTCACTGAGCTCAAGGGCGCTATCTCCAACCTAACCCACGTTATTTATTCCGAATCGACTGCTCTCCTTCATATTACGAACGATTCCGCAGACGTCGCGTTAAAAGCCGTTCTCCAACCACACTTTGGTGGGCCATGACAACCCCGGGTTCTTTTCCAAACGCCTGCAGCCAGCGGAATCCCGCTACAGTACCTTAGGCAGAGCACTGCTCGCCATTTACCTAGCCATTCGTCACTTCCGGCACACCTTCGAAGGCCGCGTTTTCACGGTCTACACTTACCGGAAGGCACTCATGCGCCCTCAAATCTGTTTGCGGCAAATATGCACCACGGCAAACAAGACACCTTGACTTTGTAAAGCAGTTCACTGCTAACACGTCATGTCTCAGGTGACGACCACCCAGGCACCGACACTATCTCAACCGTCGGCCTCACCCGATCTTTGCCTACCATTGACCCTGCCGCCATGGCATGGGCTCAGGCTCAAGCTGAAGACCTACAACGCACTCTTTAGTGCACTTCCCTGCGTGTGCAAGCCGTTCCTCACCAAACCACGGAAGGAACCATTCGCTGTGACATTTCCACTGGTTGTCCACGGACCCTCGTGTTCGTCTCTTTCACGCACTCAGGCTTCCACTCTCTCCACGCAATATCACCTCCCGCCATCCGTACGATGTTGAAGCTGGTCCATGATTGTTTTGTTTAGCCGCGCGTAAACAAAGATGTTTGCACTTTGGCTCGCGCATACCTTCAATGACAGCGCTCAGAAGTACGCCGTCACAGCTACAGTCCTCTTGGTTCATTTCCCTCTCTGGACGCTCGGTACCTGCATGTAAACTTGGACCTGGTACGTCACTTGCCTTCTTCACATTCTACATATGTCGACGGCTTCAGCAGATGACCAGAGGCCGTTCCAGTAATGGGCTGCAAGCGTATTATTTTTCCGGGCCTTTTTATCTTCGTGGGTATCACACCATGCATACCCAACCACAAGTACAACAGACAGGAGTACGAAATTCGAATCCTCCCAATTCGATACGCTTTACACATTTTTAGGCTGCCGCCGCATACGTTTCGCAGTATATCACACAGTAGCCAAACGGTTAAGTTAACCGCTTCCATAGACAGCTAAAAGACTCGCTCCACGCCTCATCTGACCGTAACTAGAGCGAAAACATTTCGCTTCTACCATTAGACATTCGTAGCGGAATCACAGTCAACTTGCAATGTACACCAGTAGAGCCGGTTTACGGCGCAAAGCTAAAGCTGCCAGGAGAATTCGGTTCGCTTCCCGCATCGTTGGGTATGCCTCCGCCTATATTTGCGCCCCCAGACGCGTTAACTATGCCCTACACCGCCCAGTGAGCAGACTGGATGTGCAAATGCACAGCGGACTCCCTACCTGTCCCCACTCCTTCCTACGCACTGACGCAGTACGGCGCCTTGCACCACCCCTTCCAGAGTCCTGAAGCGGACTCCGAAACATTTCAGTTTCGACCAGAATAGTCTCCGAACAACGATGTACACGGACAGCCTCAAAATAGCTTGCATTGAGGAACCACTTTAGACCCATCTGGGTGCAACGACACATGAACCGCACTGCGGTGCTTTCCAAAGTACTGGATATCAAGAAACCCAATATATCCCGTACGCCTCAAGCTATCCATACTTTGCGGTCCCTGTCACACCACGTGAGAGATCTTGGCCCGATCAGTTGCACGCATCTTACAGATGTTAGGACTGCTAATCCGACCACAAAAGGTATTCAGCCTACCCCAGTAGTAGCTAAACGCTTTACTGGCTCCCACCGACACTTAGTTAAATAGGAAGTCTTGAAATAGTAGACGCTACCGCAAAGGCTACCTGGAAACACTAATCGGTAGCTCAAATCCTTTGAAAGCTCCTTCTCGACGTCCAGTTTCTTACTGCTCAACAGATCAGCACGTAAAGCAGCCTTGTACTATTGAATGGGAGCATCATAAGCCTGTAGGCACTGACCAGGTAGGATATTGCATAGCAATGGGGAAGCAATCCGAACGGACAAACTTTACTTCACTTCTTCCTTCTCTTCTACACTTTGGTTCCTTCGTCTCCATCTTTACCCCTTAGTATTTTCCAAATACCTAGTCCACTTGGTCTCTTGCGAATACTTATACTTGTGACCCATGAGTCACGTCTACTAAAAACATTTAACAACATTAAGCCTCTTGTGAAATGCCAGGTTCTAGCGTTGTTGTCCACACATAAGGTGCACCCGTAAGTTACCATTTATCTGTCTAAAATAGTCGTATAAATTGCCTGCCTTATAGGTATTTCTACTAGCCTAGGTAATCGGCATCTGCTAGTTGCCCATAACCGGTGCCCTCCTCTAGGTTTAAGTACTCGCTACTTTACACCGCTGATTATATAACAGGGCCACCTACCCACCTCGAAGGCAATATCACCATAACCTATATTCAGGCATTTACTCTCCACTTAAGCTTTCTTGGCCCGTACATTTAGTTTTATCTGAGTTATACGTATGCCTATCACTATCGGAAACGCTGGTAGACAGGCATTATGAAAAACCAGATCATTTTCTTCAATCCTTTATGCTTGCACAACAATTTTTCCGGATTCCCTTTCTCTGGCAAAAAGCTAACCATGCGGCAGTGAGGCCCCTGTCACCTGGAAAGCTAGACACCCAGATATTTTGACCACCACTTCTTCTTTCCTTGGCCGTTCGTACGTAATTTTAACCTTTACCTGGCTCCAAAGCCTGCCATACGTAATGCGTAATGGTGGGTGAACAACCAGCTCCCACTTGTTTTCGGTTATCTTCTCTGCTTGCGTTATATTATTGTTCATTCATTTTGCCTGACAATGTGGAAGCTTCCCACCAGGAAACCTCCAAGTTAATAGCTGTTGTGATCTCCCAGTTTTCTATTACCTTACACTGGTGAATATCACTTGCACTTGCATCGGACTCCCAACCAAGAGAGTTAGAGCTCAAAATAGCAACGCGATGCAGAAATGGTGTGCTTTAACACATGAAGCCCAATAATCCGTCACAAATGAGAAAGTGCAACCTCTATAAGATGAGGTGATCATGCCTAACCAAAGCGGCATTCGTGGTATTTCCCACCTGAATGCATTTCGCCAATTTTTTGGACCTATTTCTCTATTATCAATAGAAGACATCTCCAGCTCATTAGCATTGGTGGCACATCCATTAAGATATATGACATAACCTCAAAGGGCTGAAACTGATGATGTTTCTCCAGGGAACGATTGCGTTATTCTGGTCCAACACCACAGGCACTTGCATCCGACTCTCAGCTAAAAGAAATAGAGCTCTAAGCTAGCAACTTAATGCACAGTTGTGTGCTTTAGCACCTGTGGCCCACTAATCGGTCATGCTTGAGATGGCGCGACCCCCAAAAGAAGTGGTATTCGTGTCTAACCAAAGCGGAACCCAAGGTGTTTCTCACCCCAAACATGACTTTTGACTGCACCGTTGCAGCTACTTTGTTGCGACGATACACTCGCAAGCCTCCTTAAGCTCCCATTGTCGAAGGCCGAAAGACGGCGCATGTCACTTACCTGAAGTGGTCATGACTCACTGTCAGATGGCAGCGCCGCCTGAAATTTAGCCTTGTAACCACAACCCTTAATCAAGCCGGCTACGACCCGATGACGCAGCAAATTTTCAGTTTGACTAGCGCATACCGGGCTTTGACGATATGGCGAGAAAGTTCCCTACTGGCTGCACAACCAGTAGACACGCATGTGCCAAGGTATACCACATAAGCGACGTATTTAAGCTCTGCACAGTCAAGATTGAGCATGAGAGCGGGCGAGAGCCGATCCTGGAGCAGCAATCTACATTGCGACGGGACGAAGCACATTCCGTACTATGATGCCCCCATCACCAAACAATTTGTAAGTGTCGTAGAATGTAGAAGTCACGATTAAACTTCACACTGCCTAGACGGGGAATCGAACCCCGGTCCCACAAATTTCCGGTCCGTTGCTTTACCACTGAGCTACCGAGGGCTGACGATTAGGTGCGCAATTTCATACATGACTTCTGCTTGGTGCGCGACGTATTGCCACTGAGCTCACAGTATCTGTTCTGGTGTTGCAGATTGGGTCACTCACTCGTCACTTCCCAATGGACCGAAGTATCAGTCCTTCTGATGTCCAAAAGGTGATGGTAGTTTACATGTATTTAACTCGGCTGGGATATTTCTGCGTCTATGCAATAGATCCAAAATACGCGTGGGGATCCAGACTGACTGTGCGAATGCGATCATGACCATCTGTATGAAGGTCCTGTGTTCATCAATGTCTTGCCGTGGGTCACAACCCATTGCATTGGCTAGCAAAGCTTGTTAAGTCAGCTGAACAGAGAGATCAGAGAGTTTTCGTAGACCATCCGAAAATTATGCAGATATTTGCACTGACAAGAGCATGATCTGAGTCAATAAATGTGGGTCAGATTGATTTGCCATTTTTTACACTACTATGCAATCTGAAACTGATTGCGATATAATCAATCTGTGATCAAGATTGGGACGCAGATGGGGGTCGCCAAATAGCGTAAAGTCTTCTTGAATGCCGAAAACTGCTGCTCGACAGAAATAAACGATTGTCTTCACCCAATGTGAGTAGTTTCTTCTAATTATCTGAGTGGCTCACATCTAACGTATGGTGACAACCAGTGTGAATTCCGCATGACAATAGACGACCGACCCGTGCGTTGATATTCCTAGCATTATCGGGTCCGCACGCTCTGCGCAAGAGTTGGTGAAGTTCTCGGTACAAATCGTCCTTGACCGAGTCGGCACTGCGATCAGTGAGAGCCGAGACCACAAACAAGTTGCGTCTCTCCTTCCGATATCTGTTGCTTCTGCTTGATACCCGAAGCCGAACTGCAGACGGTCGGCTATCAGTCAGAAACCGGTCAAACAGTGTGAATTTTGCTTGGCTACTTAGGGCTATACCAACGCGAGCCAGGCCCGCCGCAGCTGTCTCTGTGTCACCAGGCAGACGTTGGTGAGACATGGCTCTGTAGTCGGTAGGAGATCTCAAATCAACCACAGTACTGAAGTCATAAAATCGTGTTTCGGAAAAGGAGCAAACATCGATGGCAAGGGATTCCAAGGAGCGCGCAAGATCAATCTGCTTCCAGATCTGCATAAGTGTGCGTACATGGAAGCATGCCAGACGAAACGAGGATCGGAGCCGAAGCAATAGTCCTTGGGAGTCAACGAACCCATCGGGATTAGAATCACAAACTGAAGCCAACAGCTGGCAACGGAGGACAGTGATTGATAACAAATGAACAGATGGCATGTGAAGTAGTGTGTACAGCGGAAGCGAAAGTAGCTGTGTGCGATATACCAGATGGACGATACATGGTTTTGTTCGTGGGCGTGATACTATCCTATTGCTCAAGCTGAACCATGGCGTTGCTTTAGGGGACATTACCCCGAGTCTTTGGTTAAACAGCCTACACAGAAGGCAGCCCCACATATACAGTGAATCGCGCACATGTGGAGTCAGTGACTGAACATTCAATTCATTCGTATTTTGTTTGATCAGTTACCAAACAGAGGCATAATCGTCCCCATGTTTTCAGCACACTTGCTGAAATGCAATGCGCCACCAAGGTGAAACAAGGGGCAATGGTTTTATTTCGTGACGGGTGACATCTGCCACATCGCAGTATTTTTCAACAGACATGTGTGGCTTTATAAGGAGAACGCTTGCCAGGCGACCACCCACCACATACAGGAACACTACCACAGAACCATTGGCAAGAACAGTATATTCCTGTACCACCCAGCTAGCTTCCTGAGGAGGTAGTTCAGCAAGCCAGCCACTGGGCGAATAGTGTAGCCACCGTGAAACTGTGGTTACACGGACGTTAGCTTCTTTAATAGAGCTTCAACAGTAAAAACATGTCACTGAGTCCAGCAAAACAAGTCTCATTTTATCACCGGTTTCTTTTCACCATTTTGTGGTTCTTATTCCAGCAATCCAATGGGACTTGTTAGGAAGTTGCTTTGTAAGCGTAAAATACCGTTGTTTCCTTGTACTGAAGCAGTAGTAGGAACAGCTTTAGGGCGATGGGTAGCGCAGTATGCGTGCCTCGGCATCGTGACTACAGACCGAGGAGTAAGTTTCTCCTCCACTTTTGCTATGTTGCTTACGGGCTTAGGTTGTAACCACTTCCAGATGATGGCTCGAAACTCTTCCCTTCGTCCTCATAGGCTTAACGATTAATGTCAAACTCGACTTTGAGGCAATACTAGCGCAGCTAGTCTACTGCTGTACGCTACGTTTTTGACAGTGCTGGTAGTACTAGCGCGGTCCACCCCACCTTGGACTACGAGTTCTATTGCTCGATTAGCTCACCGGATATGTGGGCTGCGTCCGTCCGCATCTCGGTCAACAGAGACACCGATGTGGCTCCAGAAAAGCCAGCTACTTGTTTTCAGGTTCTGATTCCGATAAGCCCTCTTTGAAAGCATATGCAGTCTTGGTAAACAGAACCCCTAGTAGTAAGTAGAAATGAGAAATATATCCAAAACCGATCGTGGTGGAAGACATGAAGTTACTACCAGCGTCCGCTTAAACAAAGTTTCTTGGAAGAAGCCATCTCGCTTTCATCGTCATACAATGCTTCGTGCGGTGTTCCAGGTAACTGCGCCACTTTTCAGCCGTATTACATCCTTGAATCAGACGTCGGTTACGTTTTATGCATCAAGGTCGTCCCGACATCATAAATCACACCAAACATGTGGCTTCTTACGACCAACTTTCGTGTTTGGAAGGTTCGTAAACGTGTTCATCTATTCGAATAAGCAGAGTGCAAATGGGTTTAGATTTGTAAATGCTGCATTGAAGGCAATAAATATCCTAGCAGATTCTGGAAGCAATTACTCCGCAGTCGTATCTACCCAAATGCCAAAACGCTTAGACGTCATAGTTTGAATCAGCGTGACACGGTGCAATCCAAGATTCCCGAATTCGAGCGCAATATAGCGCAACGTCAACATGTAATTGACGAGTTAACGTTGGAGGTGAAACAATCATTCCTGGATTACGTTCAGTCTATCACCGCAAAACGCGTACGGCAAAGGCGTTTGGCCCTAACAAAGACGTTGAATCAGCATAAGCAGCAATCTACTTTCCCTAATAGACCTGAGAGGTACGTGCACAATTTTTCAAGTATGAAATTGAACTCCACTTTAATGGAAGTTCTATCACTTGGTCCAAAGTTTTGCGCCCCCAAATCCAAAGATAATCAGCTACACTATGAGTTACAGTTTGAAAGCCTGTTTGACCAAACAAAAGGGCCAGTAGCTAAGTCAAATGAAGACCTGGAACGCTTTAAGTGTTCTCTAGTGAATACCTGCTACCAGTATCGCAAGTGCCATGTCCAAACTCCCAGTCCACTGACATGCAAGCACCTTGATGTGCTGAAGGACTTACAACGCAATGGTAAGATCGTTCTGAGAAAATCGGACAAGGGTAGCGGAGTCGTTCTACTAGACAAAGAAGACTATATAAACAAGCTCGAAAAGGTTCTGATTGACGAATCGAAATTTTCCCGAATGATTGGAGAAAAGGACCAGACAGAGAGGATTGAAAACCAGATTATTAAAAGCTTGCAAGCTCTTCGGAATAATGGACATATATCCAATATACTTTATGATAGCCTGAAGCCGAGTGGCACGAATGTCCCGAAGCTTTATGGGTTACCACAAATCGTAAGACAGGTGTCCCGCTTCGCCCGATCTTATCAATGGTTAACTTACCCTATCATGCCGTCGCCCAATGTGGAAATTCTAGAGCCAGTAAGACAGCGACTTACACACTACAGCCTTTCTGACCCCTTTCATTTCATCGAAAGCATCCAAGATCGCAACATCGATAAGAAAGTAATGTTTTCCTTGGATGTTGTATCGCTTTTCACCAACGTGTCACTTTTCGAGACGATCGATTACCTTTGCTCCTACATAGAAGAAACAAAAGCAAGTTTATGCATACCGTTGCGTGATTTGAAAAGCCTTCTTTTGTGTTGCACTTGGAACGTACAGTTCTTATTCAATGTCACTTACTACTGACAAAAGGATGGTGTAGCTATGGGATCGTCATTGGGTCCGTTGTTAGCTGAAGTCTTCATGACGAAATTAGAGAATACCAAGTTACATGCGGAGATCACGGCCTTTGAATGTTACCATCGTTAGATGGACGACATATTTGTCGTGACCGACCAGTCTGTTGACCTTGACGCTGTTATTGACCGTTTTAATCGGGCCCACGGATCATTGCATTTTACCTACGAAAAGGAATTGAACAATCAGTTGCCGTTTCTTGGTGTGCTGTTAACCAGAGGGGCAGACGGCTCAATCCAACGGCAGGTCCACAGGAAGAAAACCTGGAGTGGCCAGTTTACGAACTTTCACAGTTTCGTTCCGTTGAGATATAAGCGAAACCTAATTCGCTGTCTAACCACAAGGGCCCACAGGATCTGTTCTGAAGACAAGTTGGATAATGAGTTGACGTTCATTCAGAATTTGCTGCGCGAAAACGGATATCCTGCTCGTTTCATTTTTAGGAACGTGCAAAGAAGCCCGACCAGTTGTAGGTTCAAACAGCAGAGAAAAAGAACTTTTCATACGACTACCCATCAAGGGAGACGCCGCTGCTGAACATGTAACTAGAAGCCTTTCAATAACTGTCAAGTCAACTTTTCCAGCAGCCAAGCTTAAGTGTACCTTTTCCACGGAGCCACTCATGCATATTTACAACAAAGACAAGTCACCGATGCTGACCGCTTCTATGGCAATTTATCAGTTCGAGTGCGCCTGTGGCGCTATTTACATCGGTCGAACGGCGCGGCAACTGTCGAAACGCATTAAGGAACACCTACCACGCTGGTTGCGTCGAGGCGGTACTGGGGCTATAACTATCTCTGTTATGGCACAGCTTGGTGATAGTGGGCATGAAGTTGACCCAGTCAGGGCCTTTGGAATACTATACAGGGTCCCTCCACACCAGTCGAAAGGCCTGCGCATCCGCACCCTTGCTACTGCCGAGGCGATCAGCATTCGGTTGTATCAGCCACTTTTGTGTGCGCAAAAGAAGTTAATTGAAGCTGTTAAGCTACCTTGGCCAGCCAAAACAGATCCTTCTGAGAGCAACTGCAATTGTGCAACTGTACCTCTGCCCTAGTTTGCTGTTTGTTACTGGTTCATGCCTTTGGTCGACACGTGATCTAGCTCATTTGAACTGATCGTTAATCCACTTGTACGCCCATTGCTATTTCACCTATATGATTGTACAGGTCTGAAAATGAATCATCGAAAACAATTGTTTACCTTCGGTCTTTCGTTCTTGACAAATAAGGTCTGAAAACCAAAGCAGTTCAACCCATTTGGAAACCATAAAAACGTAATAAATATCATAAAACGTAAATAGTGATAAACACAGGCTAATATTTTATTCAATTTACTTTTTGCTTGCCTGGTTATTAACGTTTTCGCCAAGACTTGCCTATCCATCCCTTCCGAGTGACTGATCCTCACGAGCAAGATGTTCGAGGATCATCGTAATCAGTGAACATTCGAAAGCGCAGGCTGGATGTGCTCGTTAGAATCGGGGCGATATTAGCGGTGCGCGGGGTGCGGAGAGGAGATAATTTAGCGAGGAGCTTGTAGCGGGATCTAGGAGAGCAATTCGAAAAGGCAGACTGGGTTGCAGGGAAACTTTTATTTGTACAGTGAAAGATTCCCTGTTACCTAGTTATAAAATGCGACACAGTTGACGCGCTAGCTAGGGTAACGGAGCAAGCACAGGACACTGGGCACTCGCACGTTGCAACCGAAACGAGCGCCAAGCAAAATTGGCGATGAGCAAGTCAAGCATTCGAACTCAGCAATCAGTTCAAGAAACTACACTGGCCGCCTAGGTGTAGAATGAAATAATTTTGGTTAGAATTTTACACAGGCAAACCGGGGAATCTCCAGACTGCTACTCTGCCCTCCTCCAGAAGGAACTATGTAAGCAGTCCTTCGATCTACGTGAGGACTGTCCGTCGAGGGTCAGCATTCTGCGAGACCAAGTTGTCTAAACCTGATGCAGCTACTGGAGGAGAACCTTGCAATTGGACCCTAGCGGTCTCCCACCTCTGTTCTGCCTATGGAGTCGAAACGGCAAAAAAGCTGTTTGGGGAAAAGTTTATAAAGTTCACGTAGGTGGTTGAGCACGGAGTTCGTTGCACTTCCCGTTGAGGCGCGGGGATCCAGCGTAAAGTGAAACAGAGGTATAACCAACCGACGGCGTGCATGGAATGCAAAATGAAAAGGCAGCATAAATCCTTAGCAATACAAAAAAGAGTGCAAAGCGTAAAACATACAAGGTTGCTTTTGTGTTTTCAGAAGGTTTTGCTCATTATTGGTAGTTCCACATCGTTTTGGTCTCCTTTGTGGATGTTGGAAAACATTTGGTAAGAGCAAGAACAAACTGCAGAGGCACGTTATATGTAGGATAGTAAGTGCATGAAAAGTTCGAAAAATGAATTAGAGGTTTGAGCTTTCTGCCGTGTCGATTGATAGTAGGGCGAGTAGGAGTACTGTCGGTTGAGGTTGTCGGTTCTGCTGGACCGGACTGACTCGTCTGAGGTTGCGGTGCGAGCTGTTATAGAGCAGGCTGTAAGGGTGTTTGTTTCACCGAAGAGTCAGAATTGTCGAGGTATGCTGGCTTAAGTCGATCGACGTTGATCGTTTCAGTCTTACTATGATAGTCAATGGTAAACGTCTTGTTGCTTCTGCGTACGACACGGTACTGGCCATAATAAGGAGGTAGGAGTAGCCGGCGTACGTTGACAGTGAGTACGAATACGTGAGTGCAAGTAGTTAAACGTTCGTCCACGTTGGTACGCAAGCTCTGCGCTCTGGGTTGCACAGGCTGAAGCTGTCGCATGTGATGAGATAGGCGAGCTGCGTAGTCGTCATTGTCGAAGGTTATTGGCGCTTTTGGTGAGGCGAGTTCACCAGGTAAGCGTTATGTGCAACCAAAGAGTAGCGACGACGGAGTGGCGTGCAAATCCGCTTTAATCGTGTTTCTTATGCCTAAGAGAACGAGTGGAAGTGCTTCGTGCCAGGATGTACTAGATTGGACACAGAGTGATGCTTTGAGTTGCCGGTGCAACCTTTCTACCATCTCATTAGTTGCGGGGTGATATGCGGTGGTTCGGTTGTGTTGGCAACCAAGAACGTTGAGCAGTTTGCTGAAGGATCCGTCAAAGTGTGATCATCTGTCAGTGGTGACCATACTTGGGCTACAGAACTGAGCTACCCAGCGTTCTATGAAAGCTTGCGCAACTGTCTCTGATGAGCAGTTGTTATAATTTAGGGAATGCTTCTGTTATGATGGCGTAACAGCCTGATAAAATTGTCACTGGCACGGTTGGAGCACACCAACGGTAACGGCTTGGAGCGCTGGCCAATCAAAAGGAATTTGCGCTGACCTGATGGCGTTAGCTTAGCCCGGGGTACTCGCTCGTGAGACGGGAATGGAGCGAGCGTGATAACCATCTTAGCCGCAGGTATTCGAATGAATGCTAAGCCCTCGGAACAGACACACACGAGAGGAGGCAGACGCGCACTGGTGACTTAGACACGAAAGCTGCCGGCTAACGACGCACACAAAAGCACGTGACCTACCGACTCACAACTAAGGCGAAGAGGGAGCAAGACAGATGATCCTCTGAGGACTCTTTTGCGACCAACAAAGGACGAATCACAGCCAATGACATGGGTCATTAAGTTAGGGAAAACAGCTACCACGACAGGGTGGTAGTAGGTAAAAGAGCATTGTCAACAGGTGCGCAATTGGGCCGCGTCTCAGAGTGGCTGAACGCTGCTGCGTTGTGGGCAGGAATTTGACCTCGTTTTCCACAGCCATTAAGCCGGAGTTTCTGGCGCGTTGTTGCAGGGATACTTAACAGGCACGTGACAGCAGTTGACTATTGGAATTGATTCTGGCCAAATTGTGAATCGGTGGACACAAGTGAGGAGGTACACGTAGCCTGTGCTTGGGGGCAAAGTCCGACCACGTCGACAGGGTCGTGTGCAAAACGAGAGTCATGAGCGGGAAAGACGCCAAGTGGGCTTTCGGTGTGTCTGTATACCTTGGCGCGCTGACACTCTAAGCATGCGCGTGCCCAGAGGCGGACATCGCCATTGACGTTGAGCCATACGAATCGTTCGTTTACTAACTTCTGCGAAGCACCTATACCGGGATGAGACAGGTTGTGTAAGACTTTGAAAACTATTCGAAGCATTATAGTAGGAACTACGGGTCGGGGAGAAGTTTGTGAGGCGTCACAAAGAATGGTCTCCTCGGATCAAGATAGTGGAACTTCGAGTAGTTTAAACGGGGTGTGCGTGATCAGCTTGTTGGGCAGAAGCCATGGCGGCTAGATCAATGTTGGTGCCAGGCGATAAGCTTATCTGATGAATGCGTGAAAGCGCCTCCGCCAACGGATTGAGAGCACCTGAGACACGTCGTAGGTCTGTCATAAACTAAGAAACGTAGTCTAGGTGTCTAGTTTCCCGCAGAGAATACGCGTCTGTTTCACCATGATTGCGTAGATCAGTGGCTTGTGGTCAGTGAAGACTGTAAAATGTTGACCTTCGAGATAGTAACAGAATTGTTTGATACATAGGTAGATAGCTACCGAAGTTGCTGTAACGCATATCAGCAGCTTGTAAAGGTTTCGAGAAGAAAACTAGAGGTATCCACCGATGGTCCATGAGTTGTTGAATAACTACATCAACGGCAGTCTCGGATGCGTCAGTTGTCAGGGAAAGCGGTGCTGATGTGCCTGCGTGGGCGAGAAGCGCTAGGTTGAAGATGGCGTCTTTGAGCTCCTCAAAAACGGTCTAGCGTCGTCTGGAAAATGAAAGCAGCGTTGTTTACCGCGGAGTAAGTCAGTCTCTGGTTGCTTAGAAATAAAGCGTCTATAATAGTTGACCAGGCCAAGGAATTGGCGTAATTGATTGAAAGAACTGGGAGCAGGATAGTCCTTTAGTGCTTGGATTTTGTCTGGCAGAGCTTCAATACCAGAGACGGACATGCGGTGGCCAAGAAAGTCGATGAGCTTGAGCAAGCTCGCATTTAACGGGGTTGACGGTAACCCCATGCTGTGTTAAGCGTTGAAAGAGAGCGCCGAGGTGATGAAGATGTTCATCGTCAGAAGACCTGGCGATGAGAATGTCATTTAGATAAGGATAAACACCTTTGAGTCCTCGCTTTATCCCATGAATGAAACACTGAAAAGTTTGAGCAGCGTTGCTGAGGCCGAAAGGCACTCTGAGGTACTCGAATAAGCCGAATGGCGTAATGACTGCTGTTTTAGCAATCTCGCCTGGCGTCACAGGTATCTGATGGTAGGCGCGAACTAGGTCGACTTTGCTAAAGATAGACTTACCAGCTAGAGCTGAGGTCAAGTCGTGCATGTGCGGAATGGGTATTTATCCGGGACGGTAACTTTGTTAAGTGCCCTGTAGTCATCACAGGCGCGCCAGTCGCCGGATTTCTTCGCCCCCATGTGTAATGGTGATGACTATGGGTTTCTTGACGGGTGGATTATTCCCAATTCGAGCATTTGCGCGAATTCCGCCTTAGCAGCATTGAGCTTGTGCAGGGCTAGCCTGCGAGGGCGGGCCGAAACAGGTGGACCCATAGTGCAAATGTGATGCATGACGTTTGACGTCACAAGAGAAAAGTCATTTCGCACGCAAACGAGATTAGGATGCTTGTTGAAAAATTCTATAAAAGTTTGTGAAGCTTAAGATAGGACATGAATAGTAGTGATAGCAGCCACGTTGGCGCTAGTCCCGATAACACTGAGCTGTGTCCTAAAGTCGATAAGCTGCTTCCTCTTAGCGTCGACGATAAGGTCAAAGCGTTGAAGGAAGTCTATGCCTAGGATGGTAGAAGGCATTGCTGCTACTATGAAAGGCCAGCGAAAGGTTCGCCGGAGGCCTAAATTGAGCGTTAGCAGCGTTTCGCTGCAATTTGCGATTGGTGTGCCATTGGCGGCACGCAGCTTGGTCGGCGAGGGTGAAAGGACCTCATCTGAGCTATGGGGTACAATGCAAACTTCGGCTGCAGTGTTGACTAGGAACTCGGTGCCGGAAATTAAATCCCTAACGCAAATGAGGCGACTTTGGTTTTGGCCGGTCGCGTCCGTCGCCGTTACGGACCGGCCGAGAAGTTTTTCTCTTTCTCGGCGAAGTTACAAGGCTTTACACATTTATGAGCTGCAGTACCAAAACGCTGCTGGCACCAACAAATCTGCCTGTTGCTGGACTTGTAACTTTCGAAGCGCGATTTCGATCGACTTTGATGACGACGGTTCATAGCAATCTGTTTAACTTGGAGACTAAGTGTCGCAACTTGTGCTTGCAGGGCTTCTATAGTTGACTGAATGTTAGTGATAGAAGTGCCCTGGGACGCGACGGCATTAACCTTGCTAGTATCGGCTGGCGGCCGTGATCGTTTAAGGACTCCATCCGATAAATCAGCTAGTTGAGTGAGAGAAACGATAGCAGGAATCGCTTGAGTGTTCTTCGGTAGCCGCTGTAAACATAGTTGGCAAAGTAAGGTCTTGTCCATGGTTGAGTAACCAAGGAGTTGTTGCATCTCACGTAGCAGAGTTGAAGGCAGTTTGTTGCCCATCTGCAGATCCCTGAAAAGCTGCTGCAGGCGAACTTTCTCAGAGGGCATAACACCCTTAATCATGGCATCCTTGGGAGCCTCGTAGCCGTTTTCGGTTTGAGAAATGATGACCTCTCGAACCTGCATTGATATCTCCTTGGGAAGATAGGACATCAGCCTGCTTTACTTCGCGTAGTCGGAAGTGATTCTGTGATTATAAAATTCGGCCTCAAGATGAGCGAACCACAAAAGAGGATCCGTGTCCCAAAAAGGAGGCACAGGGGGAGATACAACGCTGAGGAGAGACCCTACCTTAGGGTCTACAGCATTGATGGTTTAAAAACTAACGCAAAATTATGCTACCGTATGCAAACATAAACCGCAAAATATGAAAAGTAAGTGGAACGAGCTCACCAACGAAAAGTTCGAAATATCCGGCGCTGTGATTCCTCCGGAGCCAGAGTCACTAATTTAGCTAGTAGCCTGTAGCGGGAGCCCGGAGCGCGATTCGGAGAGGCAGATGGGATTGCAGCGCAGTGTTTATTTAACAAAAAGCATTAGATAATGGTAAATGCAAAGTTCAAGGTCACTGGAATGAAAGTGCTAAGTAATCAGATAAGAAGTGATCGAGGACTTATCGGCGGCATGTCCCACAACATGAGTCTTTGTGTTAGCGCGCCAGAGCAAACACACAGGACCTCGACTAGCTGATGTGTTCAAGAGCAAACTAGTGAATACCTATCTGAGCGGAGTCATTACCAGTTTACCATATTATGGACGATATGTGGATGATATATTTTGCATGACAGACAGGCACTGTTGTCCAGAGACAATTTTATCCCATTTTAACTCAGCACACCCTAATTCCACTTTCACCCTAAAAGCTGGAGGCAATGACACGATGTCCTTTCTAGACGTTCAGCTTAGTAGTAGACCAGATGGATCGGTCCAACGGAGGGTGCATAGAGAAGCAACGTGGAACGGACAATATATACATTTTACCAGTTTTGTCCCAATAAATCAGAAACGCAACTTGATTACAAGTCTAACCGAAAGAGAAGAAGAAGAATTTGGAATGAGGACACACTTGCGGACGAGCTCAGTTTCTTAAGTGGTGTTTTCGAGAGAAATGGCTATGCAGAAAAATTTGTTCGGAAATATATGGAGTGCAGAGAAATGAGAGCTAAACCAGCTTCGGTAGCAAAGAAACTGGCTTATTTGTCGTTGCCGTTCAATGGGGATGGTATAGCTCAGGCAACATCTAGAAGATTATCGGACGCTATGAGTCATACCTACTACGCATCGAGTTTACGGCTAAGGTTTATTTCGACACCAATTTTGAGGCCTCAACTCAAAGACAGTCTTCCTCCGTCATGTGCTGCTTACCTTGTATATTCCTACTCTTGTTCACGTCGAGCAAGATACATCCGAAGAACTACTAGAAGGCTGTCTGAGAGAATACGTGAGCATTGTCCAGCTAATCTAAGCAATGGTGGGAGAAAAAATGTGATGAGCGCCGTGTTGGCACAATTGGTTAATTCTAATTACCAAATCGACACGCGCCAATCTTTCCAACCCACTTACCGCGTACCTGGAGGCCCTTCAAGAGCGGTAAAATGTCGCTTACTAGCAGCAGCTGAAGCAATTGATATCCGCTACCAGAACCAAGACTTATGTGTTCAAAAACGGTTCGTTCAGATTCTGTGTTTGCCCTGGCCCACTATCACAACGACTCATGTGAGGGACATGCCGCCAATAAGTCATCCATCACTTCTGATCTGATTACTTAGCATTTTCATTCCAAAATTTTTATTTGTACAGTGAAAGATTCCCTGTTACCTAGTTATAAAATGCGACACCGTTGACGCGCTAGCTAGGGTAACGGAGCAAGCACAGGACACTGGGCACTCGCACGTTGCAACCGAAACGAGCGCCAAGCAAAAATGGCGATGAGCAAGTCAAGCATTCCAACTCAGCACTCAGTTCCAGAAATCACACTGGTCGCTTAGGTGTAGAATGAAATAATTTTAGTTAGAATTTTACACAGGCAAACCGGGGAATCACCAGACTGCTACAATAGCCCTTCCCAAGCACACCGATAATTAGCAACGGAGTTTAAGTTTCAGTCGGCCTTTTGTTTGGACAAGTCAGCATTTTGCAGTTCAATAACACTTCTCTAACGGTTAGCCATATTGTGCCCCAATGTGTAATTAATTAAGTTGTAAAATAGTAACGACACAGCAGGCCCAGATTTCAGACGAACACTATTGACGCGGAAAATCAAAAGCATTTTGATTGTGGCCCCTCTTCCTGTATGGATTCTAACTCACACCCTTTTCGATACCGAAGATTTTTACTGTACACACTCCTAGGGGAATTACTGTGCCACATCTAAATAGATGACACGCAGGTTGTGCGTAATATTTTCGTATAATCGCTTGTGCACTTATTGGTTATTGCTTTACTGCGCCTCATTTTACGTCCATCTCCCCTCGGATTTATCTGCGTAGAAAGTACTGCTTTGAGGTTTTCTCCCACCTGCTTATTCAGTTCAAGTTTGCTTATAGACTATAAAGGGGACAGTCCGTTCGGTTCAACATTCCATCCTTCTAGGATCCGCAATCAGTTGCGCGCCTCTTGGCGGACTAGAAGCCACTACTCCTATATATCATTTGTAGTTCAAACACAGAAGGCTAATTTCCTTTACATGACAAAAGTATCTGTCCATCGTTGGCCATTTATTAATTAAGATGCTTTACGATTGCATGAAATTTTCCGCCTGGTGCACTGACGAAACTTAGTCAAATACAAGCTTTTACTATTGTGTCAAATCCTACTTTCCGAGTAGCTAGCCTTCCGTAAGTTAACTGCTTTCTTTGAACCATTAAAGTCGATTGTAGGTCTTAGTTTCACCAGAGGAGTGACAAATTTTACTACGGACACTTGCCATCTGTTATCACCTAATTGATTGCAATATTCTAACTAGAACAAGATTCTCATTTGCTTATTTCGGGGCTATTTGCGATTGTGACATCTTCGTGAACCGTTTTCAATTACTTCCCATTATCTGGTCTTACCGGACTCACTGCGCCAGTCTAACTCCAAGCTTATCACTGATGGCGATGTGTTGTATTCGAGAGTAGTATGAAGATATTTGGTGTACAGCCAAACTGTTGTGTTCTGCTGTCTTATGCTAACAGCCGAATACAGGGTTCCGCTGAGAGTTGCAATTCCGCACTGGCCACAAGCTGACAACGTTCTGTGTGGACTCCACACCATGTACCCTTTATTCTTGGCTCAGGTTCTGTGTGCATATTAAAGTGGTTTACAATAAGGCAACTACTTTTTCGAAATTCTACTTCGCTAGTTTTACTAAGCATAATCAAAATCATACCTTACAATTTCATATATAGAACTCATGTATTTAGTCGGACATATTGGAAAAGTGTGATCAAACGATAGGCAGAAAAAGCGACGTTTGTCGACAAAGATTTTATTCTTTTTGTAAAACCGATCGACACTGCTCGTTGTGATGAAAATGTTAAAGTAATTAAAAATAAAGTAAGGTGAGGCCTCCAACGGATATTGGCCAAACCATCACAACATAATTCCACATGCAACTGATCTCGACGGATGGACAATAAAGCAAGGATGCACATTAAACAGTCAGCCCAACTATTTCCGAGTTGCACTTTTCGTGCGTTTACGCTTCTTTTTCTTTGTTCCAGCATTGGGGTCAATCCTCGGACGCAGTTTCTTTGGCTCCGGTACCGGCTCTTGAAAATCTGGCATTTTGCATATTACGCATCGATCAAAATTAGCCGTCACATTCGCATATTCCCCTCTTCCACACTCGGTACAAAATTGTGTGCCACAGAACTTGCATCGTAGTACGGATTGCACCGCTGCACACGGACCGAAATGACACATCAAGCTATGGCCACCGGTACGTTTAGATGATGTGGTCTACGTTCAGCCGGTGGACTTCGCACTGCCACCGATCGATACGTATTCAATTTCTGGATTGATACGCTGAGAAGTGAAGCTTCAAGAGTACCACGCGTCTGTGTATGAGTTGGTTTAACCATTCCCAGTTTGTGTTACCTTTTATAGAGTGAGGTGGTTAGGGAATTTACAGGCGTAATAGTTATGTTAATCTTTTGCATACACATGTGGAATAAAGAGTGGGGAGTTTTGTTTGAGCATGAAAATACTGAGTTAGCCGAAACATGAATTTCCAAAACGCCAATAAACTAGCCTTAGGATGCAAGGTGCAGTTCCTACAAGTGATGCGTATTAGGATAAAAGCACAAACGATTTCCCCATGCGAAGCTAAGGTGTTGCCAAAACGGGATGGGTGGTAGTACATCCTTGGCAGTATAAAAACATCAGATGAAAAAGACAGCTAGGCGAACATGCTTGTTTTCGGTGGTTCGCATCAGGCCAATACACCACAGAAAATAGAAATAAAACGAGCACGGATTATTTAAATAGGATGAATCAATGAAGTGAATTGACCGTTCAAAGAAATCACGTGACGACACTGGCTAGGGCAACATTAGTGGAAGGGTTAAACGTGGCGTCGTTACGTGTGGAAGCTTGAGGCCATGATAGCTGTCGAGCCTGCACAACTTCGTTTGAGCACACAAGTCGGGGTTATGGAACCGAATAGCGATTGCCTCCGCTGTCTCTAATGGGCGACATCGGAGGACTCTTGTGTGGCTTCAAGATATCCTGTAGATTAACGGGAAGGCATTTCGCACATTCACTTGCTGATTTGAGTCGGACAAGTGTCACAGGACCACACTGACTACTGTCTTTCTGACACCAGTTTATTGACACGCCGGGCTAAGTTCTCGGACTATCTCCGACAGTCGCCTGTTCGTCTTTCTAATCTAACTTGCTCGACACTAACAAGAAAATGGTACACATAGAAGGAAATATTCCACCTCGGTATCCTGTCCTTGAGATCCTGACTCACGACTGGCGTAGAAGTCAAGCTGACACGGAGAGCAGCTGCAAAGTAGGTTCTTGGGATTGCGTTGCAGAGCCTTCGAGAGGATCGTTCTGCTATCAAATCACGCTTGCAAGGCAGTGATAAGTAAGTTAGGCACTTTTCTGTGCTGATTGGTTGAACTTTTGGTGCCCGTGCCTCCATATGCGTCCGGGATTATTTGCACAGTTTGAAAACAGTACGTTACATTCTTAGTCTTGCCGATAAACATCAGTCTGGCGCGTGTCCACTATCAATATAATTGATTGGCGACGGCTTGTAGCTTTCATTCCGGTACCTAGATGAAAATTACTCTAATATAAGTCCTTAGGGTTCAACAAAAGCCTACTTGCCGAGAAGCTTGCCTAAAGCTAGTACTACGACCTGGCATTCAAAATCGAAATCACTCTGCATTGACCACAATGGAAATTATAGTGTCAAAATTCAAAGTGCCGTCTTACTGCCGTGGTCTTTGACTGGTATTCTTCCGTTACTACCTTCAATATCATCAAAGTTCGCCAGCCCTCATGCACCCCACATCCAAATTGATCAGTTCAACCCGCTCCTGTCCTGTCCTGAACCAACGTGTGCCTCGTTCAAGCTGAGCTACGTATACTTTACCATCCGTCTGATCTGTGCATCCCGGATCATCACTCGTGAATAGCACTTAACTCTTCTGTGTAGATGCACCTTACGTCGGCTCCAAGCACTCTGGTGGTCAGCCATGGTTTCAAGCAACGTCTGCCTCTGATCTTTAGCAGGAAAATGCTCTTTACATACAAGTATCCTTGTCAATTCAGTTCTCCCTTGTACATCGACAGACTGACGTTCGCTAGTACAGAGACGGATGGATTCTATTTTGTCACTCAGCCCCGTGAAATTGTGGTCATGTCGTGGGAATGGCATTTAGCTGGCATCTTGTCAATTGGTCCAGCGTCGGTTTGTACACCATAGCCAACAGATTTAAACAAGATACTAATACTCGTACATCTGATCTGTCACTGGCCAATCAACACAAACAATATGGCTGTCCACTAAATTTTTCGAACAGTGCTAGAGCGCAGCTGATCAGCTATTCAGCTATGTATGTAGATGCTTCAGGTAGCTATGAGTAAAACATGTTTTTCTTGTTGTTATCGGAAATTCAGTCGCCGTTTCAGTAGTTGGATCCCTTAATTTATGCCGCAGGTTTTCCAGAATCAAACAAGTTATTAATATTTTGTATTATTATAAGTGCCGGTTTCACTTCTAGCAAGCACACAAGAGAAAGGTCTTACAAAAGATCACTTTGCCAGTTGAGTGAAAAGTTCTCATAATAGCTCTCAGACGAATTCCAGTGATGCGAATTTTGCAGTGTTCTCCAGATAAACATTGTTCATTAGCGCTCACATGTGAATCGAATGAGTCCAAAGTGTTTTCCGATAATTGAATCGAATTCAAACCGTTCGCACATATAGGAAATGGTACTCGATGGCCGATTCGCCCCACTATGGTTTATTTGTATCGCATGTATTCAACGTATCTCTGTTGATCACAACCTAGAAAATAAGTCAAGGAAATATAGGTTAATACTTCTGAGCCAAAAGTGACTGTAACTTTATACATTATATCGCAAGACAGGCCAGGTGGTTTCCAACCTCCTGAAACTCTAGGATTTTGCTACTTGCATATTATAAAGGATTAAAACAATCTCCCTTGGTTTGTTTTGGTATGAGAAAACGGTCCGCTTATCCCGTGTGAGAAAACATCCAAAAATATCCCCAACTATGTCCAGTAAATTTAGCTACTTGTAGATATCCAAGCTGACTTATAACGCATTCACTTGTTATAGGGTTTAATAGTAGATTTTTAGGCCTGAGGGAGGGTTACCATGCGTCATCAAAGTTAGATCTATGGGAGTTATAAAGATCTTGTCAGATTGCATCATGGATGCATACAATTTTACTGGAAATTTTTGACTATTTGCCGCAATCATAGTAATATACTCGTATGTTCCTGGATATCTGTCATCATTGGCAATCTACAACCACCTCCGGATTCGTTAACGGATGCGTTTCGCAGGACCTCGCCGGGTTTTGGTTGGAGTTGTCTGTTAAATTTGTTTTCACGGTGCTCATGGTTATAATGTGTATGCCCATCAGCTGCTCAAAAACCGAGTGAGAAGGGTACCAATCTTTTATTGCATGTTCCAGAGGAGGAGATGAATTTTGAAGTGCCTCCCAAATAAACTCTTAGAGTGCCGCTTTGAAAATCGCTACATAAATCATTGCCCTGTTGTAGAGTAGTATGAATGCCTTGGTATTTGGTTTTTCTTGTCAAATCACTTCAGTTACAACTTGCGGCAGGGCTCTACGGACTGTATTTTCCTTTCCAATCTATCTCAAACCAGCAAGCCAATCACAAGTCACTCACGTCAAATGCAGATCATTATCATAACCTGGGGGTGATTTTACTTGACTTTGCATTTGTGTGTCGGTTATAGTCTGCAAGTTATTTCTTTGAATCACATTCATAAAGAGACAAACTTTCTTAGGTCTGACGACGATACTACATATAATTTTTTGTTGCTGCCCATTGCTTTGGGTCAGATGAGACGTTGAACTGCAACGTGAACGTGATGTTCCCCATTATAATGAGGAGGCCCGCGCTGCATCAACGTTTCACATTTTCGTGGATACTTTGAATGCGGCGCTATTCATCTTCTTGTAACTTTCGCAACAGGTTTGGCAACTCCAATCCATTAACCGAATTCTCAAATGGTCTTCATTAGCTATGTTCGTTGCGCTGTTTGAAGTAGTCATTTAAAATTTGGGACACAAATATCGAACAGTCCTATTCGCTATAGCATCCTTTCTGTTTAATGAAAATACATTCCGAGATACTTAGATGACTTTTTAGAATAAGGCAAATCTGCGACACAGAAATTACCGATTTTGGGCTTCCTTTGCTTCTCTCTACTAAACCACCCTTACTTGCAGCTTGGTTGAATTACAGCTGCGAGTGATATTTCACCTGACGGAATATCGTCAATGATCCTTTGCAAGGTTCTATCTGCACAAATTGCATCATCTTTATATTAACATTAGTGATAATTCTTTCCAATTAGTGCACTAAAATAGAGACGACTCGTGCTGAAGGACCAATGATTTATTTAATTGCAAAAATAAAGACTTATAGGCAAAAACAATTGTTACGCTTTGAGACCGACTGTTATATAGTACTTTCCAAGTCTGAGACTCATAAGAGACTACATTTGATTAGAGTCCAGTGAATGGAAAATCGTTCATAAATGCAGTACCAAGAACAACAAAAGTATTTAAAAAGTCGCAAAGTGCTAATCTACATCCAGATAAATAAAATCATGGCGTCCACATTTACTTTTCGGAGAATGCGAGTAATACTTAGAGAGGACATAACGACAAGTTATATATTTCCAACGCAGCCCTGCCGTATAATGCGAAAGCATGACTTTGTCAGCGTGTGCGTGCTAACCGTGCAATCCTGTGCTCTGTGTTAAGTTGGACTAATCCGCTCACATTCTTGTACCACCTCTTCTGAAGTACGCTCAATCGCTTCGGATCACTGATCTCTATCCAATGGGGTCTATATTTCTGAAGTACATCCAATGACACGCTGGTACACCACAAACAAAATCTTCGGAAGTCTATTCCCTATGGCCAACTTGAGTATCTATGCTTATTTGAGTCTCATCAGTACCTTTGGGATACCATACGACAGAGCTTCTTTAAGGCTGTCAGACAATACGTAGCTTAGTAATGAGAACTACTATATGCCATAGGTACAGGCACTTTTGTCATCTCACGTTACTACCACTGAGTTACTACTACTGAGTTTGTTCAGATAGTGCGGTAATTATGATTGTTCAAACGCCTACGATAAGGTGTGAAGCGTTGGCTGTTACGTCGGCAGACCAACTGGAACTGATCGCGGCATTGGGAGGGAAAGTCTCAGAACTCGAGTTGCAGACTGGTGCATCACGTAGCCCGAATCCTCAACCTGTTAAAAGGTAAAGCTCTCTAGCAACAATGCTACCCTGTCCAGCGAAAGGCAAACACCGTTATTGGAAAACATCTGTGTAAACAGGCCGGTTAAACTGTCTCTCAAGTCTCACGTAATGCTCCAAATGATGCAGATACGCACAAATTGCAAGATCACCTCCGTCAGTAGTTGGGCAACAACATTTGGATCTTTTCCAGTTAAGCCCCGCTACTAATGCAAAAAGAGCACGCGCAAAAGTTAAGCCCCGCCACTAAGGCAAAAAGGGTACACCTGAAAAGTCAAGCCCGATCAGTAGTGCAAAAAACGGTACGCGTGAAAAGTTGAGCCCAGCCACTGTTTGCCAGCTCCAGTGTACGTAATGCATGTGAACGTGCCCCATACAAACACTCCTTATCCGCTTCTAATGTCATTTTTGTCCAAAAAGTTTCTACGTTCGCACGTAAATCCTGACATGAACTTTCTGATGCTTTTGACGGTCGTTCATGACAAGGAAACAGCAATACGTTTTTTGCAAAGCCATGGAGTGATTCATCATCAACGTTTATGCAGAAGAGGACACCAAATGACACTTTCAACTGTTTCTGACAGGCGGTGGTATGATGCCCGACAGTGTCGGCAAGAAATCGGTCTTCGAAAGGGAACTTGGCTGGAGCGGTCTAGGATGGATTTTAGGACAATACTCCTATTCATTTATTGCTGGTCCGAAAATCTGACAACAATCAAATGCTGCTCAGAGGAGTTATCTATTAGCCACGCGACCGCTGTCGACTGGAAGAACTTTCTGCATGAAATTTGCGCCTGGCAGCTTTTGCAGACTCCAACGATTGTCGGCGGCCCAGGTCTACATGTCGAGATCGACGAAACACTAATATCACGTCGCAAAAACCATGCAGGGCGCGTCATTCCCCAGCAGTGGATTTTCGGAGGGATTTGCCGGGAGACTAAAGAAGTGTTCTTGTATGCAGTGCCAGATCGAACTGCGGCCACTCTGCTGGACACAATCCAGGCCTGCATCGCTCCCGGCTCAATTATCATTTCCGAACTGTGGGCATCATACCAAGGCATTGAATTGATGATTGACATGAGTTATACTCATCAAACGGTTAATCATACCGAAAACTTTGTGGATCCAATGACTGGAGCTCACACACAAACCATCGAATCTCTCTGGCACATTTACAAGATGCAGAATAAGCGCCAATGCGGCACACACCGATCTTCAGTGGACAGCTAACTGTGTGCGTTCTTTGGAGGCAAAAACACCGAAAAATGGAACTTTTCATGCAAATTACTAATGACTTGTCTCAATTTCACCCTCTTCAATAGAGAGTAAAAGTTCAAGTTCCATATCCTCCCTTTTCATAATATTGTTTGGGTGGCGGGGCTTAACATTTTGGCGGGGCTTAAATGGAAAAGATCCCAACATCTGACCCATACAAATGGTGCAACTAACGGCTTTGCACGTAAAAATTCTTGCTGTAGCCTTGGCCTATCGGTCGTAAATCTGTGCGAACCGGTGAGTACTCCATTTTTATTTGCTACCATCACCAACGATAACAATTTCTTAGCCAGTTTTGCGTCGTACCACTTTATCAACTAAAACTGTTATACTTCTACCTTTTATCTCACTGACACTCCTTACTTCAACCACTTATGTGGTTTGCCAATTTGTTAGTATTTCTATTGCCAACCTGCGGGACTCGTTAAGTGTATGCTTTTTTACCCGTCATATACCATTGTTCCATTGTTCACGGAGGACGAGTCAGACACTCCCACTCGACAAACTTACGCTCACAAAGAACTGCAGAACAAACAATTACTACACAACCAAAAGGCAATGACAGTGATATGTTCAAACGTCCCAGAACCCACTAGCGAAAAGTTTAAAGGTAGTCAATCTGAGGAGAAAAACCGCTGGGCTGAAATAACCTGCGTACTCGACTAAAAATTCGCCTAAGTAGTCTTACACTCCTTTCACGAAATCCATCATCTCCACACGTGGGGGAACCTCGGTTACTGCGAGTAACGTTTGGCAACACGCGTGACCTGGAAGATGTTCTCTTAGCAAGCCACATTCTAGTGAACTCTTCTATCAGTGCCCACATTTTTCTTGGCAGGTTATGGGCAGAAAGACAGAAGCGTAAATCCAATCCTAGTTCGTCACATCAAAATGAGATGAAGAAAGTGGTAATGGTTCATGTTGTGCCAGAATTGAAGTATAACGATAGCATTGAACGACAGAAGCACGACATCGAAGAATGGATGTACATCGCTGAACTATACGACATGCGGAATGTCATGGCTTTTGACGCCACCCATCTACTTGCTTCCACAAACTACCGAGGTAGCGGGCCAGGAATTTTGAAAGTTACCTTGGCTGAGTCCGAAACGGTATCAGTGGCAATCCAAGCACGGCAAGACAACAGGAAACTTGGGCCACCAGAAATACGGTCAAGACTATTCCTTCAATTAGTACAGACATCTGATACAGATGAGCCAGCCTCAATTGTACCTATCTCAAATCAGTCAGCCGGGCAAACAAATGTTTCAAAAAGCTTCCGCAAACCGGCACTATTTGTGCTGTTCACTCACAGCGAACCGAAATCCAGATGCGACAACAAACACAATGCTGCCACACTAACACTCAGGGGTTGTATTCTAAGCTCTTGGAACTGCGTCATCGACATGAAACAACAATTTGGGTGTTCATAGCAATTACCAAAACTTGGATCTCAAACGACATACTTGATCCAGAGATTGAACTCAGTGAGATGTCAATCATTCGAAATGATCGTCCATCTCGCGGTGGCGGTGTTGCTCTCTACTATCGAGATTAGTTGAAATGTGAGGCTCTTACCGAAAATTCCCTTGCTATTCCCGACGCACTACCTGGGGACTGCAAATAGCAGGTAAAGATGTTGGTCCACAGAAGACGAGTGATGTTTGCCTCATGGCATTTTTCTATAGGACTCCAAAATCAGCAGCAGACAGCGAGAATAATCTGTTAAACGCCCTCCGCTATGCTGTTTCATACACGTACTCTCACTATCTTATAATGGGTGGGTTTACCGTTCCTCAATAGTATCAATGTTCCCTAATGGGTCATCATTTAAATCTAAATTCCCCGAATTCATGGATATGGCACTTTTGTAGAACCACGTGCATCGACCAACCAGACACCGCGGTTCAAACAAACCATCACACCTGGAATCGTTCCTGACTACCGAAGAGTTGATGGTTGAGTCAGTAGCATACGATCCTCCACTGGGCCTTATCGACCATTCAGTCTTAACATGTGGTTATGTGTATTTTGCCAGCATAGTTGATAAAGAAAGAGCGACTCAACGAACTATTACGGACTATTTTAAGCTGCACAAATTTGCAGCAATCGTTGAGCAGGACACACAGAAGCACAGCTCAGCGAATGACACGTGGAATGAATTGAAAGACAAAATTAACTGGGTCATGCAATCAGTATCGAAGGTTGTACCATTACGAGCATCGCGCCGAACGAAGAGGTGGATCTGGAGCAGAAAACGTAAATGCATCAATAGAAGAGATGAAATCTGGAGGCAACATTTGCTGGGCCTATGTAATATGGCAGAATTACATAGTCATCAGCAACTACTGCACTTCGCTCATTAGAGTCGATAAGTAGAAATGACAGGAGACAATGACGCTGAGATGTACGAGTAACACCAAAAAGCTATACAGATATGTGAGTGGCACAAGAAAGGTTAAGCCCGGAATATCACCACTCAAGACAGCCAGTGGCCTAACAATTACTGATGTGGATGCCGCGAAAGCTTTAATCCTGCAGCTTGGCTCAGTAGCTACAAATACCATGGAACCTCGTTGGATGGAGCCTGGGATACTCGTCGGTAGGGCATAACACCTAAGACGTGTCAAATACAGGACGGTATAGAAGACGGAGGCGACTGAAGCCAACGTGTATTGTTCAGGCTACAAAAACTCGGTTGTTCGTTTTATTGCCAAAATGCACCAGTCAAGCTTGGGCGTGTTTCGCCCATGAGCACTTAATGTACAACCAGTACAACGTAAGGTAGCGCACAAAGTGGTGCTCGGTTTTTTGAAGTAGTTACAAATCTTGTTGAAATCTAAAACAAGAATATTACATATATAAAGAGATTATACTCAACCACCGTGTAAGAAGTTGCCATGCGATGAAACAGATAACGCGACCGGTTAGTGTTTGTCTACAGGATGTAACGAAGATTTATCACTTACATGCTTCCTGATGGCCTGGCGGATGTGGAAGTACCAGGACAAAACGTAGCATTGGAAAACTGTGCGCGCCGCACATATTTGAGCGGCCATTTTGTCCACCATTATTGTGCGGACGGGAATGTCATGACCCATGATATCCCGAAACACTTCGAACAACGTAAGCAATGATGCGTAATCTTCCCGACGCAGAAACGCATAAAATATTGGCCGGCCGTACCCCATGCCGTCAGTTATTAAAAACTGATATAGTTTAAAGCTGCAAGCAACAAGTAAGGCTGCTATCAATCCTTACTTCAAACGTTTAGTACCATAAGTAGCGTCTACACAAACGACATGCGAGAATAGGCGGAAAAGTTCTATTTGTTGATGCCGAGCGAATAATACGTGTGTGAACAAGCCTTCCTCAGAAATAATTCGCGCAACTCCGTCTTCTTCCATAGACTTGATAACCTGATGCAATTTTACTGCAGGAAGCAAAAACTATCAAAATAAGCTTACACTCAACACCAGGTCTCAGTTTACGACGAACATTGCGAACATCATCGCTGGTAATATGCTTTCCGAATCGAACCTCGACGAACTGCTTGCTGTCGCATGTTGGGGTGTTGTAGCGGAAAAGGTCCACGGACTGAGTGAACTCATCGTCCGTCAGACGGCGATTGATGGGGTGTCGCTCAAAAAGAAGGCGGTTAACTGGGTGATTGTGAGTCAAATCGAACGTTGTGACTTTCAGCTTGCGTCCCGTTCCAATGAGGTTAACGCAAGCTTGGCAGTTAGTATCACGTGAGCTGAAAGATTTAGAATAATAGAAGCGAAATCCTACTAAACACGTCTCACTCCTGTACTTTTTGACTTCCGACGTACGCAGCGAACACATTGATAAATGACCCTGTCGTACTTCACCCGTGACAGGTTACACGTTCTGCAGCTATAGCGTTCGCAATTGCCGTAATGAAGGAGCATAAAGTCTGAACACAAACTATTAAACTCGTCAAAACTGTCAAAAGAACGCCCGAGGAAGATTCTCCGGAAATCAGACCCCTTGGCGTATCTGGTTTCCGACAAATTCAAACAATTGCAATATCACATTTGCACAGATTTAAATAAAACTGCAAAGGTAGAAAGATAGCCGGGAATAATGCAATAAAAGGCCCATAAACTATTTGTTGCGCACTAGTTTTTGCGGGGTAACGGTGCGTATCTGACTTCTGACACATTTAAACAAATGTAATAGCACATTTGCACAGAATTGAATAAAACTGCAAAGCCAAAAGGATAGCCGAGAATCATGTCATAAAATGACACGAAATTATTTATTGCGCACTAGGTTTTGCGGAGTAACGGTACTGCGAATACGTCGCAGCCAGACTTGCCTAGCGGCGGGTTTGGTTCGGTAGGTGTGCTAGGCCAACTCGATAGGTTGCCATTAGATGGCGGTTTGTATATATATATATATATATATATATATATATATATATATATATATATAGTATACACATGTTAACTCGGTGTATGTTTTGTATTGAAGAAGGTTAACGTGGTTCTCATAGTTAGTTGTTGTGATAGACAACAGGAGTATTGGAAATCACTTGGCGCCACATTTGTAACTGTTATCATGGTGGATGGATATCAGAGATTATGCTTTTGGTGCGTACTATTATCGGAAACTTGATGAGTTTGAGTCCGATGTGAAGAAATTTGCAACTGCCACAGATTTTTGCAAGCATACGGCTGTGACTCCACAGAATTATGAACGGCAAAAGTGGAAGGGGTTGCCAGATGAGTACCCGTACCGGTACATGCAGTATCCCTGTGTTCATGGCAGGCGTAGCAACTTACCTGGGAAAATGTAAGTTGCTATTTTTACGGTATAATAAGTGCTACACCGTTACAGGATGCCTGATTGCTGAGCCCATTTCTCTTTTAAGTTGAAGGTTGAATTTTACGAACGAGGTGAATTGCATTTTTGTCATTGCCCTAGTTTCCATTTTGGGAAGCCATGGCTATATCCACGAAACAGGCGGTTGACGGAGACACGGGAGAAAGAGGTGTTTCCCTGATGTCCGTGTTCACCTGGCCAGAAGACACTTGCAAGTTGTCAGGTCCTGCATCTATTTGTTCACTGTCGAATATCAGTTTACGTGTTAGCAGCGACCTTGTTAGTAACGAATGCTCAGGCAGCGTGTTTGATTCGGCTGTTAGCGAAGAAAAGCAGCAGGTTTCTGCCCTTGTCAAAAGAAGGCGAATGAGGGTTACAAAAGCGGCAAAACCCTAGGCGGACATGAAAGATCCGTCGGGCGCACGTTCCCCTCCTCAAAATCTACTACTACGGAATCGTTGCAACTGGAAACATTTACGACAATAGAGTCTATAAAGACGGACAATAAACTGAAACCACCGGCGTACATGGAGCGTTCGGTAAATACTCCGCGTCGCGGAGACTCTTATACCGACTGCAGTGTTATTTTCAGAACCTCCACTGAGTCTTCTGCTGTTCTCCCAAAAGACCGTATGCTAGATGACTTTTAGTGGTTTAGGATATGCGTTACCAAAATCCTGCCTCCTGGCTTGCCCGGCGTGACTGTGCGCAAACTAACCAGACTCGTTAACTTGCCAGCTGACAAGCCTCGCCCTGGCTTGTTGCCAGTTGTTCTGTCCACTCTGGAGGAGTTCCAAACACTTCTGCGTTTCGTCTTTAAGCTCAAGGGCATTGGTGTCATTGGGCACCCAGACCGCCCTTTGGCGGATAGGCTGAAATTGCGGGAAGCCGTGAAGGATCTTAAAGCCCGTCGTGAAGCAGGAGAAAAGGGTCTCCGCTTGGTGGGTTTTCGGGTGGTAAGCCCGCGGTCCACTTCCGACCTACGAGAGCCGGTTCTGGTAGCGCACGATCCCGGACTCCCTTCAGTGGATCTTAAGCACTGTGCGTAGTCTGCGAAACAAGCTGTGCAAAGTCAGCGCTCTTGTCGACGACTGCCGTTTAGATGTTCTTGTATTCACTGTAACGTGGTTGTCCACCGACGTCACGGACAGTGAAGTGTGCTTGCCAGGCTGCGCACTACTGAGACGTGAGCGCAGCTCTGCTCGGCACGGAGGTGGCGTTGCTTTGTACGTTAACTCCGCACTTACTGTCTTTAACAGGTATAGTCTCAGCTCATCAGAGGGTGATGTTGAGGCACTCGTAGTTAACCTGTGTATTGCCTCCGCGTAACTTAAAGTTGTGCTGGTCTATAGAAGCCCCCACGCCGTTGCTGAGGGACTTGCTGAGTTTATCCGCGAGTATTCGGCAAATAGGTGTTTAGTGGTGGGGGAATTCAATCTCCAATCTGAACTAGGTGTTTTGCCGTCCTCCGAATTTAAGTCTAGTGAACACTGGACGACAACTACTCGCAAAGCTTTCAACATGTTGTGGATGATCCGCAGGTCATACGGGATAATGACCACCAAAATTTTCATTAGAATGTTTTCGGCTTTTGTAAGGCCGCACTTGGAATACTGCGTCCAGGCTTGTTCTCCATGCCTGGTTCGTGATAAGATGGCAGTTGAACGAGTCCTGCGGTCCGGGACGAAAACGGTGCACGAATTAAAGAAGCCGACGTACCGGGAGCGGCTAAGTAAGCTGTATATATTTTCCATGTATTACAGGCGGCTTTGGGGCGACTTTGTCCTCCCGTAACGTATACTGATGGGTCAGATTAGTCCTACTTGGTCCTGGATTGGGGCAACATTTCAGTTATCGTGTTGGGTTATTGCTTATTGGAACACATTGCCTGCAGACATCGTGATTGCACCGACGGTGAAAGAGTTCGAGCATCGACTTGACGCTCTTGGTCTGCAGTTTAAAGTCTTCCCCTTCATGTCTTAAACTTTTCTTCGTCTGCTACGGCCTACGCTTCTTTCACTCATTTTAACTTACATCTTAATATTGCCTGCGATATTCCACAAGCTTGTCTTCTCTGTTCCTTTTACTGATACTACTGTTTTCTTTTATTTTTCACGTGGCCGGCACAGTGGGGACTGCTATTGCACGGCAAGTGGTCATGGTTTGGTTGACCATCTGATTCGTGTGTGTTGATTTGGCTCTCCCTTGGCACATCAAGGCACCGGTTTCCCTGTTGAATCAACGACGTTTTCGAAGGTGGAGCATTCGAGGGATTTTCCCACTGTTCCGGTCCCACTTGAACGTCATTGAGTGGTAGAGGGCAGAAGGGAGATCCCGTGTCAGCTCCTTCGCTTCCCGACCTTCTAAGGATTGCAGGCGAATTGGCTGTGTCATAGATCAGGATGTAGTATCAGTCCTGTAGTATTCAGTAGCATGATGTCTAGCAAACGTTTGAAACTCCCTTCTGATTTGGCATTGACAAGCGGGTCCGGCAGACGGTTCCGGTCATTGATTACTCGAGTAGAGAGAGTAACATCTGGGCGGCGCCTATAGAAAGGACTGAGCACATATCCTCATTGACCGGCAAACCCCACTTGATAGACCAAGACTGTGGTAGATCCCGCGTTTCCTGTAATCGGCCGAAGTCCTCGAGGCCGGACACTTGCGACCATAGGTTGAGGTCGTCTGCATAGATCAGACAGTCCGTTTGTAGCATACTAGGAAGATCGTTGATATATCTTGAACGATTCCGGTCCGAGAAAGGAGCCTTTTGGCACGCCACTATACATAGGCACTGGGAATGAAAGGATATGGTTTACCTTGACTTCCATGTTCCGGCCTTGCAAGAAGTCACTGATCCATAGTAGGAGGTTCACTGTTATGTCGATTCCGCAGAGCCTAGAGAGTAATTCCTGACGTGGGACACCGTCAAAAGCTTTGCTTAAGTCGATGAAGACCACGTCTAAATGTTTTCAAGCGTCCAATGAGTTAGCCTCCCTCTCACTAGCAACCAGCAGGTTAGGGATGCAGGAATGCCCCTTTCTGAAGCCATGCTGGGTGACTGAAGTGAAGTTCCGATCTTCGCAGTGTCGGTTGCAATCGCGTTTAATGAGCTTTTCCATGGTCATGCAGGCAACCGACGTCAAGCGAATTGGCCGATATTTCGCAGGGTCCTGGCGGTTTCCGCCTTTTGTATTTCGGCATAACTACGCCAGTCTTCCAATCGACAAGTAGTCGACCAGCTTTAAGAGAGAGCTGAAAGAATTGCCAAAGAGGGACGGAAATATATTCTGCTACCATCTTGAGTAAATGTGGGTGTAGCCCGTATGGGCCTGGTGAGGAAGATGAGTTCAGTTCTGGTAGTAGCTTTAGTGTAGCACCCGCATCGATATCGATGTGACCGTTACTTACATGTTCTTTTAAAAGAATGGAAAATACCTTCTATCGCCAATGATGCCGCCGGGTTTAAGAAGTCCGTTCCACCTTATGCAGCGCGTGAACTGACTTCAATTGTTTTGCAGTCATCCTCACCTAGTAACTCACGTTAGCTTTACTGCTGCTACAGGCTTCCTTGTCAGCAATTAGGCTTGGCTTCATGTCCAGCGGTACAGCCCATGTGGTCACATCGTGCTAAAACTCGACGGAAAGGTTTCCTCTGATTTGCAAAGCGTTCACCAACCTGTCGGATATGCGGTGACCGGTGCAGTGACGATTTATGGTGCCCCAAGCAGATGCTCAAGCATGTGGGCAGCGATACCAATGCGAAGAACCACAATGTAATTAAAATAAGTTGTCGAAATTTTGGTACGCAGTGCATTCCGATGGGCTGGGCTGATCGAACGCTAAGCGTGACACTCAGTGAGCTATGGCAGG
Source organism: Dicrocoelium dendriticum (assembly GCA_944474145.2). Classification (NCBI taxonomy): domain Eukaryota; kingdom Metazoa; phylum Platyhelminthes; class Trematoda; order Plagiorchiida; family Dicrocoeliidae; genus Dicrocoelium; species Dicrocoelium dendriticum. The sequence continues at coordinate 34,024,010 of OX104066.1, read as the reverse complement.
GTACGCTTGGTTCGCCTCCCGGTGAAATACTTGGAAAAAAGACAGCGTACGGAAGCGTGCTCCCCGTGTTTGCAGGTATCGATGCGCGTGTTGCGTTTCCGAAGCGCACAAGTATGGCGTCTGCGCTCTTCAGAAGCACACCGGTGTGGTAAATACGGGCTTCATTTCGAACGGACTAACAATGGCGAGCGTCTTCTACAATTGTGTGCAGACAACCTTGTTTCTTAGTAGCACTGCTTTACGACACAGTGGGCTGTGAAGTGCCACTTGGCGTCCTCCTGTAGTAGGCCAGCGATGGGCCCAAGTTGACCACCTAACCAAAAGTTAAAGATGGCGTGCTTTCATTCTGGATTGCCGGTCGTATTGGAGTACCCGTGTCGACTATGATCATGCCTTGGTCCGCCGTCATTTCTCTATGAACTTTACCGGGAGGCGCACCAGGCGTCCCCTCTGATTGGTAACTAAAAATTGTCTCCCCCAAGGTCAGACAAGCCTATCAAGCCACACTGCATACCGAACTTTTGCGGTCTCATTTTTCTGACACTGACCTCCAGCGACATAGGATTTCGGCCGCCATGCACGACGCCGGAGCACCTGCTTGTGGCACTCTCAACAGTCACGGCACCAGTCACTATATCCGAGAGGTCCGTGGACCTGTTGGAAGCTAGAGGTAACCACCAGGCTGGATATGAGCACAAAGTGACCAGTCGGCCAATTAAGCGGGAAGTAAAACATAGCGTACGTGCGGACAAGCAAGGCTGGTTTACCACTGGGCCAAAGCAATGTAGGAGGATAGAGCAGTAGGCAATTACGTCAAGTTCTTCCAGCTGATCCGCACCACTGGGCCCAAGAAAAGCAGGCGTCAGTGGGACGATCAGAGGGCACGCGGGTGCACTGGTACACAATAACGAGTGTCTTATGGCTCGTTGGGAACCTTTGAAAGATTGTTGGGGAAGGCATCGCTGTAGTAAGGTAATACTGTGGAACCCGCTTCAAAAGGTGCATGGATATGATACTGCGCGGCAGAATCAGGTTTCTCTACATTTCTTAAGCATATCACGTAAGTGAACACGTCATCCCTGTTTTACTGATTGTACGACATTTCCTTGTTACCTAATTCTTGTCTTCGTATCGTTCATGATTCATGACAAGGTACGTGACAATGCCAGACCAATAATTTATCAATGGTGGAATTTGTAGCTTCGATGGGTCAGTAGCCCGTATGCACCTTCTTCTCTTGGTGATGGGTGGCACCGCAATAAAAAGGTTTTCAAACGTTTACCACCGAGCTACGTTAATTTTTATTTACTGGTAATTTTGTCTAAGACGTTGATGACGTGAACCATACACTTCACCATCGGGAGGTGCGCTACATCGCTTCCATGTGATTGAGCAAGTCAACCCCGCGTTACAAATATGCATATTGCTTTCATGTGTGTCTACGGAATAAATTTCCATCTACCATATCTCAGTGTGCGCCCTTTGTAGGTCATGAGCGCCTAACACGCTCCACATGATGACGTGAATACTCGGAATCGGTAAAGACGTCAGCGCTCCATTTGTGTCTCTTTTTCGTTACCATTTCCATATTGTCACGAGTACTCAGCATAATGCATTCAACGCAGTTGCATACAATGACGGAAACAAATGGAAAGCCATGTGACTCCATTCCAGTTGCATCAGTAGCGTTAACAAAGCCCATTACTTACGTTCATTTTGTCGCAATGCCTAAGGTTACCACTGTGCCTTCCCCCTAGCAACAATAATGCCTTTTATGCAAACTATATGCATTTCATAACCAATGGTTATGGTGGCGCGCTCGGCCTATAGCGCCGTCCTCTCCCGTGCCGATTATGCTGCCACCAACGTGAGACCTACGGAGACATATGTACTGTCAGTCAAGAACGCCTGTGAGACCAGTCATTGATAATTCCATAGTGGCAGAATTGATGCAGCTGCGCTGGGAACGGTTAAATTCATTCCTGTGGGCGTTCAGATGCATTCTCTTTTCATTCGCTAGCATTGCTTACTATACCGCCGCTGCTGGGCCGTTATGATATTAGTAACCGCCCGTATTGAAGGACTATGGTTCCAACGACGACGATTATGCTGGGTCTGATAACGACACCAATGCTCTGCGACCAGTATAGCACTACTAATAAGAAGACCTTCCCTAGAGCCCATTTGGATGCAAATGTCATGGAAGCCAATTAGCATGAGTGAAGGCCGTTCATGTAGGCTCCTGGTGCCGATAACATAACTGTCGCTGTAGGCCATGATAAGGCTTTCCTGTGGAAAATACGTAGGCTTACTAAGCGCCGTTCCTTTATCGCAGTGAAGTCAAAAATATCCACCTGTTTAATGATATTTATGACACTGCTGCTATAGAACCCATGATACTTTTCCATGCATCGCTTGTGCAACCAATCGCGGCCAACACTGGAGGGCGGTTCAGTGAGCAAACTAATGCCACCCGTGAGGCAATTATATGGCCTTTCTATGTGCCCGTCACGTTCGCAGGAACATAAACCTACCTATAGTCTTGCGTATATATGTAAGCTACTTGTATGAAAACAACGCAAATCGTTCATTGATTTTTCCTTCTTCCTTTTGCCATCCTATTATTCCCTATGCTTCCTATAACTTACGCATCTACTGGGTGTGATAAATTTCCCTTAGTATTATTCATAAAACCGTATTAGCTTATAAATGAAATGCGTAACCTACTTACTTTACTCCTGACACCTTGATATGCACCATTACAGATACCGGTTAAACTCCATGAAAACTGACAGGCACTTACTCAATCATTTACTCATTTACGTACGGATAAGGTCATATATATCTGTAATGAAAAGAATGTTTACGTTGGTCAGCTGACGTCCAGTTGCGGGGATTTGCATTAGGTAATCATAGCGGGGACTAATAACGTGCCGTCCCATAAAATGGCATAGAACTGATGATCAGTTTAGCGTAACATGCGTACAACACTTTCTACATAAGGATATAAGCATGGATAGGTTGGAGGAGCAATACCATTTCTGCTCATTTAAGGTGCAAAATTAGGAATGCATATATTTGTAATTAAATATACGCGTTCCCTTTCTGACAGCATTATGTATACATAAATGTACGCCTTATTAACCCAAATCCATATATATATGGTAGGCGGTATCCGGTTCCGGCTTTGACTGTCACTGTGAACAGCCACAGGACGCCTGCGCCTACAGAGGGATCATGGATGGCTTGCGCTGCACCACCCACAGCTCCAACCACACACCCCATATCCAGTGTAAACCCAAAGGAATAAGACCGGGAGGTATGTGGATGGGAACCACGTTTCAGCAACGCAGCCGGCCCACACTCCTTCACAGGCAAACACAAGCACACTGTATTTGGGAATCAAGCGAACACAAAGCGGTGGCTGGACGGTAGTCCGCTCCACACTGGCTGCATGGAACCAATCTTTGATCCTAACACGGCCACAAGGACCGTGCACCCTGTCCCCTCCAGCAACGACCAACTGTCTACTGGAGCCAGTATGGACGAGGTAGCGGGCAATAGACAGGTAGGCACCTTGTCAACATGCACATCAAGCGCAACCACACCGGGGATATCAAACAACAGCCAAACACTTGTGACAGAGAGAGAAAGAAAATAACCCGATTGACGCATAAGGAAACGGGGACATAAACCTTTAGTTAATGAGCATATGAAATAAGGTGTTTGCAAACGAATCCGAGATAAGTTCACGAGGTGAGAAAGTATATTATACGGAAATGCCACGAACACAAAATGTTATGGAAATCGAATACAATTGGCTTAAGCGAGGTGTGCAAGTTAATGGAATAGAGTACAGGTAGACATTTATATGCGAAAGAAAAGCATTAAGGCAAAATTGAAAACCAACCACCTAAAATAATGAGACTTAGCATGCAAGCACGCGGTTAGTAAAAAGTATGCAGCGTATCTACAGACGCTGCACCGGTTTTGAATACTTCTCTGCAGGAGCCGTCGTCGCTTCTGTAGTGGTCCCAAATGGCCTAGCTCATGGCTCACTAGACACACCTGAAATTTTTTTATTTTTTTATTTTTTTATTTCATATATATATATATGTATAAGGTTTCATCAACCATTTATGTACCCTAAGCAAGCTCATTCCGCCGTTGTAAACATTTAGCCACCACATATTGACTAGGGGCCGACATGCATTTTCACTTTTCCTTCACCTTAGATCACTTAACTTACTGCTCCCCAGGCATTCATATACGCAACTGACGCTTTCACGTTACTTTTCCTTTATAAATACGCATTCCGTAACAAGTCCCATATGTAAATGGGTCTGCGCATATCGCAGGATTATTTGCCTATTCATGCCACATCCGTTTACCCTGTCATTTACATATTATTTACATTTTATTCTCACAGCCATTTCCGTTCTTGTCCAGCTATATCTCGAAATACGCTAACCATTCTGCCCAGTCGTTTCCCAAAAAGAAAGCACATAGGAGCATGTGTGGTAAGCAAAATATTCATTTCTCGTTCAAGTTAAGTGTATCATTCTTCATATACTCCCTTAAAGTGGCTATGCATTTTCTGACTAACCGAGTAAACTATTTACTTATCCAATAAATTTGGTCCAATTTAGACCCATTTATGGAATTGGAAACTCCGGGCACCTACTACCAAGGATACCGTAAACTATGGTACTTTAAAAGCTACAGGAACCCGATTCCTTTATACATCCGCTACTGGTTTATTTATAGTATTTACCAATTATTTGACTCCATATCAGTATCCTACGCTGCCACTATACTCACGGCTGTGCCGGTTGATCTTGGCTCGCAAAACGGTTTCCGCCAGATGTGAGAGTCCTGGTCCCAAGGAGTCATTCTTGAGGTTAAAAAGGGTTAGAGTGCTTGAAAGTGTAGTGTACCGGAAAACAAGCTCTTTCAGTATTTTGTAACATTGGATTTTACGGTTGCTTTAACCTACGAAATGTCCACTTGTTTTACTGACTGCACATCCGTAGACACAAACCGTTTTGGTGAGTACCTCACTGCACGTTTCTCGCTCTGTCGGATTCGCTTCCTATTCTTGTAGCCTGCACAATATACATTGGGTTCAGTCGCCTCCGACTTCTATACTGTCGTATTTGACACGTCTCGTGTCATTGTTTACCGACTAGTATCCCAGGCTCCGCCCAACAATTGGTGACCCCCTGTCAGGAACACGCCACCCGCCATTTTGCATTTCCATTCTGGTGAGCTCGTTCTAGTGATTTTGTGATTCACTACTTATGCTCATATTGTTTTCTCACTTACCACCTTTTTATCTGCTTTTTGCAATGGATTAGCTAGAGGATAAGCCGCCTCAATGCGCGGTTAAAGCTGTTCAGCATGTCAAAGTCAATTCTGTTGCTTTATGCCCTTCCCATTTTTTGGAGAATGATCCTTTATTATGGTTATTTTCATCTAAAATCCGTATTTTATATTCGTAGGATTTCTTCTGATTTCGCCATGTATAATCATCTAATATCTTGCCTTCCTCAGAGTATATCCACGTAGGTGAGAGACGTCATTCTATGCCCCCTCTAGTAATGAAATACGAGAACCTTAAACAAGCTATTATTCAGCAAATCACGCCTTCTGACAAAGTCCGTCTGCAGGAACTATTTAGTGATCTACAGCTAGGAGATAGGATGCCCTCAACCTTGTTGCACAAAATGCCACAGCTCATCGACAGGTCCAACATGGACGTAGGGATTCTCCGCGTGCTGTGGATGCGAAGCCTTCCTGAAATCACATAGGCAATCCTTGAAGTAGCAAGTGACTTGCCCATCACAGCAATTGCAGATCTAGCAGACCACGTCATCGAACGGCACCAACCGGAGACAGAAACCAAAGGACCTAAGCAGCTTTGCGCTGGCGCAACCACAGCGACAGGTGCGACTAGCCCGCCGGCGGCAATCGACGCATTCTCAGTGCAGATAGCGTCGATTCAGCACCAGATCGATGAACTCCCTTAAATCGTAAGCACCGCAACCGCTCCGGATCATCGCCCCGTCGCACGAAACCTGATGCCACAGTCTACTGCTTTTACCACTCGCGTTTCGGTACTAAAGCCCGTAAGTGCGTACAGCCGTGTAGCTACTCCGCTAAAGATGATCCGCAACTCCGGCCCGTAATGGCTACTAACGGTGTCGGCAAAGCTCAAAGTCATTTCATCTAGATTAGAGATTATGACTTGATACTCAGTTCTTAGTTGATACCGGGGCGGAAGTCAGAGTCATTCTCCTTATGCCAGGTGAGCCTACCGCTTCTCTGTCGACAAGCCTCAGTGCCGCCAATGGCAAGCCAATAGCCACCTATGGTCATCGGTCACTTACCCTGGACCTAGGTCTTCGGCGCACTTTCCGCTGGGTATTCACTGTCGCTGCAGTCCCCTTTGCCATCATCGGCATTGACTTTCTCAGGCATTTCGACCTCTTGGTCGATGCAAAACGCCAGATGATAGTCGACGCTGCAACAAAACGCAGCGTTCGTGGCATCACCGCCGATGTCACATCTATATCCCCGTCTATGCATTTCCCCAGACCTCGCTAGACAACGCTAAGCTCTTTTCGCAGTATTCCAAGCTCGTTCCGCCAATAAACGCAGCTTTGCCCGTGACAACACAAGTCACGCACCACATACAGACGAACGGCCCACCTGTGTCATGCCGTCCACGCCGACTATCGCCTGAGAAACTAAAGGTAGCTAAGGCGAAATTTGAGCAATGCTTGAACTTGGAATAATCCGCCCTTCTGATAGCCCTTGGTCCTCGCCCCTGCAGAGGGTCCCCAAGAAACCTGGTGACTGGCGCCCTTGCGGTGAGTACCGCGCACTCAAATGCCTAACCGCCCCAGAGAGGTATCCCATCCCACACATGCAGGACCTTACCGCATGCCTCACAGGTAAGACGATCTTTAGCAAGATCGATCTGGTTCGCGCTTATCACCAGATACCTGTGGAAGACAATGACATTCCTAAAACGGCCGTCATCACTCCTTTCGGTTTGTTTGAATTTTTATGAATGCCATTTGGACTGTGTAACGCCGCACAAACCTTCCAACGCTTCATCCACGATGTTGCTCGTGGCCTAGACTGCGCCTATTCCTACCTCGATGATATTTTAGTAGCCAGTTCATCGGAACAAGCGTAACACGAACATCTTCAAACTCTCTTCCAGCGCTTGACCCAACACGGTGTCACAGTCAACCCGACTAAGTGCGAACTCGGCAAATCAACGGTAGAATTCTTAGGCCACCTCGTTTCATCGTCTGGTATCGAAGTCCTTCCTGATAAGATCCAGGCAACCAAGGACTTCCTAGCTCCAACATCGTTCAAGCACCTCCGTCGATTTTGTGGTTTCGTCAACTACTATCGACGTTTCATTCCGCGCTGCGCTCAGCTCATGCAGCCACTGACTTACCTACTCAGAGGGAATGAACGTAAGGTCGCTTTCCCTGCCACAGCACAGGCAGCCTTCGCAGAGCTCAAGGATGCTATCTCTAACATAGCCCTCCTCGCTCATTCCGAATCGACTGCAACGCTTACTATTACGACTGAGGCCTCAGACGTCGCGGTAGCAGCCGTCCTCCAACAACACGTTGGTGGGCAATGGCAACCCCTTGGGATTTTCTCCAACCGTCTGCAGCCAGCGGAATCCCGCTACAGCACGTTTGGCAGAGAACTGCTCGCCATTTACCTAGCGACAGGTCACTTCCGGCACACACTTGAAGGCCGCGCTTTCACGGTCTACACTGACCACAAGCCCCTTATCTTCGCCTTCAACTCTGCTTGCGACAAATACTAACCACGGGAAACAAGACACCTAGACTTTGTCACGCAGTTCACTGCTGACATACGTCACGTCTCAGGTGTCGACAATCCCGTCGCCGACGCTCTCTCACGCGTCCATCTCACTCTCCAGTCTTTGCCTACCGTCAACCTTGCCGCAATGGCATCGGCTCATACTCAAGACGAAGGCATACAGCGCACTGTGCAGTCCACTTCGCTGCATGTGCAACTTGTTCCTCTCCAAACCGCGGAAGAAACCATCCTCTGTGACACTTCCACAGGCTGTCCTAGACCCCTAGTGCCAGTCTCCTTTAGAAGCACAGTCTTCGACGCACTTCACTCACCATCACATCCAGGTATCCGTGCATCTTTGAAACTGGTTACCGAACGTTTCGTTTGGCCAAGAGTAAACAAAGATGTGCACACCTGGGCTCGCGCCTGCCTTCAATGCCAGCGCTCCAAAGTACATCATCGCACCCACAGTCCGCTTGCTTCATTTCCTGCCCCGGACTCTCGGTTCTCGCATGTACACTTAGACCTGGTAGGTCCATTACCTTCACGCGGATTCATATAAATTCTTACATGTGTCGACCGCTTCACCAGATGGCCAGAAGCCATTCCTGTAAAAGACTGCACAGCTGAGACTGTTATCCGGGCTTTCTTAGATCGGTGGGTCTCGCACTACGGATGCCCATTCACCATCACAACTGACCAAGGAACGCCTCTCGAATCTTCACAATTCCATACGTTCTGCAACATTTTAAGCGGTCGCCGCATTCATACCACAGCGTATCACCCAGCAGCCAACGGGTTAGTTGAACGTTTCCATAGACAGCTTAAAGCCTCGCTCTGCGTTTTCTCCGACCCCAGCTGGAGCGAAAATATTTCTCTCGTACTCTCATGCATTAACAGCAGCATCAAAGCTGACTTGCAATGTGCACCAGCGGAGCTGGTTTACGGCACGACGCTAAGTTACCAGGAGAATTCGTTTCACCCCCTGCATCGTCGGGTATGTCTCAGCTTAACTTTGCGTCTTCCCTAGCTCAACGCATGCGTTCACTACGCCCTACCCTGCCCCGCACATGCACACCGGACTCTCTACCGGCAACCACGTCTTCCTCCGCACCGACGCAGTGCGGCGTCCTCTCCAGCCTTCCTACGCTGGCCCTTTTAGAGTTCTGCAACGGACTCCGAAACATTTCACTTTAGACCAGAATGGTCACCGAGCCACGGTGTCCATCGACCGCCGCAAATTGGCTTTCTTTGACTAGCCAATTGCAGCCCATCCTGATGCTCCCGCACCTGTGGTGACTTCCCGAGTACAGGATAGCCCGGAACCCTCCGTACCTCTTGCCCCGCAACCTTTCCCGCTTCAACCCCAGGAAACCGACCAACGCGGTACACAGGTTAAACCTCCGGTCTATTTTGCAGATTTTGTAAACTTTTGCTATTTTCATCAACACGCCTTTTTCCTCTTTAGTGGTTATCCTGCGTCTCATCCACAAACATTTTGCAAAATCGACAAAAACCCAAGGCCTATTAAAAACCTAAAAAGCGTATTTGCTTTTATCATGCATACCATGTTCCCTCTCCGGCGTCAAGCCACTTCCCCGACCCTTGACCACTCCCTCTGAGTTCTACCTTCCAGAATCTTAACCGCCGGATCTGCTCAGGCAACCCTGGAGTGACTCGCTAACCAGATCAACGAAACCCTGGAGTGACTGGCCGCCGTCCCAAAGCCCTTTCCTCACCCAAGGAACAGACGGTTACTCTCAATCGCACACCCAGGAAGGGATTGGTCCCCAAACGCCGCCTAGGCATTGCAGACGAGGACGTCGGATTTCTTCGTGGGGCGAGGACGCCCGCATTTCTTCGTGGAAAGAGGACGCCCGGATTCCTACGTGGGACGAGAATGCCTGGATTTCGTCTTGGGACGAGGATCATGGACTAAAGTGCGGTGGAGGGAGTAACACCTCCCAAGCGCACCGTCTGGCCTGCAGCAAAGGGAAGGTCCTGTCGGCCTTTTATCTGGACTAGCCAGTTATTTTGCAGTCCGACCAGCCCGTCCCGACGGCCCACCGTTGATACACTCTGGTCCACGCGATCATTACAAATAATAACTAACCAAAGCCTGGACCCAGCAAACTCTGCTACACACCCCACTTTGGAAGCTCTTACTCAAGCCCCTGCAAACATTCGCATCCACTCTCACCTTCCGTTTCCCCCACTAACAGCTCCACCGAAGGCTTCCATTCTTTAGCCTTCTAGGGGAGGTTCTTGTAGTGTACCGGAAAACAAGCACTTTCAGTATTTTGTAACATTGGATTCGCTTCTTACTCTTGTAGCCTGCACAATATACATTGGGTTCAGTCGCCTCCGACTTATATACTGTCGTATTTGACACGTCTTACGTGTCCTTGTTTACCGACTAGTATCCCAGGCTCCGCCCAACAAACGTTGGTTACATTGCCGAGCTCTTGTTCACGATGTTACAAACGGCCAATACTCAAGCTTCTCCATTTACTAAGCTAACAAACGGCAAAAGTTGCTAAGTGCTTAATGCCCCACTGTTTTTAACTTACACATTATACCTAGTTCACACCCAGTTACGTAACGATGAGCGTAGACCTTTATATATATATATATATGTATATATATATATATATATAATTTCTTCGCTCCAGCCATCCTTGCGTTTCGGAGCGTCGGCTTTCCCTCCGGCAAACGCGAGGAAGTAGTTACGGTTGCTTTGGTACCCGCGGAACTTAAGTTGTTAAGTCAAAGCTGTCCATTGAAGTTAATAGGCAGGTTTGTTTTAGATATAAAAAGGTGATAAAGGTGGTGAAACAAGGGGTATATTCGTTGAACAGGTTGGTTTAAATGTGCTATCGTGGATAATCCTTTTTCTGCCTCACGATAGAGCAGCTTGAGGTAGTGCTCAGTGCTCCTGTAGACGGACGAGCGATTTTCAATTAAATTATAAGAGCGCGGTTAGCTTGAGTGTAGCCTAGTAATATGCGTTTCACCTCTTCAACCTTGTGGCCCAGGTTCACATCCTTGTTGTGCCACTTTCGTAAGTGCTCCAGCAAGACATGTGCCAAATGTCGAAATATGCATAGAATAATGCGCTGGTCCCCGCAGATGAATGACATACAACATATTTCCTGCCAGTGCTTAAGTTACAGGTAACTCGCAACTCACAAACTGGCGGGAAACAAGTTGTAGTAGGTATTCTCAGGATCAGCATGAAAGGAGGAATTTAAAATCCCGCAGAATGCAAATCCTACGGTCCCCTGGCTGTTCCGTATCCAAATAGTAATGTACCTTTACAGCTGCAACGCAGCCATGGTGATGAAAACTGTCCTGGTCTTAACTGGAAGGAGCCAAGCTGTGTGTTATATCCAGGCAAAGATTAAGTCTAAATGCTAGACTGCGGCCTTCCATTCCCAAATAAAAGGTATGCTGGACAAAATCAACAAGTTGGATAGGTTGCTCAAGAACAGTCGTCCCCACAGCCTCCGTACTTTGGTCGTGCTCTAACAGCCTCGCTTGAAATTTGTCTTATCACTGTAAACGTGCCTCCACCATTGACACACCGGCCGCAAGGATGCTGGATGACTAAGTCTTACTTGAAAGGATGATTTCTATTTTACCTGATGAAGGTAATTAGAAAATAAACATTATTTCTGCCTTTTGCCCGGGTTGGACGCAAGCGGATCTTCCTAACTTACGTCCTTTAAAATCGCATGCCAAAATGGTGAAGAATGCCTAGGCAACCTCGGTTGAACACCACTGTTCCAGCACGTGGTGGGTTATCGTTTGGCAAGCTTTCTCCCTATAAAAATCCACAAATGTCTGCTTAACAACACTGGGATGTGGCGGTCGTGGCTCGTCACAAAATAAAGCCACTGCCCAGTGGATATCTGAATAATCCTTTCCAACCCACGGACACCAATCTCCTACTCGCACATCGCTGACGATAGCAAACATTCAAGAATAGAGCAGCACAGTTCCAAGCGCAAATTACACAGCTACATAAACGCACACAATCACATACTTACATTCCCCTGCAGAAACAAGCACTGTTATGGCAAACATATCGGATTTTTGCAAACTTGATCACGCATTGTTTTGTCAAAATGCTAATGCCTGTAAAGTTGTGCCTCGCCTTGTCGAGAATAAAAGTTTTATTTATTTATTTATTTACTTTTGAAGGTTAGCATTTCTATGTCCTATAGTAGCTTCCTGTAGCAGATCAGATTAAAATAAACACAGCCCTTGCTAAGCAAAGTTCCTAAAGAGTGTACCATAAGACAGACCTACACATTTTGAATGTTGCTGTAATGCAGCAAACCCTAAGAACCCGCTGGAGGCCAGTTCTCAGCAATTGAGGACAGTAGTTTATATGAAAGGATTGCGTGTACTTTTCGCCAATGCAAGCAGTCAGAGAAATAAGCTTGAGGAGATTTAGATGGTTGCCTCCGATGCTGGCAAAGACGTGACAGCTTTCACCGAAACTTGGTCTTTTGCGGACATCATTGATGCAGGTGTGCGTATCCTCGTATACAGCTACTGGCGAACCGCCCGACTTGGAAGGAGGCCCGGTGGCGGCGTCATACTGTATGGGAAAGCCGATCTCAAGGCCTATTTTGTTTCAGCTACTAGGGACGACGAAGGTGAGGTTGAGGCCTGCTGATACGTTATTCATGAGGGACACGGATCCTTCACCATTGGTGTTGTTTACACAGGGACAACAGAATCCGAATCCCACCTGCATTATTTTTCCAGGAGCAAGAGGACATTAATTCCTCCTAGGTGGGTGCAGAATAGCGCAGCGGATGATACCTAGAGCAACCTGATGATCAATGTGAGGAAGTTTACACCCATAGATGAACTACTTTTGAGAAGAATCAGATGCTCCATCACGTAGCATTACACAATTTGCCCGGTTTACGGGCAGCAACCACAAGACAGACCAATACAAGTGTCAATGCACAGGCCGCTGGAGGGCCGTAGGGCTCCCAGGGACATCAAGAATATTCTACTGTTTTAATTAGCTGTACCTATGGACGCCGCAGCTATTTGAATCACCGTGCGTTAAATGATACTTTTGTTTTGGATTAAGGTGTTAGCTGCGCTTTTTCTATGTGGATTTTACTCCAATATATTTTTGTTTTATTTTTCGGGCTGTACAAGTTTGGTGGATATTTTCGGGCTAATTTCCCAAATCTTGTGGACTGACCTAATTGCCGCCTAGGTCACTTCTACTTTGTAACATTTTCGCAATCTACTTGTAGTCCATGTTCAAAGGGGTTTGGGTACGATGCTCAGGTACTTCATTGTTTTCGCTGTGATGATCTGTATCATATTTCATGCACGGCGTTATCCGTAGACGTCTTATAAACTGTTTATCCGACATGGTTTATTCGTGGTTATTTTTGAAGGTGCCGCGGTTCATCGACCGCCAACACCTCTAGGTAAACCACTTTTACAGCCCTACCACCACGTTAGCTTGTGGAGAAAAACGCCCACTCAAAAATAGCTCTGTAAACTTGTCGTTCCCTGAAAATCCTCAATCGGTACTACTGTTGCGTGCTTTATTCCAGCCGACTCTTAGGTACAATGTTCCATATGGATTTAAAGCTCAGACGCAACATCTCCAAAATACCGCCCCACTGATTGCTCCATGAATTTCTCAGAGCCTGTCTGTTAATCTCAGAACACCGTGGATCCCTTGATTACTTGACAGATCAAGACGTCACATAACTGTGTTTAGGTGTCACTGCTGTCAAACCGCAACCCAATCCAATAAGCGCCTTTTTATAGATAAATAAACTGCTTGTTCTCGAATCCTTTGAGGCACAACAAATTAGTCATGTTCAAGACTTTGCGGCTGCTTGTTTCTCAAAAGGAACGTTGCTTGTTTGAAGTGCCTTGATCGCACACTTCATAGTAATTACTGAACTGGCGGGTGCAGTAGTCAGGAACTTAACCTTTGAGGATGTGGCGATAATCAGCGATCAAGAATGGGTGTTGTAGGGCTCAGCAGTAAAAGCTTTGCTTATGAAGTGGTGACTGAACATAGAGACAAGTAAGTATCTTTTTAGTTTACGTATCGCCTAAATTTCCTAAAGTAGTAAAATATTGTTCTGGGTAACTTGCCAATAGGAATTTGCCGGCAATGACTTTATTCGTTGGCGAGGCACATCCGCTAAATCGCATTGTTGCTAAACGGGCATTTGGGCATTTTTATAGGAACGACGCTTGCCAGACGAACACACAAAAGCCCCTGAAACCCTGCTGTCGATCCGTTTGAATGGTAACCAATGACTGGCAAAGTATCTTATAGACCGTTTTTACTTGAGTATTCGCAGTCGTTTGAGCTCCGTGTGTTTACGATGCTTAACCGAATTGCTCAGTCAAGCTCCGCCATTATTCGTTGAATCCGGTCGAAAAATGATTTGGCCAAGAGAGTAGGGTGAAAACTGTGCAAGCGTACGGATTTCGAATTAATGAAGGTTGGCTTTTTAGTTGTCAATGTATCCGCACCGGACCTCCAAGTTGTTAGGTGCAGTTGCTTCTTATAAATAAATTCGTCCCAGCCCAGGCAAAAATGCGCTTCCTTATCCAAATCCAGAATCAACAGTAATTCACATTAATTCTGTTTAGATCATGGATAAAAACATGAAAGTAATAAGGTCAAACTGCGGTGTCCAGGCTACGTAATAGAATAGTGTCTACAGCATGCCAGTAGTGTATTTATCCTAAGGTAAGTTATTGGCAAGTGAAGTTGTTTTTATGTATATTAACGGATCTACGTATACTCATCAGCAAGGCTCCAGGTAAGGGAAGTATTAAAATATTATTGCAGAAATATAAGGCACCTAACCTAATTGTTCGAAGGCCAGTGAAACTTAACAATGTCGTCCACGTCAATGTAAAATAATTGTAATATCATAAGCCATCATCTATAGCGGAAAACTTATCCGTGTAAAGGCATACTTCCAGCTAGTAAGTTGTGGCAATATGGGTTTGCGAGAGCTAAACCCAACTGTTTAGACCCCTGCAAGCTGCCTCTTACCAAATTACTAAGAGAAAGCTCTAGGTGAAATAGATTTTGTACCGTCATAACCGTTAGTTGCTCTTAAAAGCCAAAAGAGGTACCAATTGTTTCAAATCAGCTGGTTGGTGAGGATGGATTAACCAGTGGTAGGTAAGGAACCAACGTGGCCGACTGCAGTATCCATCGAAACCTCAGGAACCGAGACAGACAACAAGAGGCCAACATGCAAACGTACAGTCCGGATTGCATCTTCAACCACCATGAGAGTACTGATATATAAATAAATAACTAGTATATTCTCAAATTTGTCGAGACACACCAAACCAGGCATGATCGACATTTACATGCACTTATGTTTCCCAAAGAACAAGTTGCTATGTATATAATCGGCAGTAAGCCGGAAGTTGTACAGGCTTTGGGAATTGAAATTCAAGCAAGAGGAATAAAGTTGTCAATGCATGACAACACGATGGGTTCTAGCGTGCATAGCGTAAACAGCCTGGGCATTACATGTGTAGTGAAAACGATACATGTAGGCAGGAAGTATCTTACACTTGAATGTGTCAAGAAACAATTAAATTGTGATTCTAGTCGACTTGCCAGTATGCGGTTGTGGGCAGTGACTTTATTCAGTGGCAAATCACATCCGCCACGTCGCATCGTTGTTAAACAGATATTTGTGGTTTTTTATAGGGGGACGCTTGCCAGGCGAAAACCCACCACGTCCTGGAACACTGTCAGAAATCCGTTTGTACACTAATGTAAAACTGGCAGAACAGCTTGCCGACTGATTTCACCCTCGGGTATCCGCAGTCAATAGACTTCCAATTTCCTCTGTTAGTTGATCAGGTGTTGTTGGGCAGGGCCGCTATAATGGCTGAGGCTTATGGAGGGTGAGAGCGTCATAAAGTGTCGTATTTGTGAGTGTCCGGGTGAGCGAAATGTCAGTTTCTTGCATCTGGATTTTTTAGGTTTATGTATACTTTTCAGGAGTGTGCAGGCCTCGTGCCCAGTTATCATACTGGACAACGGTCGTGGTAGTGATTGCAGTTGTATTCGTCTGTTGTACAGCCATGTGCTTCGTAGGTCCTGTCCCGGGCAGAAACCATGTCGGTCCTATCCCGGACCCCCAAGAAGCTCCGGACCTCAAAGAAAAGGGAAGGTGAGAGACAAACAGGGTCGCAAAGAACAGGCGTAGAAAAAAACATTGGTTAAGTCTTATGGTATAACATTTAGTGAAGCCAAATGATGTACAATATGCAACAATGATTGTGCTGAAAGTGTCTTTGGAATGTTCTACGAAAGAAATGGCCGTATAGGTTGGTTGCAACCATCTACATGGAATACAGAGCGTTGCGCCATGGAGCAAAAAACGCAGTATCGGTTGGCTATGATGCAACTATTTTGTGGGAAGACAGAAGGCGGAATTCAAAGACCAGCGGCGTTTATGTGGTGGAAGAACAGCTGGTAGCCAACGTACTTCGATAGGGAGCGCAGAATAAGTAAGTGAAGATATAACTGGTTTGCGAAGAAAGAGATTTAAATGTCAATTGTTGGTAACTCAGCGGATACATATGACTCAAGCGCTGAGTAAAATTCTTCTGGGGATCAAGCCAGAAAGATGATAAGAGGGTATTAAGAGTATAGTGCTATGGCCGACTGAGATGAGAAAGCATTTGAGAGAGTTACCTCCTACATAAGTAAGTGTCAAAACCTTTGCTGCAAAAACGGACACAAAACACTAGGGGAGAATGGATTGATCGATAGAAGTGACGTAATAAAATCAGTCAAAGGAAAGCGAACGTGCGGAACAAATGTATACGGAGCGTCGCGCAGAGAAACGAGTTAATCTAGGGTGCTAAGAAAATAGTATTAGGGTATGCTGACTTAGGAAAAGCCAGCGTGTCTGTTGGACTCATACATGGGTAAGTGTGACAAACGTATCAGCGAGTGAGAAATGAACACCTATAAATAAGAAGCTAACGGGCGTCTGTGTGCTTACCAGCTGAGAGGAGTGATGAACTAAACAGCTGAGAAAGGTTAATCGACGGAAGGGCAGCGAATAGCTGAGGATATCAGAACATGAGGTCTAACCGCAGCAACTAGGGTGATAAAATAATAGTACGAAGCTGGAAAGAGCCACGAATGCTAGCCAGAGAGCTAAGGGATTGCAAGTAAAAAAGCCTGACAATACAGCGAGTAAGAGATAAATGAATATCTAGAAGTGTGAGGCAAAGCAGGGGCACGACAGAATCAAGCTAAGAGAGGTTTCGTGATAGAAGGACAGCGGACGGGAGAAGCGTAAGTATACAATGAATTTGTTAAATAGTTCAGGGCATAAAAGACTAAGATGCATCAACGTGCAGATAAACAAATCATGCTGGGGTGCTACTGGAATATAACTAAGGAGGCCTGAGCCGGGAGAAGCTAGTGAGGGGGCTGAGGTAAAATTAATTAGGTGTCACAGTCGTGTAAGTGACAGATGAGCATTTAGCGAGGAGGGCACAATTGGGGTAACTGAGTGGCCAATTAATGTGCGATCAATTTAAAGTGCACTTTGGCGAATTGGATTCTGTTCCAAGGAGAAAAGACACAACTACACCTCCGCGAAGTTTTCACAAAAGAACAAGGAGTTCAATATCGCCCGCAGGAACCAGAAACATGTCAAGGTGAGCGCCTGCGACCCAGTAGCTGTATATCAAACAATGCCGATGCATTTGTAATTGCTGACGATGAACATATACTTATATTTTACCTACTTCCATGCAAGAGCATCGGATTTATGTAAGCATTGATGTGAACCCTTTAGGGTGCAGCCTCTAGCAGGTCTAGATATATACCTATTTATTCATTTATTTATTTATATAATTGAACGTCTAGAATGGAGAGGTTAGGAGCTGCTCTGCCCAGAACACACGAGTTACGTTTGTTCCACAGAAGCGAGCTAAGGAAGGTTTCATGTTGGAAGGACATAGAACGGAAGGGGTGCAAGCATATAATACGCCTGTTAAATAAAACAGAGCATAAGTGGATAAGACGCCGCGACGCGCAGGTAAGCTACCCATGCTGGTGAACTAAGGGAATATGACTAAGGAAGCCTGAGCCGGTAGCAGCCAGGTAGAGAGCTGAATTACAATTAATTAGGTGTCGCAGATGAGTAGGTGACAGCTGTGCATCTAGCAAGGAAACCTGTGCGAAGAAAAGCCGGTGAGAGAGCTGGACTTCAGTATAAGTAGGTGTTGTAGATGTAGCGAGTAATAGATAAATGAACGTCTAGAAGGGAGCGGTAGTGCGCGGACTACTTGAGTTATGTTTGCTCCACAGAAGAGAGCTAAGAAAGGTTTAATGACGAAAGGACAGCGAACGGATGATGCGCAAGCATACGTTACAGCTGTTAGATAGTTCAGAGCATACAGGCTAAAACACAGCGAGGCGCTTATAGTCAAATTACGCTAGGGTGCTAACGAGATATTACAGAGACAAATCAGTGGGACTTGACCATGGCAGGGCAGTGGGAGCTGGCCATCCAGTAGAAGAAGGAATGGAGACAGAAATCACATTAAGTCGTACTATTAAAGTGCGTAAATAGACATATACCAATAAAGAGTGAAGAGGTCTAACAGGCTCTCGTGGGGAGCAAAACAGCATCAAGTCCGTAGAGCCTAGACCGTTTTAGTCTCTGTAGCATAGAGGTAAGTACAGCTAGGGAAATGGAGTCTTGGCGGGGCACTGAGAGTTGGCCGTTCGATTGAGGAAGGAAGAAATACACCAAGCGCGATAATGAAAGTACTGGGTGAAGATAAATGGTGGAGAAACTAAGGAGGCACACAGCGATCCGTCAATCAAACATTAACCGTTAACAAAACAGTGACCTGAGAAAGTTCGGAGAGTAAAAGGCCTTTCAGGCGATACTTGATTAATCGGCGTACAATGAAGACAGAGAGCGCAGTACGGAAATGACACCTGCAAAATCGACAGCTTTACTGATTAAAGGGAGCTATACTAATCGAATGTAAGCTAAACTAGCAAAGTTCTCGGGGTGATGGAATCGGTGCGTTGGATATGTAGTGCATAGAGCATTTAGGTCTCGGTAGTATGGATGCAGTCAGAAAGCAAGAGACTGGTCAAATGAGATTAGATTAAGGCGAGGCACAGAGTTGACTGTCTAGTTAAAGAAATGCAATCAGACACGACGGTAAGGATAGGGTAGGGTACGGATGAGAACGGTTTTATTGATAAATAGTGTAACAGTTAACGAGGCTTCCGAAGGAATTTGTACAGTCCATTAGGTCAACCGAACCAAGGCAGGCAACTTCTCAGAAGTCTGAATGAATCCGGAGAATAGGAGGCTGGTCTGGCAAGACTGGATTATTCGGGGTGTTAGGATTAAGACGTACAAAAGAGATGAGAAAAGAGCTATAACAATAAAGAGTGAATGAGTCTAAGAGGCTCAAGGAGTTAATAAAGTTTAAGCAATTTTTGCAGGCGCCTGCGGTGCGAGGAACATAGCATTGAGTCAACAGAGCCCAGCCTGTTTGTATCATCGTAGTTTTGAAGGCAGTCAGAGGGAAGTAGATTGGTCAGATGAGACTTGGTACGGGCAGGGTACTGAGAGATAGCAGTCTGATGGAAGGAGAAATGAAGACAGTGAAGTAAGGAAAGAACAGGATCAGGGCGGAGGAAGCTTTACTGCTTACAAATAGGGAAGCCAACGAGACTAAGGTAACGTGGATAGGGTATTTGGTCTGCTTAATATTGGCCGGTAATGTCACAGTAGTTAGAAAGGTTAGAA
Source organism: Dicrocoelium dendriticum (assembly GCA_944474145.2). Taxonomy (NCBI): domain Eukaryota; kingdom Metazoa; phylum Platyhelminthes; class Trematoda; order Plagiorchiida; family Dicrocoeliidae; genus Dicrocoelium; species Dicrocoelium dendriticum. Next base: position 34,004,313 of record OX104066.1, on the reverse strand, counting down.
AGCAGGAGCCGAAGTACACGGGGCTGTATTAGTCGGCACATGGAGATTTAGTAGTACGGTTAAGTTGGGAAGATAAATAGAGCGTGTCAGCAGAAATGGACATGATGATGTCGTCTCGCATGACGGTAAAACGTTTGCAAACCAATTTCGCAGCTCGGCGAACAAATGAGCAATTGAATTATCAGCCCGAGCTACCAGTTTTCCAAAACATTTTAGATACGGGAGAGTTTAAATTGGTTAGGTATAAGCCCTCGGGTTGAGGAAAATAGTGTTTTGGTTGTGCCGAGCCTATACCGTTCCCAACTCAGTACTCTGTGTGCAGTCAGAAAGCAGGAGACTGGTCAGATGAAACTAGGTCAGCACATAGCGCTGGATTAGTGATAAGGTGGGGCAGTCAACGAGCAAGGGGAACAGAGCGTTCAGCCTTCTGAATAATGACCGTTATGGTCAAAATATTCAGAGAGGGTCAGCAGAAACGGACAGGTTATAGACGGTGGCTGTTAAAAAATAGGGTGAGCCAGACCAGCATGCTCTCGGGAAGGGGAACATAGGCAGAAGTCTACAGAGTCGTGACCGTTTACATTCCGGTAGTCTGAAGTAAGTCAAATAGAAGCAGGCCAGTCAAATGAGACTAGGTGAGGGCAGGGCACTGACAAACGGCAGTCCGATAGAAGGGGAATTAAAAGCGAAGAGCGTGATAAGGAGCGAACAGGGTCGGTTTGAAAAGAGCCTTATTGGTTCTGGGTGTATAGGCTAGCTAGGCGCTTGGCGCATTGGTATTCTTGCGCACAATTAAGGCTTTGCGTGGAATTCCATATGTGATCGGGGCCGTTCTCCCACAGCTCGTCCTCGGGGATGCAGGTTCCCAAGATGTCTGCTACCTTGGGGACACTTAGTAGTCTATTTATGGCCGTGGTGAATTGCAGAATATTATCAGATGCTCTGGTGGCTTCAGGTAACTTTCCCGCACATGCGCAAATCGATAGAGAAAGAAGTTAGAGCGTACGGAGCAACGGGTTTTGGGTAGTGAGAATGAATGTGGCTTTTTGCGCGGAGGATAGCGTGTGTCGCCCAGCGGTTGAAACTATCTTGCAATACTTGAGTACGATGTTTTGATTAGCTTATATAGAAAAACTAGGTTCGTTTTAGGGCTCCGCGACCAAAGTGGTTCCAGACCAAGCTACTTGCAGCGGCTTTGAAAACTGAGCGTAGCTGATCCTAGAAGGCGCTTAATGAACGAACGCTGGACTTTCTGGATGACCATCCTATCAACTTTGCGTGAATAAGTAAACACTATGGAGCAGTGCTCTACTATAGGTCGGGCATACAACTTGTAGAGCATGTGTCACGACTCTAATAGGCTCATTGACTTTAGTATATAGCCAACGATAGATCTGGCTTTTGCAGAGCTATATCTCGCTTGCTCCGCAAAATTCAGTGAGCTTGAGTAGTGCAGCACGGCCTAGCTGTGTGATGCTGTGTAATGTTATTTAGTATATGTAAGTTACAGGTACCTTCTTACCTCACGTCGCTGGTGAGGTTCAGATTACAACTACAGCGTACAAGGATGGTATTGCAGAGTGAATAGTCCAAAGACAGCTGTGTGTGTTCTCAACGTTCAAATAACTGCACGAGTATTAAAATGATGCTCGTATTAACTGGTAAACGATAGCCTGAAGTATTCATGATTAAAGCCAGCAGAAATCGAGTAGCAGCTTAGGTAAAGCTAACGCCAACTAAGTTGAGGTACAGAGAGAGGAGCAATATAGTCATATATCAGTGTTCAAAGCAACGGGACAAATGCAAAAATCGATGAAGGGCGGATGCATACAAAGAGCGGTTTGGTACTTTGATAATGGTAATGATAACGCTAAACTGCATATAAATAAATAGTCGGAAATCACCAAGAAACGATAGAGCAGGGACACAGGAGGTCAAAGCTGTGCTATGATTGGGTTCGTTATGCAGGCTGAAGTCAGATTGCTAAAGGAAGTAGCAAGCCTATGCAGTAACTTTTAAAACGAAATGCAAGTGCGATCACGCGGTGAAGTGCAATAATGTTAGGGGATTTACCTTTAGTATAGCAAAGGAAGTAATTGCTCTGAGACGCTCAAACAGCAAACGTCTTGGAAGAACCCGAAAGCAAGAATGACCGGCCAACTTAGACTAGCAATGTTGAGCATTGGGGGCAACATAGACAGTGAAGGAAAACTAAAATAATGAGGAACGAATTAATACAGCGACCCACAGCATGGTAAGGTAGGAGAGATTGCTAAGCTTCACAGACAGAGGAAAGAACCCGTAAATTGAAGAGAGGAGCAGTGGAACCATTCATCTGTATAGGAGGGTATTTGCGGACAGTAAGAAGGTCAATATAGTAAGAACAGTGATCTGGGGAAGACTTAAATAAGTGTCATATTGATAAACGGTTCGTGCGCAGCAGCAGCAGCTAAGGTACGCAAAGTAATCAGACATGGGGATGAGAAACGGCGAAAGCACAAACAACGAGGCAGCAGAGCATACTGTTGCCGTCATAGCAAAAATTCCAACAGGGATAGTACGGGTTCATGTGGGGAGCATTGAATTACAGTCACGTCTACTACTCACATATGACCAAGCATAAAGTTAAACCAGCTGGACGGGTAGGCAGCAGTCAAGATAAGACATAAGCTAGGAGGAGCTATTCCATTGGGAAATGGAAGCTGGTTGCAGCGCAAGCCTTGGAGCGGCCATAAGGGTTAGCAGCAAAGCTTGTCGAAGCTTTATCTGCGGTGTAAGTAAAGGGTGTCAGCAGAGTGGGAAATACTAAGCTCACTGGGAACAGGGACAGCGATGTTAGAAGTCTACTTCAAGTTATAGTGCAAAGCTAGATGAACAAGTTCTCCGAAGTGGGAACGAAGGAAGTAGTGATGAATAGATAAAGATTGCAGTTGTGAGAAGCAGTTGTAACAAATTGTTAAAGGAGTGTCATAACAAGGTGCGCAGCAAACACGTTTGTACAGGAAAACTGTAGACATTAAAGCGTGGGAAGTTACATATGGGTAATATACTTGGCTAGTGAATGAGTAGTTTTACGCTCGATGAAAAGAGTCAGACCAGTGCAGGCATGATAAAGTGGTTGTCCGAGCTACAGAACAAAGTGAGCGCATATACCTCACGCAACAGTGGTAAGTGTTTGTAAACTGCATGGTTGGAAGCGTTCGTGAGCAGCAACAGGTTTATACAGTTTAGTTATACCATCGGACCTAGGGGCTGTACTCTGTGGTGAAAGCCAATGAGTCGGCGGAGCCTACCGCTACTTTCATGGCAGCGGTAGCCAGAAACCATAGAGGAGTTCAGACGTTTAGCGCTGGAAGACCTATAGCTAATATACCCATAGTTCCAGTCATAAACTAAAGTCAACTAGACGCGTAGCCAGAAGTCGAGATAAGGCGTAAGTAAAGAGTAGCTATTCGTTTGAGAACAGGAAGCTAACTAAAACGCTAGGTTTGTTGAGGCTCATTACAGACAGCGGCAGACAGTGTAGACACGGTACCTACAATTTGGAGCAGATGGGCCCAGGTTTACGGGAAAAGGGTCGTTAATAAGTGATGGCTAAAATAGCCAGTAGGTGGAACAGACGTATTTAAGCGAGTAAAAGTTCAGCAGTCTGGTTGCAATATGTGCAGTAAGGTTAGAAAGGAGTAAACACTAATTTCTAATGGTTAATCTAAGCGGTTCTAAGTAGGTGCTTTGATAGTGAAGGCGAAGGAATAACTAGAAAAATATATCTGTGGTCACTGAACAGCAATCCTACTAGAGGTACGAGCCGGATGAAACGAAAATAGATCGTTGTCGTCAGGCTGAGTAGCCGAAGTAGGTAAGGTTGGAAGAAGTCCTGGAACAGTTAAAATAAAAATCGTCCAGTTAAATAGGGGATACAGAGACACAAAGTGAACAGGCGCTATTGTTTGGATGATAGAAGCGGTTGTGCATCTAGGGTACAGTGAAGAATGAGACAGATGGAGGTATAACATACAAATGGCTAGAGTAAGAGGTCGGTTACTTTACAAACCGGATAAATCAGAATTGTAGTACGCGACGCTATTTCTTCGAGCCGGGTAGCCATAAATGGGTACGGTTGGCAGGTGTCCGACTCGGGTGAATGTGAGTGAGGTAAGGTCAAAAATGCTGTCGATGAGGAGAAGTGGAGAAGTTGGATTGAATCAAGCGCAAGAGTTTGGCAAACCGGCTGCACCGGAGGCGCTCCGAACGTGGTGGACTAGATGCAGGCATGAAACAGGTTGATAGTGCGGAATTGCGGAGACTTAACGTAAGTAGAACCAAAAAGGGGATATATGCATATATAACGGCCGTTTTATATGTATAAATAGAGAAGGTTTGGTTCAGTTGGCCCTAGCTCATCTTCTGTCACTCTGGGGCTTAGCAGTTCCGTTAATGTCGCTACCTCACGAATGCTTATTTCTACGTTATGAAAATGTGTGGTGGTCGCAGAGGATCGGATTTGCACCAGTATATTTTTTTCAACGTGTACACGTATCGATAAAGGAAGCAATTAAATAAATAAATAAATTTATATTCTCGGTGCTGCACGAGGCATGCCAGCAAGGCATGATCAAATATATACAAGCGAACCTGCGACGATCAAAATGCAAACAACTTTGGTTTTGACGTTGGGAGTAAGCAGCTGAGTGGGTTCCGAGAAATGATATGAATTTGTCATAAGTGTTCCACCTCATAACTGATTCAACATTGAAACAAATTTTTAAGGTAAATGAAAAAGGTTGATAAGCCTGAAAGACGATACAGGGATTCGTTCTAAAAAACGTTGTTCTGGCCTGCAGCTGATCTACTGCGCTGTTAATAGCAGTCCTCTGCTATTCATTTTCCATCCGCTGGCGTACGATGCGTTCTCCTATCGCTGCACTGGGTTTTAGTCCTGTCCAGTTGAGTGATGCGTTCAGTGTGAGGGTAAGTATTAATCGCTAAATTTTGGATAATCTAATTGCTACTGAGTTAATCAATTTCAGAAGAAACGTCTGTTGGAAGCTTGAAAATAGCCGCAAGGGACAAGAGCATGCCAAAGAGAAATGCAAGTAAAATACACACAGAAACGAATTGCAGGCAACAGCTGGCTGAAAGTGGAAACCCTAAACACACTGGGTATTTGTTGTTATGTATGCTATATAAACGTGGTATTCAGGACGGGAAACCGAGGGGCTTAAGGTAAAGCTGGTAGTCCCTTTGCAGGTGTATACAGCTCTCGCGCTGTGTCCTACGAAGTTATTAATACCAACAGCGTTGCGAGTTGGTTAGCACAGGCAGGTTAAGTGCTGGAAGGCCAAAAGCGAGTTGGGCCGTAGTTACAGGTACATAGAGAATGAACATCAGTAGCTACACGGCTACCGCTTTTCGTAGAGGTAATGGGAAGCCCGCAGCAAGCAGAGCGCAAATTTGAGGCAAAAACCAGATGCCATGGAGACGGTACGTAATGTTTAGTTAGGGAAAGTGTCGCAGCCTGAACGGCCATTTATAGTGAAGCTCCTAAGCAGCGGAATCTAGTAAATGGAAATTGAACGTAGATGTCGAAAGGCCGGTGCGCTGCGTCACGCGTTGTAGGTATGCCATGGAGGACAGGGATAAGAGATGGTGTCGTTTGAGAATTGTGCCGGCAGTTAGCTATACGGGAGAAGAGCGACGCATTCGTCAATATATGTGTGGCTACGGCGGTCCATTGCTCGGTTGTTAAATCTGCTGTGGTAGCGACATGAGACTAGAAGTGATGAGTAAAGTAATGGAAAGCCGGAAGTGTACTGAGCGCAAACTTATGGTGAATATCAGCTGAATTGGTGGTAGATAAATACAAAATTAGGCGACGAGAAACCAGCACAACGTTTAGCAGATATAGGCGGTCAGGATGTTTTTCCGAGGAGCAAGGAAATAGGAACTGAACGACAGACGTTACACGGCTACAGCGCATCGTTACTGGTTGCTGTTGCCGTTATGGTGAACCAGAGAAAGGAAGCTGTTAAAAGTTTGAGGATGAGGGTCGATAGGCGGCTAAACACAGCATTACGACAGTGTGACAGCACTTGCTGTAAAAATAAGTGGATGTCAATATCTAGCTGGTTAGGGCGCTGCATACCGCGAGAACATTATGTCTAATAAGACTGCAACCTGAGGGTAGCAGTGGTGAGTTAAGTGGTGGACAGCCAGTGGCATGCCAATCACAGATGTATAGCAGATATCAAAGGTGTGGAGGCAGGTGAGTGCAAGATTAAGCGACCGAAAGGCACTAGCAACCTCAGCGGACATTTCCAGCCGAAGTACTAAGCCCTTAAGGTAAGTAAGAAGAAGGTGCAAGTCCAAGTCTGCATGGATACGACGCCGCGTCCCACTTTCTTACGTCGTTGTGGTGGACCAGAGAAAGATAGCTATCGTCAATTTATGAGCGAGAGCAGGCAGGTGAAATAGACGCTGCAATACAGCGGTGTAAAATGGCTCCGTTGTAGCATTAGGTGAACTGCAGTATCTGTGTTGAAAGTGAGCTGCATCGCGTGAGGTTAGTTAGTCTACCAAGGTTACCAGATGAAGCTAAGGAGGTGCGTTAAGTAATGGAAACCAGATAGCATGCCTTGAGAAAATTTATGGCGAAGCTCAAACGGATTAGAGGAAGGTAAGTGTGAGGTTAAATAACCGAAAGTGTGCAGTAGCTTTCGCAGATGTTCACAGCAAAGCTAATAGGACATAGAAGCTAGTCAGTAGAAAGTGAGCGTCCGAAACTGCATGTCTACTGCACTGCGTTCGCATTGTAAGTGTCGTTCTGGTGGACAAGAGGAAGAGATCTATCACCATTTTGGGGATGAGAGCCGATGGGACACTACTGCATAATTAAGTAAAAGGCAGAATCTGGGTTGATAGGATGCTGCGTGGAGCGAGGTTATTAAGTCTAACAGGGTAGCGAGATGAGGCTAGAAGTGGTACGTTAAGTAACAGCAAGCCACTGGCATGCTGTGCACAGCTTTATGTCTAAGATCAAAAACAGAGTAGGTAGTGCAAGGTTTGTTGACAGAAGCCAGCAGAAGGTTTCGCGGCCGTTTGCCGCAAAGATGCTAAGCTGTCGAAGCGACGAACAGGATTGAGTTAAGTAAAGGAAAGCCAATAGTATGCTGAGCGCAGCTTTGTGGCAGAGATCAAAAACGGAGAGGCAGGTGAGTGCAGGTTATTTAACCGTAAACCACTAACAAGCTCAGCGGCAATTTGCGGCCAAGTTAGTGTACCACGGAAGCTAGTAAATAAATATTGGACTTCAGAATCTACAAAGCTACCGCGCTGCGTCGTAAGTTGTAAGTTTCGTTTTAATGCTTTAGAAGGGAAGAGCAACTACCAAGTTGAATAATTGTTTGAGGTGCTGCAGACAAGAAGCAATAGACTAGTGTCATGTAATGCAACGGTAATGTGCTGCTTTGCGCAAGGTGAACAAGAGGTGCTAGGTTATTAGCGAGAGGAAGTTAAAGCACAAAATATTAAATAACTAAATAAATATTTATTCTCGGCTATGCGAGGCATGCCTGAGTGAGCCTGGGTACATTCGTTCTGTCATAATGTGCAGTAACGATTCAGGCATGAATAGGTCCAGAACTAGGACTGAGCAATTATAAAAGAGCTGGTGAAGAAAAGGATCAGTCGCGATTACACGACACGCTGGGTTCATGTGAGCGTAGCGTAAAGAACAATAGTGAATGCTCAGTAAAAGACGTGGCGACGAAATATGCAGATAAGAAAGTGTCGGGGTGTATCCATCATGGTAGTATATAGTCATGGTCAGCTTGTCAGTGTGAGCTTAATGCAGTAACTTTATTCAGGGTCAAGTCAACTCCTCCACGTCGCAGTGTTGTTAAACGGACATTTGTGGCTTTTATAGGGTGAACGCTTGCCAGGCGAAAAACCACCACGTCCTGGAACACTGCCATCAACGCATTCGAACGACAAGCTGCAATTGGCAATGCTTCTTATTGACCAATTATTGGTTCTGTTAGTCGCTGGCTGCTGCATGATGGAGCGGGACTGTATCATCCATCAGCCCTGTCAATTTCCTGACGAAATGACACGGCTTGTACGGTAGGTAATCTATGAATGGAACTTGCTGGCATGTTTTGCATTCGGCGTAGGTAGAACCGCGTAATGTCTCTGATGGGTATCCAGTAATATGTTGTTGAACCAAATATTAGAGGAAAATGGCCAAGCGCAACCGTTCAGGCCCAAGGAAGCTGCAAGTTGTTCTGAATAATGAACCGGAACTCCTCCCGGAGTAAGTTCACTTGATTGGGTACATTGGCATCCACGAACATATGGACGGACAAAGTAATGCGGGCAGCTCCAGATGTGGTAAGTCAAAAGAATTTAAGTAGTGTAAAGGGCCGAGCCCATTTGTTCTTGCCATTGTGAGAATATTATGTGCGCAATAATTGTGTTGGGATATTTCCAAATTACGTGCATAGCACATGCAGGAAAATCTGCCCTCCGGTTAGATGAAATGACCGAGTTCACACTAAATGTCAGCAAATCCGGATAAGAGTTATGTAAAGAAAAGCGAGCTGAACCCAGTTGCTCAGGCCTTAATATAGCGACATCCATCCAAGAAAACAGATAAGTGTTTTGTCCATCCGGTAAGTACCAAGGCAGCATAAGGATTATCAATCCATTTGTCCCAAGTCTAACAGAATGGGTTCGCGTTGAAACGTACTAGGAAAACCAGGCGTATGCTGCAACTGGCGGCAGTCAGTTTGCTGAAGTTGCTGCTTTGGCAGGTGCTATCGGGTGACGCCTGCCATTGGAAAGGGTTGCGTTGGGTTCATGTCCGGATATTTGTAACCTTGAATAGGACCGTGCGGTTTGTCTTTAACCTTCTTAGCCACCGCGGGTTGAATTTGTGGTTAGCAATTATCACCGTAGTTTAGCCCGGTTGAGTCTAGTAGTGGTTGGGTGTAGAAACGCTGTACGTTCTCCAATGCAACCCTTTCGCCCTTGCGTGAGTACGTGAGGGTAAAGAACAGTATACAAGAATAGGCCCTGCGTAGTTTTTGCACATTGTGAGCCTAGATTCTAAAGGGGACACGAACCTAGACCACTAACCTGTAGTTTCTAACTTTAACTGCGCTATAGCTTACGTGCTTTGCGAAGATGAAGAGAAAGTACTGGATACACAGGTCACGAACAGAATGACTGATAGTGAGAGGAGGGCTACTTAGAGGGGGTATTTTGTGGCACTGTGGAGCTATAATAGAGAATGCTGCTATTTCGTGGTGAATATTTAAGCTCTCACAATTTACCCCAGCTTTGTAGAGCCCAAAGATCTCTTTGTACTGCAGGAATGCTAGCTCTCATAACATCAGATTCAAACGCAAAACTGACTTTAACGTCCTACGCAAGTAAGTAAGGTGTACTCCGGCCAAAGCCTTGGAAGACCGCGCTTACGTAGAGCCAGAAGAGCGTGGGTCTTAGCACACGCTCTGGGAAGCCTTTATGATAACCGGTTTTCAGGAAGAACGCATGCTGCGTTTGGATTGCTAAATAGGATTTAAACCAGGAGCGTAGCATCCAGGCGTTGCTGAAGCAGGCGGGTATAATAGGTAGGTTGTGGTGTGGAAAGCGGTCGATGACCTTCCTCATGTCAATGAGGTTGATGACCCCTTTATGTCCTAATATTATCTCGTTGTTGACGTTTTCTAAAACCTCAGTCATGCATGCCTGACACGGTTTGGACGGCACAAACCCGTGTTGAGCCTTGTTAATATGGTTTCGAGGCAACAGAAATTTAAGAATCCCTATCGTGACCAGCCACGTGAGGCGAAGATAATATGGCTGATGAAGCGATAATAGTCTACGTTTAAACAGGAGCTGCGTATATGTCGCGGCAGGACTGTAGCGTGTTTCCAAAAAGTGGGGGGTTAAGGCTTGTCATGAATAGGGTAAATCAATTTGCAGGAGAGCGAGAATGTCTGGAACTTCAAGAACTAGCACGATAGTGAGAAGCTTCTTAGGGCCGGGGTAGTACGACCAGTTGAGCGTATTATGTACCTGAGTATTACTGCGGAGGTCGCATTGATGAAGTTTAGCTCATCCTCAGGAAGATAAAGTGCCACAGGTAGTGGAGTCGAATCGGCCACCGTGAAGATGTCGCAAAAGTGGTTGTTAATGAATTCAGTTCGTTAAGCATGACTAGTCATTTGATTGCCCAGGGAAAGCCCGTGAAGCGATTGTCAATGCTTTGCTAGTGGCTTTGCTCCGCCAGTCGTATAAGTGCTTTGACCTTGTTATTGCTGCTGAGAACGACGTGTTCAGCTGCCAGGGTAACTAGGACTTGCTATTTTTTACACGTCGTTGTTATATCATTCATTTTACTAGCGGTAGAAATAGTTTGGCAGGTTAAAGTCGCCACTGACTACCTTGTACCTTGCAGGCCGTTGTAAAGCAGCAACTAACCTATTAGTTAGTTCACTGAATTCAGCGGATGCAATATGTGGTCGGAGGTACAAGCAGTCGCTTGAGAGGTTTAGATGTCACCCGTCAGGTTGAATATTGTCGTGTTCAATTAATATTTTTGTTTTGGCCATCAATTTGCATATCGTACTCACACTAATATATAGCACATGTTGGCCAGCCATGTGGTCTTGCATTTGATGGATTGTACTTGGAACGTCTACCAGTTTAATTTAAGCTCGCGTGTGGGCATAGAGTTTTGTCATACATACCTTATGGTGCTGCTTTTGTCTGCTGCTTTTTCGAACCACAACCAATTGGCTTCGCATGTTACCGAGGTCCATGCATGCTACTGCGGCTGTACTGTTTTGGTCTGACTCTGTGGGTTCCCAAGTGCAGAATACTGGAAAGATTGGAAACTTTGTTTTTCTGGTTATATTTCTGCGCTACCAGTACTTCATCCATCCGTAGCGCTGTACACGAGATACTTTACCGCTTTTGCGCTTGCACCTCGGCTCAGATGGTCGACGTATGTTTGATGCCGTAAGCCCGCGGGAGAAACCCACGTTGACAGAGGCCTTCGCGATCCTCGATAAACATTGGGGTGTTCAAGCGTAGACTAAAACTTTCCGGTACATTTGTCGCAGCTGAAGCAATTATCAGGTGGATTAGTTGCTATATTTATTCCCCGCCTTGGTTGTCTTGTCCGAAGTTATGGCTAAGATAGTATTCCAAAGGAAGCAAAGTGGCAGCAAGTATGCTACTAAGACCATTACTTTTCGGTTTCGAGAATTCACGGAGCAGAGGTGGTCCCTTATTAGAGAAAGCAGATACGCTCTCATGGGACAGAGCATGTGATGCAGCACGCGCGCAGGTCGCATTCACTGAAGGAAACATAATTTTTCTCCCTAACACAGTCGCTACTGAAACTGGCCGTTTGGATACCACCCACTCTGACGCGTGCATCAGTTAGAAGTTTAGGTTACTGTTGTGGAAACGCTGAACCCCGTGCTAATGGCAACTTTATGCTCTGCAATGAGTGCAAGCAGTTGGAATTGCGGCAAGAACGGTCCTTAAGCCTGCTTTTGTCTTTCGCGCGCAACGTTTTAGTTGCTAATGCAAACGACTCTAGAGTATCTGCGATCCCTACTGAACTATCCGCATATTGCTTTAATACATGCAAACGTCCACTTTCGTCTCCAAACTGAGCACGCTACCTGCCTACGCCACGTACTTGTTGCGTGTTTCTTAAAATTAGAAACAAAACCATTTGCCTAGACGCAACAAGGTTTCGTGTCACCAATCACAGTTGTGCCATATTGCTTTTACAAAAAGCATTTTGGTCAGTTAACTGTACATCCTTTCGCCTATATTTTTAGCAGCTACGCATATGGTGAGGGTCACATACCCGGTTTCGATACGGCTTTACTGTTTACTATAAACGGCAGAAAGCGTACCGTTGAAGTTTAAGTTTCTTAAGTTAATAATAAACCTCTAGCAGGACGTGACGCCATGGTGTTACTGAACGTCTCACAGTGCGTCAGCCGGATGTCCATTGCTAGCGTCCAACTTCATTTGTTACCGTTTAGTTACCCAAATCACTTTCTTTCGAATATTTGCCGAGTCACAAAAGCATTGCACTGCGTTCGGTTGAGCGCGGATCACAAACTGTTCAGAATTGTACAATCTAGTCCAGTATCACTTGCCAAGCGACAAGCTTTGTCGCAAGCTTGGAAAATTAATGTCACGGCAGATTTTATAGATACCATACGGTGTTCTGAATGGATCCATCCACTCGTTACCTTTTAAAAGAAAGCTGGCTCTATTCGTGTAAGCACCGATCTTTGAGCGCTTACCGGACATATATTGGTGGCCAAATTTCCTCTGTCCGTGCATGTGAGGAGTGGGCTTTTACTTCTTCGGGAGTCAATACGCTTTGCGCGCCAATCATTCCGCTCTTACAGCGCTAATTTTGCGGTAAGGCAAGCAAAAAGCCGGTACGCTTAGGTTACCAGAACTCACGTTTATTGAACTATGGTTATGAAATAAATTACCTGCCAGTGGGCTGTAACCAACTTGCCGATACCCTGGTTAGACGCTAACTGTCAAACGAAGGGGAAAACGGGGACTTAGAAGAGGTAAAAGTCAGATTGCATTTCACGGACGGCACAAATACGATAACTTCTGAGCGAATACAAAAACATCCTGACCAATTCCCTATTCTAGCAAAGATTCGGGATTACATAGCCACTTCATGGTTCAGTCTTATCAACACCCAACCCTTGTTACTTCCACGCAATACCCCACGGCATGAGCTTTCTACTGTGAGCAACCACATTATTGTAAAGCAGTTTCTGATCCCTGAAACCCCTATTCTTCTGGTAGTTGCATGTGCGCATGAAGGTAATCCAGGTATTTTGCGCATAAAAGCTCGGATAGGATGATACTAGTGGTGAACAGAGATGAATTATAGCGTCGAGGCGGTCAGTTGGGAAAGTTACGCCTGCCAGTAATCTGATAAGAGTGTGACGCTTTTGAGTGCCCCAGTCTAACCTATCGTGTACGAATGAAGCATTTGGCGAAATGCGCCAGCAAGTTTCTGGGCGCGTTTGCCAATGAGCCCAGCAGAAGCAAAATGTGCTAGTGGCTAGCTGTGTTTAAAGTAAGTGGCCTGAGGCTATTCTATGCGGTGAGGTTACTACAGCCGTCCTCAAAAACTGGGTCTGTCGCTTGTTTGCAAGACACGGTTTGGCAGAAGGAATAGCCACTGGAAACGGCCCACGGTTTCGAAGTAAGGTGTATGCTGAATTCGTAAGGCGCAAGGTGGTCCGACACACGAGCACTCTACCTTATAAGCCTGCAGCGAATTGACTCGTGGGACAACAATCCTACTTTGAAAGACACTCAGCCAATCCTTCTACTTTCGAAAGAATCCTGGGGTGATACGTTTGTATCTGCATTGGTGGTATAGAGCACCTACTGCAACGGCAACGACCCCTCGGAGCTAAGGTTAGGGCAAACAATTGGAACTCAAGTAAATGCAGCTATTACCTCAAAAGAAACTGCTGTTAATCACGCTAAAGATGAGCGCGTTAAGTGAACTTATCCTCCAGGGACATTTGTGCGTGTAAGACTAACCCATTCACGGAAATTAGGCAGTGTGTTTGGACCGTCGATCCGTGTGCAACCTGTGTGCACACCAGAAAATTAAAACTGGCTGATGACACAAGGTACAGTCAACACGGTTGCATACAGCGCTTTCCCAACTTGCTAATGAGCAGGAGAACACACTTACAAAAGCTCTCGGAACCGGCGACGTTCTGGTCGGATACGTTGGCCTGTCCACCAAAAGGCTTTAACAGAAAATAAACATGACAATTCTTCAGGGTGCGGACATTAAATTGTGTCGCTTATGTCCATGTAGTGTTTGTAGTTTTGCATATGGAGGAAGGAACAATGTGGCGTACAAGTACTTTGCTTTGTTTTAGTCCTCGGTTCCGGTATCCCACTCACACTACCAGTTAGCACACATTGGTCTGTCATGTGATCTTGCAATTGATTGCTTGCGATTCAAACATCTATCGATTTAATTTTAACGCGTATGTGCATACAATTTCGCATTACAGACGTTCCAGTGGTTCTCAGTTCTGCTGCCTTTTCGCGATAAAACAAATCCATATTGGATCCTCCAGTTGAATTATAAATAAAAGGTTGTAGGAAGACGCATGTAAAGTATCCTTAACGTATACGAGCACCTATCGTCGAGACTTTTTCAAGTAAACTGCAGAAGGATGTGTAACCAGGTATTTAAAGGGGTTTGCCAGACTAACTGGCGGTGTGCTAATAAACTGTGACCAGGCGTACCGCTGCATTAGTTACATTAAGTAGCGGTCCCTGAAAACACGTGTTTTATTTAGTTGAATGGGTGTTGATAAGGAGCATATGGTGCGCCCCGGTCAAACCGGGATTACCTAAGTTACATGTGCTATTGGGCTGCAGACAACTACTAGGTTTGAAGGTGTCTATTAGTACACAAATTTTAGGTGACTTGCTGTGACTATGTGATTTAGTAGCAACACATCTATTGGCTCGCAGTAAGGCAGAGAACATATTCGTGTGAAGAGGTTGTAATGCGCATCCATTGGGTCAACGGTAGGTAATAGAAGTGGTGGATTGTGGTATGGCGCAGTACGTTTACGGAGGTGATATGGAGTTGCATGCCTAATTCTACGGTCTAGGTGTTCAGGTGCGAAGTATACTGTGGGTTTAAGCGAGCGGGTGTTGCGCAAGAGGTTAAAGCATGCTGTCCGGCTTCAATTACACCATGTTCTGGAACAAGCATAGAGGGTAAACGGCTGTTGCTTGATCGTGGTGAGCTTGAAGTGGGGGCCACAATTTGCAGTGTCCTAGTAAAACAGGCTGGCAATAGGTGTCCGCATGTTTTTGGCTTGCTCGTGCGTGGCTAACGAAATGCTGGTTGTTAGTGGCTAGTGGGATGAGGAGTTGTGAACTACTTCCGGTTGGTGCATCCATATGAGCTAAGTGCATGCCCAGTAACGGCTCGGTCGGCATAGTAGCGGGGTTCGCTAGGAGTTCGGATACGCTTTACTGGGTTTGAGGTATTACGTGGGTAGTCCTTATGACGGGCTGTGTTTGCTTACTAGTAGACTGCAATCTGTGACGGGAAATTTAAGTCTGGTAGTGTACGGCAAGCTATCTGGGTGCGTTGTATTGCGGCTACCCTCAGTGAGGTTGCTGTATTCATCTCGGAACGTCTAGCCATTATCCTTTTGAGGTATTGATATGTATTTGCCGGGAGCCGAGGATGTAGAACTATCAAGCACCACAGCTTTGGTTGCGGGTCGCCTCTGTCGTGTCAATCGTGAGTTGCATGGGGCTTAATCTATCCTGGGTAATGGCGTATATGTTGATATAAAGCCCATGCTTTCAATTTTAGTGTCTATGTCGCATACGTCGCTCATGTCAACCAGCTGCGTACTGTGGTCGGTTATGTCTGCGAACACACATAACGTTTTGGCTAATATCATAGAATTTGGCAAGACAGCTTTTAGCTGATTATTGCTTTTGCAGGCTTTTACGTCGTGGTCTGTTTTTACTTATGAGGAATCCAGGTCAACCTTACTGAGCATCAAGGACGAGATAATGGGGTTGTAGTTGCTTACATACTGGTCAGTTAGGACGCTGAAAATAGGGGCACGCGGGCCGCTTTACAACTTCTACGTTAAATAATAAACAAAGCGTGGTTTGCTACAGGTGTTCTGCCTTGTTTTAGCGGAATTAGCTACAGGTTACAGTGCTAATTCAGGTAATACCTGGCGTCACTGCTGCGTTCAGCCAGCTCAGAGCTGCTAAATTTCCTGACTATTGGGCTGGATTTGCTAAGAGTCTTATGTGAGCCAATGGCTGAACAGCAATCAGACGATAGTCTACAACCATTTTTCCTAGTAAACCTGCGGGTGACGAGCATTTCTTTGCGTTACTAGGCAGGAGTTGCGCACATTAAGCGTGGTATGCATCACGTTTCCTGATATCTCTTACCTCTCAATATTAAGATTTTTAGCTGTAATATGCGATGCCCAGCCTGCGCATTTGTAAATTGCACAGAAGGACGATCTGGTTAGGACCGCTGTGATATGTTTTGGCAGCATGAGTTCTACTTAGAAACTAAACTATTATGCCCTTGATAAATTGTCGCGTTTACCCAGATGGAAGCTCTAGGTGTGTCCTGCAGTGCTGCCCTGTGAGTGTTTGACCGTTGTTAGGGCAACGACAGACGCGGTAAATATGCATTGGTTGAATACTTTTGGTTGGATATTCAGGGTTGCTGAGTCCCTCCCATTAACGTTACCACACCGCTCGTGACAGGCAAGTATATCACACCGTCATCGTATAAACGTCCATCGGGTTTTCTTCGGACGTTCTGTCCAAGTCGTCTTTTGTGCCGTTGTCGTATCGCGCTCCATTTTTCTTCATAAGGTTGGCTAAAGGTTTTGTAGTCATTAATCGTAATAAACAAGGAACGAAATTGAGAACACTTTACTGGGTGACTCATGGAGTGGCTCCGATACTGTTTCCCACAACGTCCATTGGAGTCACTACATCTAATTTACCCTGCTCAGCATGAGTTCTTGCATTACTAACCTGCTTGTAACTAGAAAGATGAACCAACCTTTTAGGCGCCGATGGACGTTTGGATGTTATTTTCCTCGAATTCAGTAAGGCGTTTGCTAAGGTATCACACGAGCGACTCCTCAGTAAGCTTTGGGCTATTAAACTCATGGCAAATATTCTTTCTTGGATAGCAGATTTCTTGCACAGTCGTCTAATGAGAGTCGTAGTGAATGAAGCCCTTTCCCAGCCTTTCCTGATGACCATTGACGGGCCGCAGAGTTTGGTTCTTGGTCCTGAATTCTTCAAACTCTTCAACAACGACCATCCTCCTGTGTTTCAGGTGGGGTGTTTAATCTATGCTGATGACCTGAAACTATGGGTCGAGCTTTCTGGCCTCCATGGTGCCGACAGAATGCAGTCAACCTTTGACACCCTTAATGTTGGTCCATTACTTGGGATTTGCCTAGTAACCGCGACAAATGTTACATCCTCCCAACCGGTGCCCCTGAACTTATTGACTCCTATTAGGTTGGTGTTTGCTTGCGTACGAATGTCACCCTCGCAAAGAGCCCAGGCACTATTTTGTCAATCAAGCCTAAGCCAATCCAGGATATTTTGAGGAAAGTCGGTGCACTTACTAGGATGTTCAGCGCTATAAGCAGAGCTTTATCTTCATTGTCCCTGGAGAACTTCAAACCCATTGGTTTTGCATGGGTGGCTTTCTCTTAAGTATAGATTACCTGCTGCTTACTTCCTGACGAAGTTAAAATGCAACAGGATTGAAGGAACACAGATGTGTGGTTCCCATTTGGTCTCGGAGTTAGGCGGTATGTCCTACAGTGATGGTCTACAGCAGACGGATACGTTCGCTTTGGATTTGCATCGTCGGCGGTGAGAGTTGTTTTATACCAGGCGTATAATTAGAGGAGAACACAGCACCAGGTTGCAAACGTTCTGCTAGATGAACAGGGATAGCTCTACGCAGAGACACTATTGAAGGCTGTTGAAGCCAAGGGGTAATAATGTCTGTCCGGTTGTCACTCTATCCACTCTGGTGGAAAACAAATGGAACTGCCAGAGCCTGTTGTCAACGCATTCCGTGAGGCTAGTTTTAAGCGGCTGCTGGACCATAATTTGCTACGTATGGCGGGATTGTCTTGCTGTAATGGTCCATTGCTATGTCCCTTTTTCCGACTCAGCCATCATGCGTGCTCCGCCCGGGATGCAGTGAGGCTGACACGGGTTCCCATTCTGCTTCCTGCAATTCAATAGTACCATGGCCACCTCCGGACTCACGTCTACCGAGTATCCATGCCGCATATCGAACGCTGATCTATAAGATGCAATGTTCTCCATGTTATATCACGAGTCGGCATTGTTCCAGGATGCGGTGCGTGTTCGCCTGAAAAGCGTTCTCCCTACAAAAGGCTACAAATGACTGTTACATAACCCTGCCATCTGGCGGAGGTGACTCGTCACTCAATAAAGCCACTACTTCAACCGCGCATTGGCAATTTGACCGATACCGCATTTCACAAATTCTGTGCTTACATCTGCTCTCTTACGAATACGCCTACCTATTCGATCAGTGACATGCTACCATTCCTAAAATATTTTTACGGCTTTTTCCTCGTGCATCACTCACCGGACACGCACTGTATACACAACCATATCGGACTATTTCATTACCAACATACTCCGCATTAATGAGCTAATTCTTATCTCTATACCTCGCATACTGTGAGGCGAAACTTCATCCGACCTTTGGGCCATGTGGGTCCACACTACTGACTATATCCGTACTACTTTCGCTCTTGGTCATGCTATTCATGCATTCATATACAACATCACACTATACTGATCATGTTCAAAATGTGTGCCTCGCTTTGTTGAGAATAATTAATTAAACACTCATTTATTTATTGATCTGGTGCTTTTGCTAGCGAATAGGGTATAGCTGAAAGCAGCTGAACAAGACCTCGATTCACGTTGCGCTGCCAGTGCAATTGGTCTGCAGTTGGTGCGTTATCGTGGGTTCGCCGGCGGTCCACTTCCGCGATGCCTGAGCCTATCCTGGTGGCGCATGAACCTAAAAGTTCCATGTCAATACCCTCCAGCTAGAGCTTAGTAAAGCGTGTAGTCTGCTTAACAACATGTGCAAGGTTGTCGTCCTTGTGGACTCGGTCGGCAAGATGTCATCGCTTTTACTGACGCGGCTGGCTTCGGAACTCATGAACAGTGAAATACTATTTGGCCACGCACTACTGAGGTCTGATCCTTCTTGAGACCGTCGCGCAAAAGTGGGTACGTTCTACCTAAACTTCTGTTTCTTATGTCTTCCTTACGTTAACAGCTAGATAGACTTGTTCACCTTTTATTACTATAGGCACTTCCATTTCTAACCTGTACAGCACTTGACCCACGCCATTTGTCTTTCAAAGTTAGCTGTATAAATCAACCGTACTGCGCCGACTGATGCAGTCTCGTCTGATTTGTCTCCTGCTCTCCGACTTCGCTCAGACTGTTGTGACACTACCGGCCATGGTTCAGACGACTGAGCGCAGTCCGTATTCAATCCTTCTTCAATCGGACGACCAACTCTCAGTGCCCTGCCCTAATTTAGGGTCAGCTGAGCAGTCAAATTCTCTGGGACTACTAACGGGCTACCAGGATGCCAGCGGTCTAGGCTCGGTCGATTCGAAGCAGTCTCTCTCGCTTCGACAGCTTGCTGGACTTTTTCGCCCTAAGTTAATATAGCCATTTCTATCGCCGCCCTGCCCAATCCTACTGACGCACTCTACTTATCTTCCTAAATGAACTATACGACTCAATCACAATGCGCCGACTAATCCAGTCTCGTCTGAACTGTCTCATTCCCTCCGACCATTGTGACGTGAAAGGCCATTGTTTGGAAGACCTAACGCTCTGTCCCCACTACCTGGAGAGCCACGTTGGCCTTGCCATTGCTTGTCTATAAGCCTTTTCTACCTCGACTTTGTCCCCTCTTTACCGCGCTCTGTCTTTAATTCTCCCTCAGCAAGAGAGCCAGTTCCCAGGGCCCTGCCCTCGTCTAAGCTGACCAGCCTGCTTCTCCTAGACTTCTGCGAGACTACCGAGATGTAAGCGGCCTAGCATCTATAGCCGCAAAGCCATGTTGTCCTCACTTTGGCAGCCTGCTGGCCTGGTTCACCCTATTTTGATATAGCCCATTTCCTCTCTAATTTGCCCGTTTCCTGATCCACACCAACTGTCTTCCAATAATAACTGTACAACCTAATCTCAGTGTGCCTACTAAACCAGTCTTGTTTGATCGGTCTCCTTCTCTCCGGCTACTGTGATATTACCGGCCATTGTACTAAAGTCTTAACACACTGATTGTAATCCTTCTTCAAGCGAACAAATAACGCTCGGTGCTCTGCCCTAAACTAGTCTTATTTGACCAGTACGAATTCCTCTGTCCTTTGCCAAACTACCGAGATGTACACGGTCTGCGCGCTGTAGACTCAGGGCTAAATCTCCCTCAGGTTGACAGCCTGCTGGACTTGTTCACGCTTTATTAATATAAATAAATAAATAAATATTTTATTCTCGACTATGCGAGGCACGCTCGTGAGGGCATGATCAGATATGTACAACGGTACAAACATTTTAATGCAATTGTAACAGTAACGTAGAAAATTGTTCATATATCCATGATTGGAACTGTACAACGTTGAAAATGCGAAACAATAAGTTGGTTGTCGTGAGATACGGGACCACAGCTAATAAGAGATTGAGAATCCTGAATGATCCATTGAAAGGTAATGGAAGAGCCCGCACACAAGGAAGGAAAGGGCAACGTGTCGTAGGATGTAAAACGACAACAGTATATACAGATGTAGAAATCCCAATGTAACGATCCTATGTAGAATTGTGACGCTAGTTGACCTGCCAGTGTAAAGTTATGGGCCGTGACTTTATTCGGTGGCGAGTCACATACGCCACGTTGCAGTGTTGTTAAACGGACATTTGTGGCTTTTTGTAGGGAGAACGCTTGCCAGGCGAAAACCCACCACGTCCTGGAAAACTGCCACCAATCCATTGAATGGCAAATTGTAACTGGCTATGTTTCTTGTTGAAAGTCTGTTTGCTCGGTTATTCGCAGTCAGGTTGCGTCCCATTTTTTTCCGCTGGTTGATGCAATAACTGGTTGCCTATTGCGTTCCTGGGTCTTGTCCATTGGTAGGTCGCGTACTAAACATTCTTATTGAATATGATGTGTTGATCCTTCGCAGAACCACATAAGTCTTCTCTGATTATGTATATTTGCCGGGGAGCGAAGCATTCGTGTCTAGCTACCTTCACTGGACATCGGTAGTTGGGTGCAAATAGTTAGAGTGGAAGTGAGGCCATGGTCCAGGTAAGTACTTGTTGGTTATTTCGTCCCATCCCAGGCGGAGGCAGTTCCTCAGTTCAATCCCGAAGCTCTCCGATGTTCACGACCTCAGAGAAAAGGGAGAGAGGAACAAGCCGAGAGAAGACCGAAAAGGAACAGTCAATGTACCTAGCGTTTGATCAAAATCCTACCTTAAGACATTTATTTGAGACAACTAGTGTACAAGGTGTAACAGATATTGCGCTTAAGATGTTTTTACTTATGCGGAAGGCATGACCTGATGGGTAGAATACGTTCATGTGCATAGGGATGAAGAGCAGGATTCCGGTAAGATATTCATGAGGTGTAAGCTGACAACGTTCGAATTCTACCTGAGACTAGAAAGTGGGTGTGTTGTCATGATTGGTTGTTATCGGAAACCAAAAGACAATGACGATGTGGCCGTATTTGTATTTGCTCCACAGGATAAGGATTACCTAAGACACCATAACTACAATGTACATAAGTATATGAAGATAAGATGCTGAACATTTTAGAAGCAGGCTAAGATTAAATGGATATCAAAGGGAGACTAAGTGTTGAAGGTAAGACGATCAGAAGATATCCAAAATGGACACTTCCAGCTCTAACTTGTCAATCTTTTGACCCGCTCCATTTGTCCTCCAAAATTAGCTGTATAACTCAACCTCACTGCATTGACTAAACCAGTCTTGCCTGGTTAGTTTGATGCTCACCAAATTTTCTCAGACTACTGTAATATTATCTGCCGTTGTTCGGAAGTCTGAACGCTTGATACCCTTCACACGGAAGCCACGTTGGATTCTCCACATTATAGCAGTAAACCTTTTCCATCCCGAACCTGTCGTTTCCTTGCAACTGTCTCTGTTTTCGATCCCACTTCCATCTCACATCCAAAACTCTGTGCCCTGCTCTAGTTTAGTCTCATCTGACTGGTCTGCTTTTGTGACTTCTTCCAGACCACCGGGATGTTAACGGTCTAAGCTCTGTAGATACAATGCAATGTCTCACTTACTTAGGCAGCCTGCTAGACTGGTTCACATTATGTTAATATAGCCACTTCTGTCTCTGACCTGCCAATTTCCACTGACTCCATTTAACCTCCCTAATTAACTGTACTCCTCAATCTAACAGCGTCGACTAATCTAGTCTCGACTGAGCGGTCTCCTTTTCTCCGACTTTTGTGATGTTGCCGGCCATTTTTCGGAAGACTGAACACTCTGTCCCCATTACCTCGAGAGCCACATTAACTTGCCCATTTTTGATGGGTAATCTATTTCTATTTCGAATCTGTCCTCTCCTTATCGCACTCTCAGCCTTTGGTTGTTCCTCGACCCGAAAACGAGGTCTCAATGCCCTGCCTTAATCTCCTTTTGCCTGCTTCCAGACTAACGAACTGTAAACGTTTTAGGCTCTGCATAACCAACATACAGCTTCTCTCGCATTGCGAGTCTGCCTGACTTGCAGTGGCGTACCCCATATAAATATAGCCTCTTCCATCCCCAACCTGTCTATCTCTGCTAAATATTTAGTTGTCTTCCCATCCTAAATGTACGACTTATTCTCAGTGTGCCGACTAATCCAGTGTCGTCTGATCGGGATCCTGCTTACCGAATTCTCTCAGCCTACTGTGATAGCATCGGCCATTGTTCAGAACTGAACAACCTCCTCGTGGTGCCAGCTAAGTGGTACGGGTTTAACCCGTTCCAGTTAATAGTTCGGCGGCAGTGTTCCAGGACGTGGTGGGTTTTCGCCTGGCAAGCGTTCTCCCTATGAAAAGTCACAAGTGTCTGCTTAACAACACTGACGTGGCGGTCGTGACTCGCCACAAAATATAACTGCCCGTAGATACCTGGATAATCTTTTCCAACCCACGGACACCAATCTTCTACTCGCACGTTGCTAACGAGAGCAAACATTCAAGAATGGAGCAGCAAGGTTACAAGCGCAAACTACAGAGCTACATAAACGCACACACAATTACATACTTACATTCCCTCTACACAAACAAGCACTGTTATGGCAAAAATATCAGATTTTTGCACATTCTTGGTCACGCATTGTTTTGTTAAAAGGATCATGCCTGTAAAGGCGTGCCTTGCCTTGTCGCGAATGAAAGCTTTATTGATTTACTCTTTCGCACGAGAGCATCGTTGGCTTCTCCACAGTTTAGCAGTAAAACTTTTTCATCCTGGCCATCGTCACCTTGCTGCGTCCTTTTTTTCATTTCTTAATTCAGGCAGCCAAATCTGAGTGCTCCTCCTTAACCTAGCCTCATCTGGCCAGTCTGCTTCTCGGTAACCTCTTTCAGTCCACCGGGACGTTAACGATCTATGCTTTGCAGACTCAATGCTGTTTTTATTACCTCAAGGATCTGCCGAACTTGCTCATTCAAGGACAAAACAGCCTCTTCCTTCTCTTTCCTACCCTTTACTGCGGAGCCGCTCCTTTTTATTTCCATCTTGTCTGCGCGACTCAATCTCAATGCACCGACTAAACAAGGGTAGGCTGCCCGGTCTTCCTCACTTTGAAATGCTTGCTGGACCTAATTACCCCTGGATAATATAACCTCTTTGATATTTAACCTGTCTATTTCCGCTTCCCCTCCCCACAGCTGTTTTTACCACAATCGTACGACGCAACCTCAGTGCGCCAACTAAACTATTCTTGTCTGAACGGTCTTCTGCACTCCAACTGCCCCCAGTTGTCCGTGCTATTTCCGACCATGGCCCGGCAACGACATCTCGCTCTACCACATACGTCTAGACTCCAGTTGCTTTTATTTTTCTCATAGCCATGGCCTACTCTGTTATTGCGCTCCATTTTTATTCCGCGACTTACACTCATTACGCCGAACCAAGTTATCCTCGTGCCTATGGTCTCCTCTGCTCCGACCCCCTCCTGCTTATGCCTGCACTCGGACCACTGCTGTGTTTCTTGACTAATACTTCTATTAGTATGCTCACCTTACCTCTGTTCATTTGCCTTTGCGCCTTACCTCATGTTCGCATTTGCCTGTTAGTGTAACGGTACCAGTGATAACGACTACAGCTCGACAGTTTTGGCACTCTGTGATCTTTGCTCCAGACTCTGACGGCTTTCAGACTATGGAATTATGAGCGCTTTAGTGTAATTGCTCTCACGAATTACTCTTGGCATTGCCGTCCGCATTCACCCGCTCTTCGCCGATTCTTTGAATTTCCTTTTCCTCTTGGAACGTTGCTTCACGTACTGTTGCTCCCGCATTCGGTCTCAATCTAGTTGACCTTCGTTTTACCTAAGCTGCCTCTCGCATTCCGACTGCTGTCACCATCATCGGTGTATCCGTTTCTCTCCCAATATCGTACTATTGGCTCAATTTTGTAAACAGGCTTTGTTATGTCGGTCTCTTGACCCTGCGCGTGCAGAAACTCCTTCCTACGTAGTAATATGAGTCTGAGCCACACCAGCCAAGTGAGGTAAAAACGCGCTTGCAAATCAGGTATACTGAGCAAAATTACATAGGTTCTGGTGTACCATAGGCTCCGTTGCGCGCCACCAGTCTTCAGTAGTCCTACTTGCTTCATTGTTATCTATCTGTTTGGGAACCTCTTGTACGTTGCCCATTTTTACCGAGATTTACAGTTACATCGGAGAAAAACAAGATGGGTTACTCATTGGGACTGACTGACTCGTTCTTTATAGCCAGGTGGCTCAAACACTTTACCCTTTCTCCGGGAGATGAAGCACCCACTCAACGTTACAAATTTAGCTCTTTCCGCCATACTGGAGACGCCACTTGCACGGGGTCTAAACAAACAGATTTAGCTCGCCTCGTACTCCCAATAACACAATGTACCCACTTGGAATAATATATTTACGTTGATGTCCCGTTCCACAACGGAAGACAAACAATTCTGGCGTGCTTACCTTCACTGCCTCGGTTAGCTTTGCTTATTCTCGTTTACAAAAATTGGTTTTGGGGCCTTACATTTCCGAAAGAACATTCACTTGGAGCCATTCCGTTGTCATTTCACTAACAGCTTTGCGCTAGTAAAAATGGTTTTTCCGGTGTCCTTTCATGGGGTTTTCACTTGACAATGGAGATCATTACACATACTTACATTTGCAAGAATTCCGATTCTGTTTTGCTGAGTAAGAAACATGTACCTAGCCCGCATTGGACAAAGTAATGGAACTTTCGCCTGTTATGGACGTATTCAGTCACAAGGAACAACTGCCATCACCATCCCCATAACAAGTCCAGTGTGGATAACTGGACGCGGTTTGCGAACCGGACAAGTATGTTACGGCAAATGCCAGCCACTATTAAGCATGTTTTTACTCACCTGCACCATTTATCCTTCGACTGTGCGACTCTTTTGCAGCGTTGACCGGTTTCAACAACCACTGCCGGATCATTACCAAGCCAATCGGACGAGCAATGGAGAAATTTGGCCGTCAACCGACTGCGAATAATAGAGTGCAAAATCGTTCTGTACGATGCATCGCCGGCTAGCACTATTGTTCAACGAAAGCTACGGCAATGTTCCAGGACGTGGTAGGCTTTCGCCTGACAAGCGTTCTTCCTATAAATAGCCACAAATGTCCGATTAACAACACTGCAACGTGGTGGATGTGACTCGGCACTGACAATGTCACAGCTAAACGTTTCAAACTGATGCAGTCCTCAGGCTGCTACATAAACCTGCGCAGCTGATTTTTCTATGAAGAATGCGTTGATGGAGCACAGAACATTCCGATGTCTTAATGGTCTTTGATTACATCAAAACATTGCTTGGGCTCTTGTGCTCATGGATGGCTACATGGCCAAAGCAAGCCCAAAATGTATATTGACACAACAGTTACGGCTGATTTTTACGCGTCCGGGCACCATCATTTTCCTTGTACTGCCTAATACTCGACAAAATGCTCACTCGTATGGGTTACCTTTTTTCGGTTGTACCTTTCATTAAAATGAAATATTTTACTATGCCAAATAAGCTATGCCTGTACGTATATTTTATCGCGCCTTCATAGGTATGTCTTGTTTTACCAAGAATATACCTTTTTCAAGGATACTTACCATTTACCTGATAGGATCGTTGAAGCTTGTTTGTTAGTAGTGTGCAGCTTACCTTCGCAGTTTAAAATTGTGCAGATGTAAACAGGGCATGACAGCGTTTCCAGAAGTGTTATTGTTTTCATTTACCGTCACTCCTTAGTGGAGTGCCTCAGTGATGGGTGACTTTGCGTTTCCGGTAATAGACTGGCACAACTGCTTCTGCAAACCCGCGACCGTAGGCCCAGACACTGGACTAGTGGAGCTGACGTTGCAAGTCCCCCTACATCAGTTTGTAAATCAGCCCAAACGGTCCATGAAGCAGCAAGTTCCGTTCAACCTTGGCCTCATTTTTGCCAAGTCGATTGACTTCGTAAGTCTTGGCTTTGCAAAGATCTTTGCCGCCCGAGAAAATATCCAAAGTTGCCGTCCTCTTCTCTAGCATATCCTGATTCGTAAACCACCCATTTGACGAACAACACTTTAATACTTCGTATCATAAAACAAAACAAACGAAGAACTTTATTATATACGTAATGCACAAATTCGCCATTTGTGCTTTACTTTCAGCAAAAGTATCAGAACCGTTATCAAAATTAAGTCCATCTGCCAGAGAGCGTCCTATGGGGCGACTAGCCAAGTCCGTGAATCGTGTCTGGCGCATGACTAAACAAAAAGGGTGCTTAATATATGCTTGGGCTTGAAGAACGAAAGCTCACAACCGGCAATACTAACAGCCCGGGTAAGAAGTACGCGTAACAAGGTCACAATATATGTTACAATATTAGCCGCCCTCCTGGCGGCTGTAAATACCTAAACCCACAAACTTGCGAACACCATCTGGATATGACGTGTCAGAGACCAGAAGGCAACAAACTAATCTTATGCTGCAGGTGTAAACTTTACAATTTAACGTTTCTTGCTTTACGTGCATCATACTTGTCGATAACATTAGCAGACTTCAGTCCATCGGCCAGTTCATGCCCTATGGTGGGTTTTGCGAAATCCGTCAGCTTTGGCTGGCTAATTGCTGATATACGATAGTTTTGTTATAACGTTGAGTTTAGAGCGAGAAGGCTCACGGCTGTCAGTGCTACTAACACGGGTAAGGTGGACGCGCCGCATAGTCACAATATTCGGCGCATACTATTCGCTTTCGAATGGCGGTCTACGACTAATGAAAGCGCAACAATTAAGCCTAACTAGAAACTGACACGTTCAAAGGTTTCCACGAATGGAGCTCAGGTAGTTCCTTACATATTGTGTTATCTCATCCGGTGCGACATTGCTGCAGAGAATCTTTTTAACAGAGCAGCTATGACAGGCGAGAAAGAGCAATGCGGTTGCTTACCTTGCATTTGGGCGAAGCTTCGTTTTCTGAAATTCATGCTTATAGCGTGAACCTGAACAGTTTAGTTACGCTAGTAATGGACACGTCAAACTACGCTGCATCATGAGGATTAGCGTCCCCGAAAAGGTGTTTTCTACACACCTTCTGGATAATACGATTTGCACCGATGTGATGGATCGACTAAAATGTTTTAATGAGGTAGCGGTTTTTAATGTTCCAGATCGTCTGAATCTGCACACCATTCGTAAAATACTAATGAAAGTGTGTGACTTGGAACAAAAGCTTCTGAGCTGCACAGGGCTGAGAAAAAAGGTTACGAAAAACAAATTCCCCCTCACAGTCAAGTTCGATAATGAGAGCTCGGCTCTCAAGTTTCTCTCCTATCAGAGAATTTAGAACCCGCACCACGTATCTTGACTTAAAGTTAGTACCAGCAAGAACGGCGTTGCAACGATGTTACGGTAGTCTAAGAGCGAGTTCCGCACCTATCAGATGTGTTCAGGCGAATTGTGACAACTGTCCGACACCAGTGAATCTAAGTGGCTCAGGTACTTTGGATTTTGATATTTCGTCTGATATGGATACTGGATCGCTCGGTTGCTTGGAAGAATCTGCAAACCCTGGGACCAATACTATCCATAAAGCCACATCATACATAGGTCAAATCAGCCAACCCAAGAACAATGTGGGAAAACCCTCAGTTAATACTAAGTGCTAAGCTACTGATACAAGTCGATCAGTTAAACCGGAAGGGCTAATGGTTGACGAACCTCTGAGGCAACCTTTAAACAGCCCAGTTGGATCGGACATGTTAGGAAAGTTCTACGACGATCAAAGCAAGTCCAGCATAACCTACACTCAGAGAACAGAGCCGCCAACATCTCGGGCCAAAAGACCACGTATGTGGACCACACCACCGAGTTCACCTGAGCCGCTGGGCTCAACGCCACCAACTTTGAAAATAAGAAAGGCGGAGACCCTAGCACCATATAATGCTACGTGCGGGAATGGATTGTGTAGCCCACTAGTGTTTAACGTTCCAGACGATATATCGGTGGATGCATTTAGGCGTGCAAGCATTGCGGTTAATGGAATTGCAGAGAATGCACTGCAGGTTCAAAGACTGACTAAGCACGTAACCCAATTTGCAGCTCCCATCAAACTTAACGCAAAGGATGAGGCAGTATTGCGTACGCTCATAGCTAACCGCGAACAATTTTGCTGTGCAACAATGCTAAGCCAGCTTACGTTCGGGCCGCTGAAAAGAAGCTTAAGTTAGGCTGCGACGTGTTCTAACCTCAGAACAGGCTTTAGGCAAAGGGAGTCCAGCGCATTCAGCAAGAAACGACGAGCGACATCTAACCGCTTAGACAGCATTGTGTCTAAAATTACGAAGACTCCAAAGGCCAAACGGGCTTGCAGAGCAAACACACCTAGTCACTCGTCTACGATGGTTATGTCACCCACACAAGCCTTAAATATATCAAGATCCGTAGACAAGCGGTCGCTGCAGCCGGGTTGGAATAATGTGTTCAGCGTACTTGCGTTTAATGTTCCAAATGGCATATCGACGAGCGAGCTTAAGAGCACAATCCTTAAAGTTAACGGTATGGCGGAAAATTCGGTGCAAGTTGTGCGGATGGCCAAAAGCGTCAGTAAATTTCCAATCCTAATCAAACGAAGCACAGACGATAGTAGAATCTTGCGCACTATAATATCGAATTGTGAACAACTACGCGATGATACTAAGTTAACGCAACTCTATTTCGGCCCACCAAGACGGACACTACCAAACCACACCACAGATACTTGTGAGACGGCCCCGCGTACTACGACCGCAACCAAATCACCTAGGGTGAGCACTACTGCTTAGATATACTTGCACCTATAATGAAACAACAAGCAATGCAGCCACCGCAAGATGCAGCTCCCCTCGCAAACTACCCGTCAAGCTCTAAAAGCTACGTTTAAAGTACAACAGGACCCAAGAATTCTTCCTCCTTATTCGCATAAATGAAGTCCTGATGGAGTGGAGGAATTCACTAACTACCGCATATTTGTCCGAAGAGCACACTGCCCTAAACTCTATCAACCGTATCAAAGCCCTCAATTCTCTGCTGAGGCGCAGAAGCAACCCCGCCTCGAATTCGATTAATTCGATTATTCGTCTGGACAATACAGTTACCAGTAACCAAGCTGAAATATGTGAGGTCATGAACCCCTACTTCTGCGACTCTTTCACCCCTGCTAACCTGACCCTGCCTCTTAATATTCCTAGTTGCACCAGTGATACTTTACGCGCAGTACCATTTGACCTGTGCACCATTACTCGGGAAATTCAAGCCCTCAAATTATCCTTCCATGCCGGACCTGATGGCCTCCCATCGACTTTGCTAAATCTAGGTGGCCTGGATATTGCCGTCCTTCTTCTTAACATCTTTACCCTTTCCATGAAACATGGAACCTCCCACTCTGCTGGGAAACATGCAGTAGTCAGGCCAAGGTACAAAAGGGGTAGCCGGCAAAACATTGAAAACTACAGGCCCATTAATCACACTCCATTTGCTTCGCGAGTAATAGAAAGGATCGTTAATGAAGAGCTCCTACGGTTCTTGACTCACCATAATCTCATCAACAAAGCCCAAAATGCCTTTCTCCCGTCTAAATCCTGTCAAACATGCCAGCTAGAGTTCCTGAACAATGTTACCGCCATGGTTGATTGCAGGAAAGCGCTGATCATCATCTTCTTGGATATGAAAAAAGCGTTCGACCGAGTCCCTCATAATGGACTGCTAACTAAATCGACTCCTTACGGTATATCGCACCAGTTGCATTCTTGGTTCCCTTCCTGTCTCTCCTGTCGAGCACAGTCGGTGAGAATAGGAGTTTTCGAATCATCACCGAAACCAGTTACGAGTAGTGTGTTCCAAGGATGTGTACTTGGCCCTATACTCCTCCTACATTACATCAACGACGTAGTTCAATTCTTTGAATATGGAAGGGCGTACCTGTTCGCCGCCGACATCAAAGTCGTATTCTCCTTTGATCCGGGTAATCTAAGGAGCGGTCTCCTCAATATCCAAAATGACCTTAAAGCATTAGACTCTTGGTGTAACACATGGAAACTTGACTTCGCTCGTGCAAAGTGCAGCGCCCTGTCCTACAGATGCACTGTACCGCCTAGTGCGCTAACCCTGAAGGGCGTCTCACTAGCCAACTGTCAAACCATAAGGGATCTCGGCGTACATAATTCAAGCTCACTAAATTTCTCGGAACAAGTTAGCTATAGTGTAGCGAAAGCTAGATCCCTCATTGGCCATATCTGCAAGAGAATGCTTGTAAACGAATCCGGACTCACTCTATAAAAGGATCGCACTAGACGTCTTCTGGAATACTGCTCAATAATATTTACCAACTCTAGAAAGAGTGACCGAATAGCAATTGAGAAAGTAAAACGCACATTCGCAAAGCGCCTGCTTTGCCCCTCTACTCTCAACTACCGTGAGCGCTGTAAACTTCTAGGTCTTGAACCTCTATGGTTACAAAGATTGAGACTCAATCTCACCTTCCTATTCCAGACGATAAGCAACCCAAATACGAACCTTGCAAGACTTATTCAACAAAACGGTGACTCTCGGTACCCACGCCGCCATAGACCCTTAACCATTACCCTACCTACAGCCTGCACCAACGTGCGTAACAACTTTGTTCTTTACAGATTCGCTCGCGTCTAGAACAGGCTACCATTACAAGTTAGAGCAGCAAAGAATGCAGCAAAGTTCCGTTCATCCCAACGTAGACACCATGCCACCCTGCCTAACTGCGAGCTCTTTAACACCAATATACCGGAGGAGGAACTTTGGAAACATGGCCCAGAGCACCTCTAAATCTCTGGGACTGGGTACGTCATATACATCTACTGTCTGGGGACTTATTCTATGACACTTTAGGCATCCACTAGTAACTGGAAGACTTCACCACAATACCATTGCTAGCCGTTGATGCCCGCTCTCCCTTAGTACCACTCTCAGTGATTCGTATTACCTATGTCACCACTTTTCAGCTGCAGCGGGTCATTGTAGGCAGCAAACATATTTGTGTTACGAGCCACTCACTATCTCTCCGACACTTACTCCTTGAATTGTTTGCAGCACATGCCTTAACTGGTTTGATGTCTCTCCTGACACTAGCTATCCAATATTAACTAGAATGCTTAATGCGAATTCAGTTGCTGTCCACTGGTTCTATCTTTTAGCACCATTATTCTTCCTTCTTGGTATCTCCATCACGTTTTCCTCAGTGATTCGTTGTAGGCTCCATACCTCTTGCGCATATCCAGTGCTACTAGGATACACCCCTTCTTGCCCCATCCTGTAATCTCTTAGAATGTCTGTATCACTTCGCTGGCTTGCTGAGGCGTTCTTTGACACTGTAGGAATCCATCAGTGACGAAACTGCCTAATGGAATGGCAACACCTGGCTACTAAACGCTTTAATAGCACCGTTATCTGTAGATCCTCTTAACCTCAGCTCCGCTCTTTAGTAGCAACTAGTGGTCGTAGGTTCCAAGCATCTCTGCGGATATCCGAGGCTTGCTAAGAGCCACTCCCTTTTATCTCTAACCTTCATGCTTTGCGTTTGTCTGCATCACATACATTTGCTGTCTCTGGACATATCCTGGGACACTTTAGGTATTCATTAGAAGGCTTCATCCCAATACCATTGCTAGCCGTCGATACTCCCCCTTAGTACCATTATCGGTTCTGCGCATAGTCGAGAATAAATATTTATTTATTTATTTATTTATTTATGTCACCACTTTTCAGCTGCAGCGAGTCATTGTAGGTAGCATACATCTTTGCTCTAGGAGCCACTCATTATCTCTCCCACACTTACTCCCTTAAATTGTTTGCATCACACACCTTCGCTGTTTTGTTGACTCTCCGGTCACTGTAACTTTCCACTAATAACTAGAAGGCTTAATGCGAATTTATTTGCTCTCCACTGGTTCTCTCTTTTAACCCTATTATCCTTCCTGCTTCTTATCTTTCTCCTGCTTTCCCAAGTGCTTCGTTGTAGTCTCCATACATCTTGCACATATCCAGAGCTACTAGAAGATATCCCTTCTTCCTCCATCCTGTAATCTCTTTGGATATCTGTTTCGCTTACCTTCGCTGGCTTGCTGATTTATTATGATATTGTAAGAACCCACTAGTGACCAATCTGCTTAATTGAATGGTTGTATCTGGCCACCGGATGATTTTCATAGCGTCACCATCTGTCGATCCTCCTACTCACAGCATCTCTATTTGGTAACAACCATGGTCATAGGATCCAAGCGTTTCCGGAGTTTTCTCAAAGCCACTCTCTTTTATCTCCAAACTTCATCCTTTGAGACTGCCCGCGTCACATACGTTTGCAGTCTGTTGACTTTTCCAGGACACTTTACGTATCCACTAGCAACTAGAAGGCTTCAACCCAATGCCATTGCTAGCCGTCGATACTCTCTTTCTTTTAGTACCATTATCGGTTTTTCGTATTATTTGTGTCACCATTCTTTAGCTGCATATAGTCAGTATATATAGCATTGATCTCTACGCCAGGAGTCACTCCTTATCTCTCCCACACTTACTCTCTTGAATTGTTGGCATCACACCTTCGCTGGTTGTTGACTTCTTCTGTCACTGTAGGTCTCCACTGGTAATTAGAAGGCTTAATCCGAATGCCTTTGCTGGCCACTGATACTCTATCCTAGCGCCACTATATGTTACTCTTTTTATCTCCCCCACTACCGCAGCAATTCGCCAATGCTCCATGTCCCTTCCGCGCAGATCATGAGATTACTAGGATACACTCCTTGTCTCTCCATCATACCTTCTCCTGGAATGTCTGTATCTCTTACCTCCAATGGTTTGTTGATGCATTCATTTACCCTATGGGCATATACCAGTGACTATGCGTCTTATTGGAATGGCTACATCTATAAATAAATAAATAAATAAATAAACTTTTATTCTCGACAATGCGAGGCCCACCTGTACAGGCATGATCATGTTTAGCTAACATAGTGTGGTCAAAATGAACAAAGAGTACATATTTGGCATAACAATGAATGTAAGCGTATGGGTGTCTATATGTATGCAATTGTCTATGAATGTAGCTTGTACTTTTGCATGTGCCGCAAAATTTTTGACGGTTTGTTATCGGTAGGAACGTGAGAATAAGCGATTGACCTCCGTGGGTTGGATCCCATTTTCCGGAAGTCCACGGGCCAGTGACGTTATTTTGTGGCGAGTCACATCCGCCACGTCTCAATGTTGATAAGCAGACATTTGTGGCTTTTTATAGAGAGAACGCTTGCCGGGCGAAAACCCACCACGTCCTGGAACACTGCCGCCGAACTATTTGCTGGAACGGCTTAAACCTGAACCACCCAGCTGGCACCATGAGGAGGTCGTTCGGCTAGCCGCCACTGATGGTCTTGCCTGGCGCCACCATTTGTCGGTCGACTTAAATTTGACACCTCTGGTTAGAAGTAGCTAGTGGTCATCGGCTCCATGCATATGCGATTATCCAGTGCTTGTTAGGAGCCACCCCTTATCTCAATAACCTGTATTCCTTTAGAATACCTGCACCCAATCTTTCCGCTGCTCTACCGTTAATTGACCCTTAGCTCTCTGTTGCGGCAACCTAGTTATTTTTATTTATTCTGCGCTCCCTATCGTATTACGCAAGGTACTTGCTGTTCATGCACCATGCAATCACCACCAATATCCAAAATCTCTTTGCCTCTCCTCACGCAATTTTGGCTCATAATAAACCGATACTTCATAGTTTACTTACTGGTACAACGCTCCTCTCTACGCGGGCGTTAGCAATCCACCCATACGGCTAATGATTCTATAGCATATTCAGAAGCACTTTCAGCATAATAATGGTTGCACAGTGTACATGCTTTTGTCTCAACTCCAAACGTTATAACATAAGACTTTAACAATGTTGAACTCCATGCCTGTTCTTGCGGTCTTCTCTCGGTTGTCTTTCACATTCCCTTTTCTCCGAGGTCCGGAACTTCTTGGAGACATGAACTTGGACTGAGGAACAGCTTTTATCCAAGACGAACGCAACAACCGACAAGGACTTAAGTGGAGCATGGTTAAAAACGAAAAAGACCCAACTACAATCACCACAACCCTTGTCCAGTATGGAGAACTGGACAAATCTTCATACTCCTATACATTTTGCATCCGAGAACTCCATACAGCAGAAAATTTGAACTTTTGCGCACTTGGACACACAACAAAACGACTATGCGCGACCTCAACAATCATGACGACCCCGCTCAAATTACCTGTCCAACTAACAGAGGAAAGTAGGAGCCATTTGTCTGCGAATAACCGAATATGAAACCAGTCGTCAAGCGTCTTTGCCAGTTAAACATTAATGTTCAAAAGACTTTACGGCAGGGTTGCAGGACGTGGTGGGTTTTCGCCTGGCAAGCGTTCTCCCTCTAAAAAGCCACAAAGGTCTGCTAAACAACACTGTGACGTGGCGATCGTGACGCACCACAAAATAAAGTCACTACCAACAACTACACACTGGCAAGTCAACTATACTCATATTTCAACTCTTCCCGACACATGCAAGCATATGATACTTTCCGTCTATATGCACCTTTTCATTGCACTTACAGCGCATTGACCTTTTCGACTACACACGATTGAATCCGAAGTATCGTCATGATACACAACTGCTTTAAACCTTGATCACGCCTGATTTGGTGTGTCTATGCAGTTGAGAATAAACTATTTGTTTATTTATTTACATTTGTTAATCTACACAGCTCCGATTAGCTTCATGCTTATCTAGGCTGTTATGCACCTGCTACATCCCCTAGAATTTTGCCGCCGGTCCAGATACAAAGGCCAAATAATCCACTGCTGCTTACTCCGCAACCTGCGCACGTTTTGGTCCAGGTGAGGATGAGACGCGACAGCTTCATCCCGACACCAAACTCCTCCTCGCCCAGTTACCAACTGCAATGTCCTCTCACGCACGTCCTACAACTACTGCAGATGGCGAAGTAACCATTAACGGCTTTATCTCGTCATCCGTAAAGCTAGTAAACCCCATGCCTTCTTTCTCACTTCTACTTATAAATGCTAGGTCCATGAAAAATAAAATGCATATCTTGCGTCCTTTATCTGTCCAAGTCGACCCTGATGCAATATTTGTCACAGCAACATAGTTTTCCCCTTATGCTTCATAGGAGGACTACTCACTTCATGATTATCAGCTGTTTATGAAATCGCGTGGACATGAACTAGGGGGTGCGCAATTTATGTTAAAATTAATTACCCAGCAAATAAGTCCAAAATCCTGAACGCGGCTGAGGCGTTGGATACAGAATAGATAACGGCTGATATCCTGGGATCGACAGTATTATTTGGGTTTGCTTATAGACCATCTGATACCTCAGTTAAGGGTGACAACAAACTTATGGATACTTTTGCCCAAGCAGCAAATTTTTCCTGCAAATACAAACTGGCTGCAGGAGATTTCAACCTGCCTGAGTTAAACTGGTTCTCAACGGCTGCAACAACGAAGCATGCTGGCCTACTAGCATGTATCAATTTAGGCGGCTGGACGAAACATGTATCTGCTCCAACCAGAGCGGAACATATTCTTGACCTAATATTTACTCTAGGCATCCCATCAACGCCAGTGGCAGTCGGCCGGGAGATTCGGGGTAGTGATCCAAGATTTGTGCATTGCTCGGTTTACGTAATGCAACGTAATGCCTACCCAACAGAAACCGACGCAGTCGTAGTATACCGCCCGATACAACTCGGTAACTGGACAACCTTTGCTGTACTCGTCCGATCAAGAAATTGGGATGAATGCTTTATGTCTGCTTCTGTGGATCGCTCGACTGAGATGTTTTATGAGGAAATGCTTCACTGTCTCGACTCTCTAGCTCCCACGTCACGTTTAATAAGTCGCTTATCTAATAGTGTTACCCAAACCGGAATACATAACATAATGCGCCAGCTTAGACGATCCTATAACCAAGCTTTCAATTTTGCCCACATCAATGAAAGCGAGCGAGATTGCACATCAGCTTTCTGCCAGGTCTAAGTAGTAGCAAACTTATCAAGAAATAGCTGCACTAAACAGTGCGAACAAAGCTAAGGATCCCAACTGGCTGCTGCACTCTCGGACCCCTAACTATGGACGAAAGATCGCTACCCTAATGCTTAGTCCCAACAAGACTACTAGTGACACAGGAGTTTTATGTGATGTCTTCAGCTCATATTTTAAAAAATCGCAGTGTTCAGTAATAGGTTCAACCTTTCAGGCCCTGCAAGTACTCGGTAGCCAGTCCCTGTCCTCTGTACAGTTCGACATAAATAGTGTCGGTTCTGCGATTTCAACTACCATGCCATCCTGCAACCCTGGTCAAGCTTGAATGCCGCCCAGTTTACTTAAGAATGGTGGTGAAGATATCCCCATGCTTCTTTTGAAACTCTTTACGTTACCAATGCAAAAAGGTCAATGCCCAACCGCTTGAAAACGTTCCATCGTTATGCCAGGGCATAAAGGCGGTAGCCTAGAGGAAGTTGGTAACTATCGTCCTATTAACCACACTTCTATTATCTTGCAAATGATGAAGAAGTTGATTTAAAAAGCCCACATGGCTCACCTAGATGCAGGCGAGCACATAAATTAATCTCAGCACTGGTTTCTAAGTTCTCGGTCTCGTGCAACCTGTCAGCTGGACTTCCTTAATTTAGTCACCGAGGCCATTGACACTAATCTTTCAGTGGGCATTCTTTACCTTGATATGCAAAAGGCGTTTGACAGGGTACACACATGCGCCTGACGCATAAAGTAAAGGCTTACGGAGTAGACAGTCCTCTATTAGACTGGCTGGGCTTCTAACTAATAGGACTACGCCGTCCGTTAAGGTTAAGCAAACTATATCCACCCCGACCGCCGTCCCCAGTGGCGTGGGGCAGGGAAGCGTCCTTGGTTATACTGTAGTGTTGAGTTATATCAATGACCCCTTCACGAGTTTGCAACGCGGTCGCTCCTTTAAGTTTGCTGACGACGTAAAAGTTGTCTACATCCTTCCTCCCGGTAATGAATTATCCACAATTAATAGTATCCGTGAGGATGTTAAAGCACTTGAAAAGTGGTACGAACACTGGCAAATGACCTTCACCGCTCCAAAATCTAACGTCATGACTCACAAATTTTCTATATTTGCTGGGTCCCTAACACTAAACGGCATCACTATCAAACTGAATGCCATGACAACAGACCTGGGTTTGTGCTACTCCATACGCCTCAAGTTTGCCGAGAAAGTTCATATCAAGTGGAAAGAGTAAGGGGAATATCGTTCCACATACGCCGTTACATAACAACCGCAGATGCAGGGAAAGAACTTTATAAGAGCCACAGTTGGCCACATCTGGAATATTGCTATTTTATATGCAGCCATCTACGAAAGTTGGGCCGTGTTCGGCTTGAAAAATCTCAGCGGCGCTTTAAGAAGATGTTGACTCCATGGCAGCAAGCGCTGAGCTGCCGACAAATGTGCGAACACCTTAAAATTCAGTCCCTATGGCAAAGGCGCATTATCCTTAACCTGTGCTTCTTACATAAGCTAGTTCGTAGAAGACTTCACAGTAATATCACTTATCTTAAACTAAGGAGCGCATCTGAATCTAAATTCCTAAACAAGGGCTATTCCATTACCCCGCTAAAGGCACAGGAGAGAATGCGATCTCGTTTCTTCTCAGTCGTGCACGTGAACATATGGAACAGATTGCCTTCCCGAATAAGAGAAATCCAAAACTTGCAGGTATGCCGGAAAGAGATACAAAGCTTCCTAAGTTTTGTCAATATACAAAACGTCTCCCATGTCTGCGGCTCGCAAGACCCCTTCCTCGAAACTGTTCTTGACGTAGCTTGAGGACGCCCACGATGTACTGCATGACATCTAAGCACCTTGAGCACACAACTCACACACATTCATTGTCGTTACCATCTTATCACCTGTGAGATTAACGGTATCCGTTGCACACATTTTCTAGGGTTTAAGAATAACAATCCGAGTACAAGATGATTTTATTCTGCAACGATCTCTTCCTGACCTACTTGGGTTCTCCTAAGAACAATTCCGCCTTATGACTGTACTATGGAAAAAGTAGACGCCACCACAAAAGCATCCGGTAAGGGATAATAAGGGGTAACCCCCAAGAACGGTCTCCACCAGTGACCCTTGTTCTTTTAACTTATCCATTACCGCAACCACAAGACCCAGAAGGTCTCAGCCGGATCAATCGTACGCATCGTACAGGTGCTAACATTAGAATTAGCAAGGGGTACTTAGCCATTACAGATTAGTTCCTGACGTGCTTCTACCCTCTCACTGACACGTATCCAAAGTCTGAATGGAGCAGTTGGTATCCACACCCCTCCAGCTTCTCTCTTCCAATGGTCACTTCGTCAAGGTTTAAATTTTCAACAAGCAGTACAGCCTAGCCTACTGACTGGCAGGTTCGCAAACCCGTGGTTATTCCTCATATAGGTTATTGCAGGGCAATGACGAAGCCATCCGTGCAGGCGAATTTCAATCCTTACATCTTATCTACATCTTCATTCCTTGTCTTCAGCTTTACATTTATCACTTCCTAACTTCTCAGACCACTGGGTCCGTGGAAAAAATATTAGGCTTATGGTCTTTGAGGTACTCCTAGTAAAGGCATCCTACCAGACCTAAGCTTTGCATAAGATGTTGAAAGCGTTTGTTGCTGCCGATACACTTAAGATTAGCATTAGAATTGTCCAAAACCGTCTAAATGCCAGCTTTAGATGGACATTCATGTGCCTTCGTAGATGTCGGTTGCTAGCTGACCGTTATTGATGCTTTTTCATTAAGCCTGAGCACTAGCTACTGTACTCCGCCGTTTCCAACCACTATCAGTATGTAAACAGCAAAGTAATACATATCTTTCATCTTGTTGACAAAAATAGCGCCTTAAAAACTTCTAGCCCCAAGAAGCAAACATTTTGCTCTCCACTTATCCTCTCTTGGCCCCATATACTTAGATTTATCTGGTATACATATGCCTAGCACTATTAGCAACACTAGTAGACAGGCATAATTAAACCAAATACCTTCTTTAACTGCTTTTGCTAGTAAATGCTCGCGTTTCCACATTCTATTTCACTAGCGCGAAAGCTAACCAACGATAGAGAGACCCCTGCCACACTGGCTGGCTGGACCACCAGAAACTTTCCATCACCACTTTGCTTATCTTGGCCAGCCCGGGTGTTATTTATCGTTTAACTGGCTCCCCTGCTAGCAACTACGGTGGCGAACGAAGTTTTTTCTTAGTTATACATGTCCGAGCGAAGTACGAAGGTAAAGGAAGGTTTTACGAAGGTTAACTATGATTTCGTTCCGCAAAAGCTTAGTGTTTGCCGCTGAGTGACACGAGGAATACGAAGGTGTCTGTCCACCAATGGGCGGTACAGTTCATGGTATGCAGGTGATTGCGTACGGCGTGCGCAACCAATCAGTTGACAGACGGACCGCACTTACGGAGGACAACGAAGATTTTTCTTCGTCGATACGAAGTGTGGCCTCCGTATGATGAAGCAATTACGAAGTTTTTTCTTAGTATATACAAAGGTTTTGCTTAGTAAGTACGAAGGCTGTTCTTCGTATTGACGGAGCCATACGAAGGTTTTTCTTAGCAAATACGAAGACTTCTTCGTAATTACGAAGCAATACTGTTTTTCTTAGTATATACGAAACAGTGCTACATATTGCCGAAGCCATACTGCGGTTTTTCTTATTAAATATGAAGGCTGTTCTTGGCAATGACGAAGCAAAACTAAGGTTTCTCTTGTTAAATGCGAAAGCCTTTCTTAGGAAATACGATTGTTTTTTTCGTAGTGTAGAAGGTTAACCAATGCTTATCGTTGTACGTACGAAAGAATTTCTCAATGAATATGACGGCTTTCCGTAATGACGAAGTACTACGGAGGCTTCGCGTAGTCAATACGAAGACGTTTTCTTGTACAAAGGAGGCGATGCAATCATTTCGCGTGGCACATAATGAGGCTTTTCCTCGTGTAAACGTCACGATACTAAGGTACCGGCTACTGTACCAAACGGTTACGTTACCATGGGCGACACAACGCAATGCTTTCGCCAACAATATAGGAAGTGGTTTCCCATCATAACACAGGCGAAATTGTTTTTCCTAATCGCAATGAACCTGCTGTTAGTATCTAACGGCTCCCATTCCCAAGCGCCCGGGAATGGTTGCACGTTTGGCGTGGACTGCGCAGTGAACCCCATACGAAATAGCGACGCACAGTAGGTGATTCTATTACACAATCAGACTGCATTGAAGAGTACCGTGCGCACTTACAAACTGCGGATTTGTTGGCTGGATTTGCTTGTCGCCCTCTGAATAGGTTACGAAGTTACCAGCGAGCATATACCGAGTTGGTGGGCCAATCAATCCTACACGATTGCTAATGCTGACAGCCATCCTAAGAGGTGTCGGAACAACTGTAGCTTTGCAGCTACTGCGAAATACGAAAAAGCGGAACTGACTTTTCCGTGGCATTGGACAAATAAATGACCATGACCTTCACTGCCTTCCCTCCCAATCACACGGTGGGCGAATGCCATGGTCACAATACGCGCCGAGAGTGTGCGATAGTATACGGTACGCCAACTTACCGGGCAACAATTGAAGCACACGGGAAAGTATCACAAATATCTATATTACTATATATATTACTATGAAAGCAAATATTTACATGATTGTTGGTGGTTCCAGGATGCATTGACTGTCCAAATCTTTAACTTCTAAAGCCTGCAATGTAAATTGTTAGGTACGGCATTAATAATGCACAGTACCTGAAAATCTTGACTGCTAGATGTTGCTGATGTACGTCGGCGCAGGTTACTCCGGGTAATTTGTCGCTCGAAACCCTTAACCTTGACCTTGACCACGCAAAGTTAGAAACTGTGCGTTTTCAACTTTTGTTTGCTTATTCCGCCATATAGCAAATATTTATTAGAGTAACTAGACGCGTTGTCTCTATATTTAGACGTGCTATACTCTAAGCTTTTTAGATCCTATATACGGCAACACAGTGTTCCTGGAACACGAATTAGGAAGGCTTGCTATGCCATAATGACTAACAAAATTGGAATAAAAGGTAAAGCTGCCCGAGCCAAACTCCGGGTCAAACGTAGACGTACTCATTCGAATACCGCAGTTTCTGTTGAGCACAGCTCTGCCTCCTGCACTGCAAAGGCAGATAAGGCGACCAAACGTCCTGCTACAAAAGACAAACTGAATAAACTGCGCCCCTGCAGTGTCCTTCTTATAGACCCTTTGAAAGATGCACTTAACAAAATCAGTGCACTCGCAACTGAAATGGTTGCTCTCAAAAAGGAAATGGCTGTTACAAAAACAGAGCTAGCAAAACTTATGCCATTAGCCCAACTCGCAGGAATAAGGACAAATGGCAACGCAGACGAGCTCACAGATGCCGGTGCCCTTCTTAATACCATCACTACTGAGATAAACGAGCGCACCCGCCGTGCCAGAAACGTGCTCGTCTTCAACGTTCGTGACAAACTTCCCTTGGAGAAAGTCACCCGCCTACTTACGTCCATGTGTAACATCCCTCCTGACATGTGCGTGAGTAAGCGGCTCAGAAAATCGAAGATCACTTGCAATTGCTCTATCCTTATGGCATTCAAAACTCCAGAACTGGCTACAAGCTTCATAGCAAATCGATTTACCTTAAGAACAAATGCAATCATTGGGCCTATTCTTATCAAGCCTGATCTAACGCCGTTGCAAAGAGCTTTCCCCCCGGCTACTAATACCAAAGCAAGACAACAGCCTCATGATTCATCGCCGGTTGTCAGAGCTACTGCTTGCCCTACTACAAGCATTAACGTGGATCTGGACCTAACCCCCTGCGTCACGCGTCCACGACAGCCTTACATCCCGACCCAAGCCCCACAGCTCTAATAGACAAAAAGTCAACCAACGTCCCAGATTCGCCCCCGCTAATGACACAAGAAGCTGAGTCAATGCATAACGCCTCCGACGTGAGTGACACCGATTCCGAATCTATCATTGTAGACTTCCCGAAGATCAACTCCCTTCCCTCCCCCTCGGGCAAAGCCGTAACCACCATCGCAACACGACCGATTACCAACATAGGTCAACCGCTGAAACACGGCGCGCCCCGTAATGGGAAAACCCTCCCCGCTGCTGCATCACCATAACAAAGATAACCGTACCCAAGCAATGTCCTCATGGCACAAACGGACAGCTGATAAGCCTCAAACAACATTTTTACCAATAGATCGTGTGAGATCGAAATCCTTCCGATCCCAAACGCCGCCCCCCACACAGATTTCGACCCAACAGGCCCAATCACTGCGCAAGCCCTACCTACTCGAGACGCCCAACAATGTTATTAAGCCCCAGAAATAAAACAAATGCCATGGCTTTCAAAAACCTAAAATGTTCTACCAATCACTACAACACAATGAAACTCTGAACAGCCCGCGCTGCATAAACGCAGTGATTCCCCTGATAACCAACCATCCGCCTCGTACGCTATCGCCCAGTCGACCCTAAAAAAGCGCTGTGGCATCCAAAGGTCAAGTGCACAACCCCGTTCCCAATCCCCACAACCTCTCGAAACAGTGGGAACAAAGCACCCTCCCAAAGAGAACGCCCTTCTGAAAATCTGTACCGCTCCATTAACACCACCCCGCACTCCCTGGCCATACG
Source organism: Dicrocoelium dendriticum (assembly GCA_944474145.2). Lineage (NCBI taxonomy): Eukaryota > Metazoa > Platyhelminthes > Trematoda > Plagiorchiida > Dicrocoeliidae > Dicrocoelium > Dicrocoelium dendriticum. The sequence continues at coordinate 33,961,060 of OX104066.1, read as the reverse complement.
TTCCCCTGAACGAAAAGTACATCCGGATGACAAGCACTACATCCGGACCATGCCATTTACGGCCCCTTTTTTATGGGATGCAACAGGACACGACCCACCTCGCCCATTCCACCAAGAGTTCTCGCCAGCTCTCTATTACCTCCAACAACTCATATGCTCACTGCAACTAACCCCCACGGTTGGCTTCAGCCCTCTGGATAGGTTCTAAACTCACTATTATTACTACAGCCTCATTACATGCTGACGACCCTCAGCTACCTCCTCAATCACTTCCTGATCACAATCCTATATCACACTCTCCACCATTTCTTACCACTTCCATGTACCCTACGCCCGTTACACCCTATTGTGCAACTTGCCCCACACAATCGAACTCTTCCATCTCTCCTTGCGTTGAATCATACAGTATGCTGCGTATTAATGCGCGATCCATTACGCACAAGATGCACCTCATTGGCTCATTTATCCTACTCTCATACCCACAGCTGGTTCTCATCACAGAAACGTGGCACCCCTCAAATGCCTCTGACAGCCTACTACGTATCCCTGGCTACACTGCATTCTGTAACGGAAGAGACATCCAGCGGAGTGGCGATTGTCTTATCTATGTCCGGGACGATTTTGGTGCACCCGATTTCGAACTGTTATCTATAGGTGACCCTGAAGGCTCCATCTGGATCCAGACTACAGGAGGTCACCTTGACCTCATTATCGGTTGCGTATACAACCCTCCACACACATCTAGCAAAAAGATTAATAAACTCACTAAGCTCTTCTCTGAAATCTCCCCAATGCCCCCACGGCACAAAATAGTGGGTGGCGATTTCAGTATGCCACTTATCCCCTGGAACGACCAGGTTGCCCCACTCAGATACAGAAGTTTCGTTCACACCGTCCACGCAAATAACTGGATCCAACAAGTTCACGCTCACACCAGGCTTTCTAAAACCCTTGACTTAACCTTTACGCAAGGTGTCGCTGATGCTGTTGCTGGTATATTAGATAATATAAAAGGCTGCTACCACAAGGTGGTCGAACGCATAATTACACTTTCTACTCCAAACTGCGCCACTTCTTCTTCTGTCAAACAGTTGCAGCGCCTTGACGAATGCTACGCAAGAAATCCGTAGCTTATTAAGACAAAGACGGCAGGATATAAAGAATGTCTGGAGAAAATAGCTATGTACAATAGCTATGAAATATAGCCTGAGGAGAGTGGGAAAAGGGGGGAAGCAACAAGTTACACCACACAGGAGCGCAACAGCCGGCAACACGCGGGCAAGATGGTGGGCCAAGTTCAAAATGCAGTTCGGTATATATAGGCTTTGGAGAAGTGCAAATTAAAACAATATGTGTACAGGTCTGATGGCGACGCTTGATGAAGTAAAATGTCATTGTCACCACGCAGGCCTCCCCTAGAATGCCGAGGGACGAGGACTTCAATCGATGTTGGCTTGCAGATATAAAATGACAATCATAGGAGTTCGTTAGTATTTAGATTACTTATTCTTCTTGTGGATTGGGATGCATCATCAGTGGGCCGTCCCAGCGGGCATACCGGAATACAAAAATCTGGCTAATCCAGGAAAAGGGCCGGTAGAACCTTTCACCGCTGCCGAAGGACGGTGCGATTGGGAGAGGTCACTCCCCCCACCGCATTCCAATCCACCGCCATAACTAAGCTGTAATCCTCTTCGTACCGTCCAGCCGTGGGGGACTAAAAACAACAAGCCAAGCACACGAGCAGCCGAAGCCAGGATGGTGAGTCAGACAAACGACCTGAGCGAGCCAAATTGAGCCAAGCAGACCACGATCCAAAGGCCAACGTGGGCGGGCGGGACGACAAAGCGTTAGGGGTAGTCCAAAGCATCCAAACGACCAAACAATTGAGAAACAGCCAACCATTGAACGGACGGACCCAAACATGCCAGCCTCAGGACATTTCCCTGATAGATGGGGAAAAACTCAGGGAGACAGATTCAGATATTTACTCTGCTAACGGAAAAGCATAATACAAACAACGAGAGAAAATGAAAAAGATTCATGAGGTGGGGATGAATTCGACAAACTCGGAGAAACGAACAGGTTTACGAACTTTTCTACCGTGACTGGTATTAGTTTGCGGCGAATCTGATGACTGGGCTTGTGGTGGAGCTGAAAAGGTGGGCGTCGATAAAGGTGGCTCTGTAGATTGCGTTAAAGTCGATGATGGAACAAACTGTTGTTCATCGATGAACGCAGGCTTGACGCGAACTACCGAGACAGTATCCCTTTTACCCCCACGGTCAATCACCAAAGTTTTTGAAGACCGTTTATTAACACGGTATGGACCTGTGTAAGGTGCGGAGAGAGGCTGTTTCACTTGATCAACGAGTAAGAATACGTGAGAACATGTAGAAAGGTCTTCCGGAATGTGCACTGGAGTGCGTTGTTCCCTGGGTCTCGCGGGGTGCAGCTGACGCATGTGGTGCGTCAGACGAGCTACGTAGCTCTTGTAGTTCCATGCCTTTTCCGGGGTTGCGGCGACTAATTGTCCAGGGAGACGCAATGTGCAGCCATATACGAGTTCGGCCGGAGCAGTGTTAATGTCCGTTTTGACAGTATTTCGTAAGCCCGGTAAAACGGTGGGAAGCGCTTCGTACCAGTCTGCGTTTTCATGTGCACATAGTGCAGCTTTCAGCTGGCGGTGAAAACGCTCAACCGTGCCGTTGACGGCAGTGCGGAATGCAGTCGTTTGGACGTGACGGCAGCCGAGAGTCTGCAGAAGGTGAACAAATGTGCCTGCGAAGTGTGAACCTCGATCAGTTGTCACAACGGCAGGACAACCAAAGTGTGCTACCCAGCGCTCTAGAAAAGCGCGAGCGACAGTGTCTGATGAGCAATCGGGCATTTGGATGGCATCAGACCATCTTGTAAAGCGGTCTATACAAGTCAGCAAGTAAGCGCATCCATTAGATGGGGCAGTGACCCAACAACGTCAACATGAATATGGTGAAAACGTGCATCAGGAAGTGGAAGTGAACCAAGCAGACTTTTCGTGTGTCGATGAACCTTAGACTGTTGACAACTAAGGCACGTACGAGCCCACTGTCTAACGTCCCGGTTGACGTTGCGCCACACAAAGCGTTGTGTGACGATCTTAACTGTGGCACGAATGCCTGGGTGCGATAAACTGTGAAGAATGTCAAACACAGTGCGTCGGAAAGCTTGAGGAACCATTGGTCGATGTGTATTTTGCGAAACGTCGCAAAGTATGGTTCCATCCGAAGTAGGCAGTGGAACTGGTCGTATGCATAAGGAGCTAGAGTTACGAAACTGATCCAGCTCCGGGTCGGTCTGTTGAGCAGCAGCCATTGCCGTTAGATCGATACCTTCAGCGGACGTGATGGAGCTGACGCGAGAAAGAGCAATGGCGACGGAGTTCTGCACACCCGAGACGTGCCGTATGTCTGAAGTAAACTGTGAGACATAGTCCAGGTGACGTATCTCTCTCGGAGAGTATCGGTCGGATGACGAGTCGAGGGCGTAAACTAAAGGTTTGTGGTCAGTAAAGACGGTAAAGCTTCTGCCCTCTAGAGAAGGACGAAAATGACGGTTGGCGAGGTAAACTGCCAGAAGTTCTTTCCCGAAGGTGCTGTACCGTGTCTCCGCTGGCTTCAACCGTTTCGAAAAGAAACCCAAAGGTTGCCGTGTATTGTCGACAGCCTGCTGAAGAACAACACCAACGGCCTCGTCTGAGGCATCAGTGACGAGAGAAATTGGAGCAGATGGTACAGGATGTGCTAAGAGAGCAGCATTACCGATTGCGTCTGTAAGGTTTGAGAAGGCTAATCGCGCGGACTTGGTAAAAACAAACGAACGTTGATTGCTCCGAAGCAAGTCAGTCAAGGGCTGCATTATCTTAGCACAACACGGAATAAAGCGTCGATAGTAGTTGACTATCCCAAGGAAACATTTAAGCTGTTTAAACGACGTAGGTTCCGGGAAATCTTTGATGGCGGTTACCTTTTGGGACAGTGGTTCAATACCTGTAGCTGAGATGCGGTGACCACGGAACTCGATCGACGATTTTCCTAGTTCGCACTTGCTAGGGTACAAGGTAACGCCTCGATCAGATAAGCGTTTGAATAGAATACGCAGATGCTCTAAGTGTTGCGACTTAGAGGCGCTAGCTACTAGGATGTCATCCACGGAAGGATATGCGAAGTCCAGACCACGAGGAACGTCATGGATGAACCGCTGGAATGTTTGAGCAGCGTTCCTTAACCCGAGAGGCATTCGAAGGAACTCGAATAAACCAAAGGGTGTCATAACTGAAGTTTTGGAGATATCGCGGTCCTCTACAAGGATCTGGTGATATGCTCGCGTCAGGCCTATCTTACAAACACTGACTTACCACCGAGACTACTCGTAAGGTCCTGGATGTGCGGTATAGGATAGCTATCTGCAACTGTGCACTTGTTCAGCGCCCGGTAGTCTCCGCAGGGCCGCCAGTCGCCGCATTTCTTGGGCACCATGTGGAGAGGTGAGGCCCACTGACTTTCGGAAGGACGGATAATACCAAGCTCGAGCATGTGCTGGAATTCCGCCTGAGCTGCTTTTAGCTTGTCAGGGGCGAGACGTCGTGGTCGTGCAGAAACCGGTGGGCCACGGGTTCGTATATGGTGCGTAACGCTAGATGCGACCGGAAGCGTAGCGTCAGCTGAGTGGACCAGCTGCGGGAACTGTCTGAACAGATCTAAAATTTCCTTATCAGCTTCGAGCTGAATGTAAATGGGAGTGACAGAAACACAAGATGTGCCAACTCCACATGTGAAAAGCTAGGTCTTTTTGTCAACGAGTTTGCGACGGCACGTATCGACGAGAAGACCGAAGTGTTGAAGGAAGTCGATACTCAATATAGCAAACGGAACAGCAGCGACAGTGAAAATCCATCGAAAGGGACGTCGTAGTCCGAGGTCAATGGTAAGGGAGCGTTGACCGAAAACTCGGATAGCAGTGCCGTTAGCGGCACCCAAGTTGGTTGTCTGTGGCTTAGTCGCGTCGCCTGGAACCGGTATGATCACGCTAACTTCCGCCACGGTATCAACCAGGAACATGATCCCAGTGTTCCTATCAACGATTTTGAAGAGGAGACTTGGACGACTTCGGCGGACGACGTTCATCGTTACTACGTGTCGGCCTGTCCATGGTTTTACACAATTTCTAGCGGACCTTCCAAAATGTGCGTGATAACGGAAAATTGGGCGTCGTGTTCGTCTTCAAGATGGGCTAGGGGAACGGGATGGAGAATCCCGTTGGTGCCGATGCAACTTTAAGCTTTGAACTTCTTGCCGTAGCGCTGCTACCTCTGCTAAGAGATCACCAGCCGAAGGTGGAGTAGCCGTGTCGACGGTTTGGACAGAAGGGTCAACCGTAACTCTTACATCAGGTGAGCGAACAGAACTAGACGACGGACACGGTGGTCCGGTGAAATGATTCATCATATCATCAGCAATATCTACAATTTCTGACAAAGGCTGCGATTTCGCAAGCGATAGCATAGCTTGCACATTTTCAGGCAAACGCTGAAGCCATAACTCTCGAAGCAGCGACTCGGCCATATGCGATCCTTGAAGAAGACCACGCATCTCTAACAATAGCGCAGATGGCTTACTAGAACCTAACTGTAGACCAGTAAAAGGTTTATGCAGGCGGGACTTCACTGAGGGAGTAAAACGCTTTATTACCGCTTTCTTGAGAAGATTATAACGGTCAGGAGAGCGAGATGTAATAGTAAGATCACGTAGAGCTATAGTAATATCAGTTGGCAGGCGTGTTAGCAAGTGATTAAACTTTGCAGAGTCAGTAGTAACATGCTTAGAAGTAAATTCAGCTTCTAAAATCATGAACCACAAAACGGGATCTTTTTCAATGAAGGGTGGAACTACGAGAGATACCGGTTGCACAGACTGTGAATCTTCACACTTTTTACAAACTGAAGTCATGGCTTGCGTGGAGAAACCAAAAAATGGAACGAACTCACCGGAACGCACTCGGGGTCACCAATTATGCAGCGCCTTGACGAATGCTACACAAGAAATCCGTAGCCCATTAAGACATAAGACTGCAGGATATAAAGAATGTCTGGAGAAAATAGCTATGTACAATAGCTATGTAAATATAGCCTGAGGAGAGTGGGAAAAGAGGGGGAAGCAACAAGTTACACCACGCTGGAGCGCAACAGCCGGCAACACGCGGGCAAGATGGAGGGCCAAGTTCAAAATGCAGTTCGGTATATATAGGCTTTTGAGAAGTGCAAATTAAAACAATATGTGTACAAGTCTGAAGGCGATGCTTGATGAAGTAAAATGTCATTGTCACTACACAGTTTCGAATGTTCAAATACATTAACTGGACAGCTTTGAGATATTAGTGCGATCTGCGAACTGGGACAACTTCTTTTTAGCTACCTACGTAGACGCAGCCGCACCCGTCCTATATCTAAATCTCTTCAGCTGCCTCGAAGTCCTCGCCCCACTCACCTGCAAAAGCCGCTTAAAGATGACAGCGAAATCAGCTAAGGCCTACGGTGTACTTAGGAAGATCAAATAATGCAAAAGCGATGCTGCAGAACTAAGGAATTTCACGTCCTTTTTCGCATGAATGAAATCCTAACTAACTGGCAAACTGCGCAGGAATCAACCGAGATTGCCGAAGAAAATGCCGCCCTCCAATCTAGCAATAAAACCAAGTCACTCGGGCAACTACTCCGACAAAGAAGCAATCAAAAGTCTACGCTGGTTGCCTCACTCAGGTTTTCTGACACATCCATTATTAGCGATCCATCAAATATATGTGAGACCCTCAATGGATACTTCTGCAATTCTTCCACTGACGCCAATGGAACTGCGCCTGCTTTGCCATCTAGGTGCACCAATGACTCACTCGACACTATTAAGTTTGACATGCGTTCTATCACCCGAGTAATCAGCTCAGTCAAATGCTCATCACATCCTGGTCCCGATGGTCTTCCCTCTGCGTTGCTGATACTCGGTGGCAAGAACATTCCAGCCCTACTTCTCAACCTATTCACGCTTTCCATGACTAACGGGATTTATCCAACCACATGGAAACATGCCATCGTCATCCCCAAACACAAAAAAGGCAGTCAGCAGAACATTTGCAACTATCGCCCCATTTGCCACACGCCTATAGCTTCAAGAATAATGGAACGAATAAATAAATAAATAAATAGGAATATTTCTAGACCTGCTAGAGGCTGCACCCTACAGGGTTCACATCAATGCTTACATAAATCCGATGCTCTTGCATGGAAGTAGGTAAAATATAAGTATATGTTCATCGTCAGCAATTACAAATGCATTGGCATTGTTTGATATACAGCTACTGGGTCGCAGGCGCCCACCTTGACATGTTTCTGGTTCCTGCGGGCGATATTGAACTCCTTGTTCTTTTGTGAAAACTTCGCGAAGGTGTAGTTGTGCATTTTTTCCTTGGAACAGAATCCAATTCGCCGAAAGTGCACGTTAAATTGAGCGCACATTAATTGGCCACTCACTTGCCCCAATTGTGCGCACATGGAAGAAATGAGTGAAGGGATTATAAGGCATACGAAAAGTTGAAAGCAATTCCGATAAATGCGGACAAAAATAGAAACAATTTGTTAAGAGAGAAAATAAAGCTGCGTGCCTCAGTAGAAACATACCAATTAACAAAAAAATACAGCCCTAGTTTTCTTACGCTGATATTGCTCTCCGGCGCAAAATTTCAACCTGAGTTATTCTCAGATAAAAGAATAAGCCTTTCTACAGTTAGAATACCGCTTAAAGTGGCGCAAAATTACACTAGTCTGGACCAGCTTTAGCGCCTGAATACGTTGAACGTAAACGCAACACAATACGTGCAGTAGTTTGCGAGTTATTCGTTATTAAATGATGGTCTACGAATAAGGTCATTTTTATTTTTCGCTAAAAATGGCTTTCTGCTTTGCAAGCAGATAGCAGAAAAAAGAAAAGATAAAATAAAAAGTAGGGAAGCGGCGTATGTTCTAGATAAGCATAGCTATCCAGAGATGCTCTAATTAGCCCGTAATACCCTGCGACAACTACGGACCGCGCAGGTGGCCGAAAAGTAAACTTTGCAGGCATACATGACAAATATATGCAGATAAGGGATGAACTTGCGCGGAAACGCTAGAAATCCAGCAAGGAATATTATATCTACATGGGAATTCAGGGGAGCTTGTAATTAACTCACGGTTAGAAGGCCACAGCATACCATTTTTCAGTGGATACTGAGCCACATAAACAACCAGTAAAACAGAGTTTAGCATTTTTTAAGCCTCTAAGCTTTTCTAAAGCTTACAATATGCCCGCATGAGCCAGGTCTACCTGAGTAACCCTGGGGATCTTTCAGATCCGTTGACAGATTTCGGCCTACAAAATGCACACATTACTTAGCTAAACATCACAAGATTTATCCCTTAGAGCCGATTTTCTATATTCATGAGGCTCTGTCTCTAACGTCAGTGAGCTATAGGAGCCAGCCACCAATAATAAAGAAATAAGCATGGAAAAATTTAGTAAAATAGTAAATATAGTAAAATAGTGAAAGAAACCATGCTCACCTTCCTACTTACTCGCAACCTCATCAATCGACAACAACATGGATTTCTGCCGTCTAAGTCCTGTCAGACCTGCCAACTTGAGTTCCTCAATCATGTAACTCAACTGATTGACAACAAGCAAGCACTAGCCATCATCTTCCTAGACATGACGAAAACCTTTGACAGCGTACCACATACAGAACTCTCGATGAAGATGGAATCATAAATAAATAAATAAATAAATACTTTATTCTCGACTATGCGAGGCACGCCCATGGAAGCATGATCAGATATGTACAACTGTACACACATTTTATGGCAACTGTGACAGTAACAGTGGAAAATTGGTCGTATGTCCATAATAAAATAAATAAATAGATAGTTTATTCTCAGTTTCATAGAGACGCACCAACTTAGGCATGATCAAGGTTTAAAAACTGTTGTGTATCACGATGATACATCGGGTTCAATCGTGTGTAGTTGAAACGGTGTCGGGAAGAGTTGATATGTGAATCTAGTCGGCTTGCCAGTATGTAGTTGTGGGCTGTGACTTTATTCAGTGGCGAGTCACATCCGCCACGTCGCAGTGTTGTTAAACAGACATTTGTGGCTTTTTATAGAGAGAACGCTTGCCAGGCGAAAACCCACCACGTCCTGCAACACTGCCGTGAAGCATTTTGAACATTAATGTTGAACTGGCAAAGCCGCTTGACGACTGGTTTCACCTTCGGTTTTTCGCGGGTTAATGGCTTCTAATTCCCTCTGTTATTTGGACAGGTAATTTGATCGGGGTCGCCATGATTTTTGAGGTCGGCGGAGGAGAGGGACATCGCGATTTTTCTTCGTGTTTTATGTCCAGGTGAGCAAAAGTTTCAATTTATCCGCTGTCCAGATTTTTCAGATGTATAAGGTATGGGAGTATGAGGATATGTCCAGTTCTCCATACTGGACAAGGGTTTTGGTGATTGTAGGTCGGTCCTTGCGGAGTTTTACCATCCTCCATGTCAGTGCTTTTGGGTTGTTACTTCCGTCTTTGGCCAAAAATGTTCCTCAGTCCAATCCCAGATCCCCAAAATATCCTGGACCTCAGAGTAAAGGGAAAGTGAGGGACAGCCGAGAGAAGACCGCAAGCACAGGCATGGAGTTGAACATTGTTAATGTCTTGTGTTATAACATTTGGGCTTGAGACAAAAGCATGTACACTGTGCAACAATAATTATGCTGAAAATGTCTTTCGAGTATCCTATAGAATCATTAGCCGTATAGGTGGATTGCTATCGCCTGCGTAGAGACAAGAGCGTTGCACCAGTAAGTAAAGTACGAGTATCCGTTTGATATGAGTCGATAGGTGCGTGGAGATAGATCAGAGAGTTAGCATGTTAGTAGTGATTGTCAGGTGCATGAACAGCACGTAGTTAGTGTAATTCGAGAGGGGGCATAATAAGCGAAAATAAATAGGTTGCGGCGAGAGAGTCTTAAAGATCAATTGGTGGCAGGGCAGCGGAGGGACTGGATGCAGATATTCTAAAGGACTAAAGGCTATTGAGATGCGGGGTGGCTATTAACAAGCACTAGATCATCGCATATGCATGATTCCAATGGCCATTAGCTATTTTGAAGAGAGATGCCGAATTTATGACGACCGACAGATGGTGGCGCTAGGAGTGACTTAGTCGCCAGATGTAGCTATTCCAATCAGACGCTTGTTCACTAGTGTATGCCTATAGGGTCGATGAGTGTACCTATAGGCCAGTGAAGGTAAGTGGTAGGTCAATAGATCAGCTAAGCTGTGACGCAATCAATCCAAGAGCATAAACGTTGTAAGAGTGAGCGAGCTCCGGATATCCGCAAAGTTAGATGGGAGCTATAGCGACTAGCTGCTGCTGAGCAGAGATAGTGGCTCTAGAAAAGAATGAATCAGTGGCTGCTGTAGCCATATCATTAAGACCTTTAACCAATACTGGATACCTACAGTTTCGATGGAGAAATCGACATGCGAGCGAAGCTTTAAGAAACAGACGGCAAAAGAGAATGAAGGTTGGAGAGTCAGGGAGTGGCTACTTTTAAGCTACATGGAGCCAACAATGATTAGCTGTTGTCAAGCGAAGTTGACGCGAGTAGGACGGACGACAAATATCGGCGCGCTAGGAGAAAGAAGAGTGACCAGCAATAGAGTTTAGACTAAGCATTCAGTTACTAGTAGATCCTACAGTGGCACATAATAAGTCAACAAACCATCTGAGCTGTGATGCAAACAATCCAAGAGGATGAACATTGTAAGAAAAGAGCGACTCCTACAGCGCTTCGGATATCCGCAGAGTTAAATGGAGGCTATGGCGACCAACTGCCGCTAAGCAGAGATATTGGTTCTGGAAAAGAGTGAACCAGTGGCTGGTTTAGCCATGTCATTAAGACGTTTGCTTAACACTGGATACCTACAGTTTCGCCGGATTAATCAACATGCGAGCGAAGCTTAAGAGAGACAGACAGGAAAAGAAAATGAGGGTTGGAGAGTCAGGGAGTGGCTACTTGTAAGCTACATGGAGCCAACAATGACTAGCTATTGCCAAGAAGAGTTGACCAGAGTAGGATAACGGCGCGCTAGGAGAGAGATGAATGGCCAGCATTAGAGTAACTAGTGGATCCTACGGTGGCACATAATAGGTCAGCAAACCATCTGGGCTGTTACGCAAGCAATCCAAGAGAATGAATATTGTAAGAAAGGAGCGACTCCTACAGAGCTCCGGATATTCGCAGAGTTAAATGGAAGCTATGGCAGCTAACTGCTGCTAAGCAGATATAGTGGTTTTAGAAAAGAATGAGTCAGTGGCTGGTGTAGCCATGTTATTAAGACGTTTGCCCAATACTGGATACCTACAGTTTTGATGAAGCAATCAACATGCGAGCGAAGCTTAAGAGAGACAGACAGCAAAAGAGAATGAAGGTTGGAGAGTCAGGGAGTGGCTACTTGTGAGCTACATGGAGTCAACAATGACTAGCTGCTGTCAAGAGGAGTTGACGCGAGTGGGACGAACGACGCATAGCGGCGCGCTAGGAGAGAGAAGAGTGACCAGCATTAGCGTTTTGACTAAGCCTTCAGTTACTAGTGTATCCTGCGGTATCTGTGGCAAACTGCACACTTGGTTCTCATCATACCTTGCAGCTCGCTCACAGTCAGTAATGTTTGAAGAAGTTATGTCACTTCCTACACCACTCAAAAGTGGCGTAATTCAAGGTAGCGTTTTAGGCCCTTTACGTTTCCTGCTCCATATCAATGACGTGTTCCAGGCTTTCAAACATGCGACACTCTACCTATTTGCGGACGACATCAAAATTGTCTTCCCATTTCATCCGTCAAACTTCAACACCGCCATTTCCCATATACAATGAGACTTAAGATCGCTACCTGCATGGTGCGACATATGGAAGTTGGCATTCACACCATCAAAATGCAATGTCCTTACATACAGACGCACCATGCCTCCCAATACCTTAACACTGCAAGGCACGCCATTAGGGAACTGCCTAACAGTGCGTGACAGGCGTGCACTACACCTGTTTGCTGAACTTCGCGGAACAAGTAGTTTATTCCGCAGCTAAAGCACGCTCTCTCATTGGTTACATCCTCAAAACCATGACAATACAGGAATCTAGAACTGTGCTCTACAAAACATATGCCCGGCCTCTGCTAGAATACTGCTCTATAGTATTCACTAACCTTACAAAATGCGACCGAATAGCCTTCGAAAAGGTTCAGCGTACCTTCACAAAACGCCTCCTGGAGCACTCAAGTCTAAGCTATCGTGATCGGTGCAACGCACTTAAGCTCGACCAGTTATGGCTGCGCCGATTGAAAACCAACCTCGCTTTCCTATACTCGCTCATTAACAATATCAGTGGGAGTAAACTACCCTGTCTCAGACTCATATATCACTTCGTACCCCCTACGTGATAGACCCCACTCCATTATCTTACCAAAGAACGCGCAGCAGCATTCAAATCAACTTCTACCTCTACAGATACGCACACGTATGGAATAGGTTACCTCTCACAATAAGGGCATCTAAGAATATAAACCAGTTCCGCTTCTCTATAACCAAATACCTCTCTGTCACACAAGTTTCCAAAATACTGAATATCAGTTCTCCTGAAGAAGAGTTCTTTGAAACTGGACCAGACCACTTATAATCGCCTCTTCTTACCATTCCACACTAACCTTTTCCCGACTCCTCATCTCTCCTCTAGCGCGCCGTTATCCGTCGTTCACCTTACTCGCGTCAACTCATCTATGCAGTGGCAAGTCAATGTTGGCTCCATGCGGCTTGAAAGGAGCCACTCCCTGACTCTCCAAACTTTATTTTCTTCTGCCCACTGTCTATCAAAGCCTCGCTGGCATGTTGATTTCTCCATCTAAATTGTAGGTATCCAACAGCATTCAAACGTCTTAATGATATGGCTACACCAGCCACTGACACACTCTTTTCTAGAGCCACTATCTCTGCTTAGCAGCAGCTAGTCGCCATAGCTCCCATTCATCTTTGCGGATATCCGGAGCCCGCTCCCTTCTTACAATGTTCACTCTCGGATTGTTTGCGTCACAGCTCAGTCGGTGTGTTGACATATTCTGTGCCACCGTAGGATCCACTAGTAACTGAAGGCTTAATCCGAACCCTATTGCTGGCCATTCATCTCTCTCCTAGCGCGCTGCTATCCGTCGTTCATCCCACTCGCGTCAAACCTCCTTGGCAGTAGCTAGTCATTGTTGGCTCCATGTAGCTCACAAGCAGCAACTCCTTGCCTATCCAACATTTATTTTCCTCTGACATCTGTCTCTCTAATCTTCGCCCGCATGTTGATATCTTCATCGTAACTGTAAGTATCCAGTAGTGGTCCAACGTCTTAATGACATGGCTACACCAGCCACTGAAACATTTTTCTCTAGCGCCACTATCTAGGCTTAGCAACAGCTAGTCGCCATAGATTAAATTACACTTTGCGGATATCCGGAGCTCGTTAGAAGTCGCTCCTTTTTTGCAAGTTCATTTTCTTGGATTGTTTACGTCACAGCTCAGGTGGTTTGTTGACCAATTATGTGCCACCGTAGGATCCACTAGTAACTAAAGGCTTAATCCGAACTCTATTGCTGGTTACTCTTCTCTCTCCTAGCGCGCAGTTATCTGTAGTTCAGCTTACTCGCATCAACTCTTCTTGACAGCAGCTAGTCAAATTTGACTCCATGTAGCTTCCAAGGAGCAACTCCTTGAATCTCCAGCCTTTAATTTCCTCTGACGTCTGTCTTTCTAATCTTCGCCCGCATGTTGATTTCTACATCGCAACTGTAGGTGTCCATTAGTGGTCCAACGTCTTAATGACATGGCTACACCAGCCACTGAAACATTTTTCTCTAGCGCCAATATGTATGCTCAGCAACAGCTAATCGTCATAGATTAGATTTCACTTTGCGTTTATCCCGAGCTCTGTAGGATTCGCTCCTCTTTTTACAAAGTTCATTTTCTTGGATTGTTTGCGTCACAGCTCAGGTGGTTTGTTGACCAATTACGTGCCACCGTAGGATCCACTTGTAACTGAAGGCTTAATCCGAACTCTATTGCTGGTCACTCTTCTCTCTTTTAGCGCGCAGTTATCCGTCGTTCATCTTACTCGCATCAACTCTTCTTGACAACAGCTAGTCATTTTTGGCTCCGTGTAGCTCGCAAAGAGCCACTCCTTGACTTTCCAGCCTTCATTTCCCTCTGACGTCTGTCTCGCTAATCTTCGCCCGCATGTTGATTTCTTTATCGAAACTGCAAATAAATAAAGGAATAAATAAATAAATATTTTATTTTCGACAAAGCGAGACACGCCTTTGGGGCATGATCAGCATATTGCATTATTGTACATGATAGCGGAATAAGCGGCACCAACAGTGGGAGTAGTAAAGTTGGAGACAGTAGTGTGGGCCCATAGAGCCCAAAGGTTGTATGTAGTCTATGTACACAGAATGCGAGAGGTAAAGATAGTAATCAGATCACTTATATGGTATGTTGATGAGGAACTAGTCCGATGAGGTCCCGTAAGCAATGTAGGTCAGTGAGTGAAGTATGAGGAAACGGGTGAAAAATACTTAAGAATAGTGGTATGTCACTAATCAGATATGTAGGCGTGTTCGTGCGAGAGCCGATATATGCACAGAACTTGTAAATGTGGTGTCGGTTAACTTGCCAATGTGTTAGGGGCGGTGACTTTATTGAGTGGCGAGTCACATCCGCCACGTCGCAGTGTTGTTAAACAGACATTTGTGGCTTATTGTAGGAAAAACGCTTGCCAGACGAAGACCCACCACGTCCTGGAACACTGCCGGCTGTTGATATAACATTGGCAAGATTGTATCTGACCGATTACCCTCGCGGATATTCGCAGTCACGTAACGCCAATTTGTTTCCTATGGCTGTGTAGTCGCCTTCGGAGTCCATTACAAGTGGTTGGAGCTGTTGAAGTCGGACGACTCAGGTGACTTGTATTGAATTGATCAGTTTCCTAGGTTCTTTAGTGTGTCATGATTATGAAGTGCGGGTTTTTCTTTGTTCTTTATTGAATCCGTGTCCATGGGAGCGTCGCAGGTACGTCTTCAGCGGTGTTCGGTGCAGGTAATGTTATCCTGTAGAACAAGGGTGAGAAGAAAAACGGACCGAGCAAACTGCCAACAAAATTGAACAGGACTATGTTATTGTATAAATATAAAATTTATGGTAAAGTTGTGCTGGCTGAAATCAATGGAGTGACCGATGAGCTGATGCTAGTGGTACCTATACCGCCAATGAATAGTTGCGATATGAGCGAAGAGAGACGCCAAACAAGAGAGGAAGACGTTAATGTGAGCTGAGATGCATGATAGTGGAGCCGAGAGGCAAAAGTCAATCAGAGACCGGAAATTCGGATTTCGGTAGGCGTTACAACGCATAGAGATAATGATTCAGACAAAGAAGAGTATCATAAGGTTGTAACTTATACCAATGAGAACTTGAGTCGATGGCAGCCGGTGCTCAAAATAAGAGAGGCCTTGGCTTGAGACCTATGGGCATTTGGAGCCTCAGAGGACTGACTTGGCCAAAATGTTTTGGAATGAGACGCACAGAAGGAATGGTAACCAAAAGAGAACTGGGATGTTGCGCTGACGCTAGTGATAACTATACCGCCATTGGACTGTTGCGATATAGACCAGAAGAGAGGCAAAACACGAGAGGGGACGTAATTGTGCGCTGAGAAGCATGAGAATGGAGCCGAGAGGCAAACCTCAACCAGGGACCTGAGATTGCAATTTCCGTAGAACGACCAAGCATGCAGATAATGTGTCAAACGGATGCGAGCACATAAGGCAGTTAATTATACCAATGAGAAAATTAATCGGTGGCAGCCGATCCTCAAAAGAAGAGAGGCCTTGGTTTGATGCCTATGGGCATTTGGGGACTGAGAGGCTGGAGTAGTCGAAGAGGTTTAAAACTGAGTACCACAGTAGCAAAGGGAATCAAAGGAAGCTTAGGATGTTGCGCTGACGCTAGTGATAACTATATCGCCATTGAACCGATGCGATATGGACCAAAAGAAAGGCCAAACAAGAGAGGGGAACGTAATTGTGAGCTGAGATTCATGATGGTGGAGCCGAGAGGAAAAAGTCAATCAGAGACCTGAAATTGCAATTTTGCAGGCGACCAAGCATGCAGGTAATGAGCCAGTATCATGAGGCTGTTTCTTATGCCAATGAGAACTGTAATCGATGCTCAAAGGAAGAGAAGCCATTGTTTAAGACCTATAGGCATTTGGAGCCGGAGGCCGGTGCGGTCCAGGAGGTTTAAGAGTGCGTGGCGCAGTAGGAAAGTGGATCAAATGTGGCCTAGTATGTTGTGCTGACGCTATGGGAACCTAAACCACCATTGAACCGATGCGATATGGACCAGGAAAGAGGCCACACAAGAGAGGGGACATAATTTTTATCTGAGAAGCATGAGAGTGGAGCCTAGAGTCAAAATTCAACCAGGGACCTAAATTTCAATTTCCGCAGAAGGACAAAGCATGCAGGTAATGTACCAGACTGAGGCAAGTACAAGAGGCAGTTAATTATACAGATGAGAACATTTGCCGACGGCAGCCGATGCTCGAATGAGAGAGGCCTTGTTTTGAGACCGATGGGTATTAGGAGCCTGAGAGGCCGGACAAGTCCAGTAGGTTTAATAATGAGTGTCACAGTAGCAAAGAGAATCAAACGGGGCTAGTAAGTTGCGCTGGCGTTAGAGGTACCTATACCGTCATTGAACGGATGCGATATGGACCAAAAGAGAGGGAGACGATACTTGTGAGCTGAGAAGAATGGTAGTGGAACGGAGAGGCAACAGTCAATCAGAGACCTGAAATTGCAATTTGCAGGGGTACAAGCATATTATAATGTATCAGATGGAGGCGAGTACATGAGGCTGTCTTTTATGCCAATTAGAACTTGAATCGATGTTGAAAGGAAGAGAAGCCTTGGATTGAGACCCATAGGCATTTGGAGCCTGAGAGGCCGGACTAGTCCAAAAGGTTTAGGAGTGAGAGCCACAGTAGCAAGAACATATAGCGACGTCTGGGATTAGGCATACAGATAATGAATCAGACGGAGACGAAAATCATGAGGCCGTTACCTATACCATTGAGAACCTTAATTGATGGCAGCCGATCCCCAGGGGAAAAGAGGCCTTGGCTTGAGACCTATGGGCATTTGGAGCCTGAGAGGCCGGAGTATTCCAATGGGTTTAACGATGAGTGCCATAGTTGCAAAGAGAGTCACACGGGAGCTAGTAAGTTGCGTTGACGTTAGAGGCACCTATACCACAATTGAACCGCTGCGATATGGACCAAAAGAGAGGCCAAACAAGATAGGGGAACGTAATTGTGAGCAGAGATTCATGATGGTGAAGCCGAGAGACAAAAGTCAATCAGAGACCTGAAATTGCATTTGCAGGGGACCAAGCATACAGGTAATGAGCCAGACGGGGGCCAGTATCATGAGGCTGTTTCTTATGCCAATGAGAACTGTAATCGATGCTCAAAGGAAGAGAAGCCATTGTTTAAGACCTATAGGCATTTGGAGCCGGAGACCGGTGCGGTCCAGGAGGTTTAAGAGTGCGTGGCGCAGTCGGAAAGTGGATCAAATGTGGTCTAGTATGTTGTGCTGACGCTGTGGGAACCTAAACCACCATTGAACCGATGCGATATGGACCAGAAAAGAGGCTAAACGAGAGAGGGGTATGTAATTGTGATCTGGGAAGCATGAGAGTGGAGCCGAGAGGCAAATTTATCTAGGACATTGATCTTTCGATTTAGGTAGATGGATCAAGGCAGCACAGATAATGACTCGGATCGGAGAACGAGAATCATGAGGACGATACTATCATAGGCCCGTTAACAACCTTAATCGATGGCAGCCGGTCCTCAGAGGAAAAGAGGCCTTGGCTTGAGACCTAAGGGCATTTGGAGCTTGAGAGGCCTGAGTAGGCCAATGGGTTTAACGATGAGTGCCATAGTTGCAAAGAGAATCACACGGGTGCTAGTAAGTTGCGTTGATGTTAGAGGCACCTATACCGCCATTGAACCAATGCGATATGGACCAAAGAGAGGCCGAACAAGATAGGGGAACGTAATTGTAAGCTAAGATGCATGATAGTGGAGCCGAGAGGCAAAAGTCAATCAGAGACCTGACATTGCAATTTGCAGGGGTCCAAGTATATATGATGTATCAGTCGATGCGCTATGA
>OX104066.1:33898694-33942166 GCA_944474145.2 Dicrocoelium dendriticum | reverse complement strand
GATATGGTTCCCAGGAATGAATGGCAGATTCTCCAGGGTAAGTAGTAAAATTGCTTAGAAATATAGGAAACCACGGCCAGTTGAGCGGTCAACGCGGATTGCAGAGCTCATATTGACCAATTGTTCTGGCTTTTTATTGCAGGATAATTTGTCTACCGAAGTCAAAATAGTTCTCCAGGCAAGAATAATGTGGAAGAGATAGCGTTTTTCAAACTGAACCCAAAGGTTCAAGCCTCGGCAAGTTTGTATCCGTGCGTGCTAACGAATAAGTTGTCCGGTTAGTAAGTTGTAAAATGGGCTGATAATCTTCCACTCATGGCCAGATAAAGGAACTTTGTGGCTTGTATTGGTGTCACCACGATGGACAATTCCTTGGGTGCGCGTCACCGTACCGGTGACAAACTATGGAAAAAAACGAAACGAACAGAAACAGCCACAAAGTCAAGGAAGGGATGCGTCTGGAATGCAGTCGATCAATTGCGGCGATGACCGAACTATTGTACCCCTATACATGTAATTGTTATTTAACTATCGCATATACATGTGTATTATAGGGGGCGAAATACGACGAGAAGCAAGCAGAACGCGGATCAGTAGAGAATGAAAGATTGTTCCAAAATAGGAATGAAAATGAAGAAAAGAGGGTGTGAGGGGTTTTAATGCGCATATGCTCAATCGGTTGGAACTAGAGAGAGGAGGACGAGGCGTGCAGGTTTTGGAAATGAATAGCACTCAGAAAGAGCAACAGGGACTCGTTGCCTTAGTCTCAAATTGGTAGGAATGCAAGAAGTCAGAGAGGTCAGGCGAATGTAAGTTAGCGTCGAATGAAGAAGGGATGCAACAGAAAGCACAGGAAGAAAAGTAAGGGTCGGTAAACAGGTTCTATTGAGGAGAAGTGGAAAAGCCGCCGACCTTCTTCAGGCGATAACTTATCCTTGTTAATATAAAGGATGAATAATGACTATTGATGTAATTAAGGTGAGGGTCACAGAGCTTTGTGTCAGCTGTAACTAGGTCAGTTATATTTCATAATTCCGGAAGGTCAAAAAACAAGAGACCGTTCAGACAAAACCAGGTAAGTCAGAAAGATGCAGCTAGGCCGCCAAATATAGCTAAGTATAAGGTAATGAGAGTCATCTTAAAAGAAGCAGGTTAGGACCGAAGAACTAAACAAAACGGCAGTTAGCCTTGGAGTGAAGTGAACAGGTCGTTGGGTCTGCTTAAAATGATCATAAGGGACATAGTAGTTAAAGCAGGGAGACTATAAGGACGAGAATAGAGTGTCAGTGCGCGGAAAGAGTTGTATAATTTAGATCTAAATAATGAAAGAGAGCATCGGCATAATGAGAAATGTTAAGGATGAAGGGGGATATAATAATATTGAATCATGACCAACAACACTTTTGAAGTAAAGGTTACAAGGCGGTACGTCGGCAGAGCCTAAGTCACTTAGATCTCAGAAGTCCGAGGTGGGTCAGAAAGTAGTAGACCGTTCAGACGAGTCCGGATAAGCCAGCAAGATGAAGTCAGGCCGCCAAATAACGACATGAATAACAGCTATGGGTGTCATAAGAAATATACCTTTCGGGACGGCAGCGGCTAAATGAAAAGCCAGTTAGCATGCCAAGGAAAGGTCTCGGACTGAGGGGAACAGAGAGTTTGGAATGTAGAGCCTAGAGTAATGACGTCTCGAATGTCGGGGAGCACTCAGAAACAGGAGACTGGTCAGCCAAGGGTAGATTAGAGCCAGGTCCGAAGGGATATCCGTCCAACTGAAAAGTAATGCAAACAGAGTGCGAACAGGAAAACGCTCAATTGAGGGGAAGTGGAAAAGCCAACGATGTTCTCAGGGAGATGTGAGCAGACCGATAAGTCTGCCCATCCCTGATCATTAGGGTCACAGTAGTCGGAAGCAAAGAGACCACTGAGACGAGATTAGAATATCAGCTCAAAGGGTAAAATCCGTACGATTTAGGTCTAATTACTAAAAGAGAGCATCGGCACAATAGGCATGTACAGGAAGAAAGAGGACATAGTAATAAGGATGAACTTTGGCCAACAATGCATTTCAGTTGAGGGTTACAGGACGTTACGTCGGCAGAGCCTAAGTCACTTAGGTCTCAGAAGTCCGAGGTGGGTCAGAAAGTAGTAGACCGTTCAGACGAGTCCGGATAAGCCAACAACATGAAGCTAGGCCACCAAATAATAATGAGTACAGAAGTAATGTGTGTCATCAGAAAGGAAGCAGCTGGGGACGAAAGTGCCTATGTGAAAATGCAAGTAGCCGGCCGAGCGAAATTTCGCAGGTTGAGAAGAACAGTGGTAAGACCTCAGAGCCCAGATCCTCAACGTCTCATTGTCCGGAAGTTATCAAGATGCAGGGTGTCGGACAGACAGGGCTACATTAGAGCCAGGCCCGAAAAGTTATCTGACAAATTGAAAAAGTGATGCAAACAGAGGGCGCGAAATGGAAAGAATCGGGAAGAAGCGGAAAAGCCTACAAACATCTCCAGGTGTTGTGAACAGACCTTTGGATCTGTCGATGATTCATCGGTAAGGCCTCAGTAGTCGGAAAGCAGGAGACCATTGAGACGAGACTGGAATGTCGGCTCATAGAAAGAAAGGCATATTATTAACGCCGGAATGGTGATAGAGAGCGTCGACAGTATAGACATGTTAAGTAAGTAAGGGATATACTAAGGGGGATGGATCGTGATCAGCAATGCTCTTGAGGCAAGAGTTACAGTGCAATGGGTCTTTAGAGCCTAGTTCATTTAGATCCCATAGGTCCGTGAGAGGACAGAAAACAGACTGAAACCGGGTAGATCATCCAGATAATGTTATGCCGCCAAATTAATGCAGGAATAAAGGTAATGAGTGGCATGAGAAAAAAGCACTGTGCCGCGTATGAAACTAAATGAAAAGGCAGCTAGCGTGCCGAGCAAAGATCTAAAGATAAGGAGACCAAAGTGCTGGGACTGTAGAGCTTAACTCGTTAACGTCGCTGATGTCTGGAAGCAGTCAGAAAGCAGTAGACCGGCCATACGGGGATTGATTACAGCCAACCCACGAGAGTTATCCGTCTAATTGAGGATGCGGTAGCTGTGTGATTACATGTCATATATGTGAGCAGGTCCCTGTTGCCAGAACTTGTCTACAGCAACGCAGCTGCCCAGAAGTTCCGCCACTTTTGGGACACTGAGTAATCGTTTTATGGTCGAGGAGAATTGCACTGCATTTGCTGATGCCCTGACTGTTCCAGGTAGCTTGTTCCATAAGTGCGCATTTCTATAAAGGAAGAAGTTTGAACGAATGTTGTGACGTGTCTTAGGGAGAGAGAATGAATGAGGTTTTTGGCGTATGGGGTAACGTGTATCACCCATCGGTTGAAGATTTTGCCTATGCATGAGTCATAGGTTTTGAGAAGTTTGTAGAGGATTACAAGGTTGGCTTTTAGTCTGCGCAGCCAGAGAGGCTCCAGTCCAAGCAGTTTGCAAAGTCCTTGATGGTTGAGCGTAGATGGACTGAGAAGGCGCTTAGTGAAAGATCGCTGGACTTTCTTGATCCTTAATCTAGCAACCTTCCGTGAATTGGAGATGACTATCGAGCAGTACTCTAAAATCGGTCGAGCACATACTTTGTAGAGCGCGAGCCGAGACTCTAACCAAGTAACAGCCATTGCTCTGCTGCGGCATTCCAGTTAGCAGATTTCTTCTCTACGCCGCCATTTTTAGGCCACTGAATATGCCACCACCCGGTAGCCGCTAGCGATCACTATATACCGCTTCATGTGCTGCTTAGTATCTCTGTCCGCACTGGTAACGTCTTAAGCTTCGATCATTTGGCAGCTATGGTCTCCTTCTTAGACAGGCACCACAAGTTGCGCATTGGACTGTTTCTGTTTGGAGACCAATCATCTAGGTTTCCTTCTGATAGGCATCAAAATAGAACAGAAGGTTCTGCTCGGCCAATTTCATTGGACTGTCAATTGCTTATGCTGTTGGCTTCCAACCGGTGTCCCATTGGTTTACGTCCCATGACCAATGAGAGTGTCAAAAACGCCAAAACAACATTCTTAGACTTGCTTTCTTGAAAGTACTGCACGCGAGTTCGAAAATATGCCACGCTACAATCTTGGTGCAATGCACTAACATGCGTGTAAAATGTATAGTTGTGCGACATTGTAGTAATCCCACAGGTTTTGTCGGTTTACCCTTAAGGAGCTGCTTTCTCTAACAATCCGAAAATGGCCTTTGGTTTTAAGCCTGGCTTTACTGTTTGGAAAGTGTTGCTCGATGAGCAGGATTGCTTTTAGGGTATACCCTGTGATGAGTGCCATTTTTAACAAACTGCGCCACCGCACATTTCCATAAAGCAACATATATCATGATCGCTCAATGAGTGTCCCGATCCGTGCGCTCGAGTGACCCATGGTGCTGACAGGGTAGTAGCTGCCTTGCACCGTCGAGATCCAAAGACTGCGGAATATTCCAATACAGGGTGCTTGCCGCTGCTATAAATCTGGACTGGTCGGCTCGCTAGAAGTTGCGGCGACGTGATCTCTGGTCATGAATCGTAAGGCAACCTGTCCACTGGTAGATGTGTAGCAGTCTGCAGATTCCCAGTTCGTCTGTGTAAACTTTTAACTAAAATTATTTCCTTGTACACGTAGGCAACCGGTGTGGTTTGTTGAACTGATTGCTGAGTTCGGATGTTTGACTTGCTCATCGTCAGTTTGCTTGGCGCTCGTTTCGGTTGCGACTTGCGACTGCCCTGTTGCGGTGCATGCTCCGTTTCCCTAGCTAGAGTGTCAACGGTGTCGTTCCTTTATAGCTAGATAAAAGGGAATCTTTTAGTGTACCAAAAAAAGTTTCCATGCAACTCGTTCTGTCTTTTTGAATCGCTCCGGGCTCCCGGTACAAGCAACTCTCTAAATTGGTGACCCCGTCTTCGGAACAATCGCAGCGCCGGATATTTCGAGAATTTCTCCGGTGAGCTCTTTCCACTTATTTTCCATATTTTGCGGTTTAGTTTTGCATACGGAAGCCTGCTTTTTGGGTCATTTTGTAAGCCATGGAATCTGTAGGCCGTACACTGGTAGTACAATCATGACAGTAAACGTAGCAAACTGGACAGAAACTAGACAGCAGTCCAGTCCAGGTATTAATGCGTTACTTGAAGCTAAATGCATTCAACTTGATACTAGTTAAAAATAAATAATCGGTGTGCTTCATAAGGGATATTACTTGACCATAACACGTGTGGTTTAAATGCATCAGTAGGTCATTTTAGTTTTACAGTTTCGGTTTATAAATAAATACATAAACTTTTATTCTCGACAATGCGAGGCACACTTTTGCAGGCATGCTCATGTTTAGCTAACCTAGTGTGATCAAATATGTACAAAAAGCACATGTTTGGCATAACAGTGTATGTAAGTGTGTGGGTATATATATACGTATGTAATTGTGTATGGATGTAGCTTGTGCCTTTGAAGGTGCCGCAGCATTTCTGACTGTTTGTTATCGTCAGGAAGGTGAGCATAAGCGAATGATGTCCGTGGGTTGGATAGCACTTTCCGGATATCCACGGGCCAGTGGCTTTAGTTTGTGGCGAGTCACATCCGCCACGTCGCAGTGTTGATAGCAGGCATTTGTGGCTTTTTATAGGGAGAACGTTTGCCAGGCGAAAACCCACCACGTCCTGCAACACTGCCGCAAAACTATTTGCTGGAACGGGTTAAACCTGAACCACCCAGCTGGCACCACGAGGAGGTAGTTCTGCTAGACAGCTTGGTCGCTGCTGCCGCTTGGTTTTGCGCCATTCTTTAGCTCCTTTGCTACTGCGTTTCCTCAGGCACACGGACCAGGTTTTTCAATTATAGCTTGTTTGAAACATGTATTAATTTTCAGCATGCCACGTCGAAAAAGTTATCAATTAACTGCCGTGTTTCTGTAACGTAGCACCGTTTCCCGTGCAGCAAAAATTAATGACCTCAGGATTTAGATACGAAAATGTGCTTCTGTTAGCAGGTAAGCGACAATAGGGTAAGAGGATTTGTAACATACAATACTTATGCTTGCTCACACAGTGCAGCCAGCTGATAACGTTACCAACTGCTGTGAAGATGACAGGGACCCCGATGAACTGGTCCATAACTTGAGGAAACTTATTGCAATATCTTAGGATCCAGCGTCATTTGTTCGTCTACTGTCGTTGCCTGCGCCACTGTGCTTGAAAATTTTGCCAAAGGATCACAGGACACTGCTGCGGACTCCGCGGAACTCCCGCATACAAACAGGCAAGCAAATATGGACGGTATTGTACAAGGTAGGTTGACATACAGTACTCCAGGAAAACAACAAAGGCAGCATTCGGCAACGCGTGGGTGATGCAGCCTCGGATGCTGACATTACACGCCATATCAAAACGTGTGCATTCTGCACAGCACAAGTGAACGTCTGTTGAGCAAACTACAGTATGCATTGCAAACGACGTGAGTCCACTGCTTCATTATGAACATCTTACCCTCCTACGTTGTCCATCGCCGAAACGGATTAACCATCTTGACAATGCCGCTTTCTGCTACTAACGATGCTTGTACCACACACCTTCATGTACATAAAGCATTCTTATACCCCGGTTGTCATTTTCTTTCGCCTTGTGATGTTCTCAGGTGCGCGGTAAGCTCCATTTCGTTTTCTGTCCAACAGCTTGAAGCGCCGCCTAGGTGTGTTCCCACGTCCAGCAAGTATGGCAACAAGTACTGCGTGAACTTTGGGTTCGAAACGTCAATATATTCCTTAGGTACGAAGTGCGTATTAGTGTGCTGTCCGTATTCGGATATCCATGGTAGGCAAGCAAGGTTTCTGGACCTACCGGATTGCCAAGCATCGTGGTGAATTTTTATTGGTCAACGCTTACATCATTATCATTGATTCGCCATAAACTGGACAAAATGCCATTTAGCCGTCTCACAGTACAAGATCCTGTCCAGTTTAGCGTAATGCTCTCATAGGAACGTTTAGGAGACTCATCTGGGCAGGATAAGGACATGTGATACCAGGGTAAAGTGGAGTCGCTGCTAAGCGTTGTATCTCTCTCTGTGCCACCTTTTGGGGACATGGATCCTCGTTTATGGTTCGCTCATCTTGAGGCCGTTTTATAACCACAGGACCAATTCCGACTACGCGCAGTATAGCAAGCTCCTGTCCTTTCTCCCCAAGAAGATATTAATGCAGGTTCATGGCGTTATCATCTCTCAGACCAAAAACCGCCATGAGGTGCTCAAAGACGCCACTATTAAGCGTGTTATGCCCCCTGAGAAAGTTCGCCTGCAGCAGCATTTCAAGGATCTGCAGCTGGGCAACAAACTGCCCTCAACCCTGCTACGGGAGATGCAGCAACTCCTTGCTTCCTCAACCATGGACGAGCCTTTACTTCGCGAACTATGGCTACAACGGCTACCGGAAAGCACGCAAGCGATTCTCGCTACAGTGAGCTCCGTTTCGCTCACTCAACTAGCAGATTTAGCAGATCGAGTTATTGAACGAGCACAGCGAAAAGCCGACGCCAGCTAGATCAATGCCGTCGCGTCCAAGGGCATTTCTATCACTGGGTTACAGTCAACCATAGAAGCCCTGCAAACACAAGTTGCCACACTTAGTCGCCACGTGCAACAGCTTACTATAAACCGTCGTCGTCATAACCGCTCAAAATCGTCCTTCAAACTTTCTAAGTCTAGCAACAGGCAGGCTAGCTGTTGGTACCATCAGCGTTTTGGTACCGCAGCTCATAGATGTGTACATCCTTGCAACTTCGCCGAACAACAGGGAAACTTCTCTGCCGGTTCGTAACGTCGACGGACGCGACCGGCCAAAACCAAAGTCGCCTCATCCATGTTAGGGATTTAACTTCCGGCACCGAGTTTCTAGTCGACACAGGAGCCGAAGTTAGCGTTGTACCCCGTAGCCCAGATGAGGTCGCCTCACCATCGCCGACCTAGCTGCGTGCCGACAATGGCACACCAATCGCAACTTTCGGAGAAAGGCTGCTAACGCTTAATTTAGGCCTCCGGCGAACCTGTCGCTGACCTTTCATAGTAGCAGCCGTGCCTTTTGCCATCAAATGCATAGACTTTCCTCAACGCTTCGACCTCATCGCCGACGCTAAAAAGAAGCAGCTTATCGACTCCAAGACACAGCTCAGTGTTAGCGGGACTAGCCTCAGCGTGGCTGCTATCACTACCATTCGCGTCCTACCTCAAGCTTCACAACCTTTTATGGAACATTTCAACAAGCATCCTGAACTAGTTGGCGTCCTGAACGATTTGCCTCCTGTGACCTCAAACTTCATGCACTTTATTTGCACTAACGTTCCACCTTCTTCGACCCGACCTCGCCGACTAGCCCCGGACAAACTCAAAGCTGCTAAGGCGGAATTCGAGCAAATGCTCGAACTGTGAATAATCCGCCCTTCCAAAGTCTATGGGCATCACCATTACACATGGTACCGAAGAAATTCGGTGACTAGCGCCCCTGCGGTGACTACAAGGCACTTAACAAATTTACCGTTCCGGTTAAATACCCCATTCTACACATGCACGACTTGACCTCAGCTCTAGCTGTTAAGTCTATCTTTAGCAAAGTCAAGACTGCCATCATATACCTGTGGCGCCAGACGACATTGCTTAAACGGCCGTCATCAAGCCATTCGGCCTATTCGAGCACCTAAGAATGCCTTTCGGCCTCAGTAACACTGCCCACACTTTTCAGCGTTTCATTCATGAGGTAACACGAGTACTCGAAGGTGTTTATCCTTATCTAGACGACATTCTCATCGCGAGCCCTTCTGAAGAGAAACAGCATCATCTCGACGCTCTTTCAACGTTTAACACAGCATCTGGGTACCGTCAACCCCAATAATTACAAGCTTGGCCAAAGCTCTATCTACCTTATTGGCCACCGCATATCCGCCTCTGGTGTCAAAGCTCAGTCCGACAAAATCCAGTCACTGAAGAACTATCCTGCTCCCAGTTCCTTCAAAGTGTTACGCCGATTCCTTGGCCTGGTCAACTATTATAGACGCTTTATTCCTAACTGGGCGAGCATTGTTTAACCAATGACTGACTTCCTAAGCGGTAAACAACGGTCGTTTCACTTTGCAGACGACGCTAGACTGCTTTTTGAGAAGCTCAACGACGCTATCTCCACGATAGCGCTTCTCGCCCATCCGGACACACCTGCAACACACTCCCTTACAACTGACGCACCTGACACTGCCGTCGGTGCAGTTCTTCACCAACTCATCGACCATCGATGGATACCTCTATTTTTCCTCTCGAAACGTTTACAATCCGCCGAATCTCGTTGCAGCCCCTTCGGCAGGAAACTGTTAGCTATTTACCTAGGTATCCGACATTTCCGTCATTATCTCGAAAGTCGACATTTTACAGTCTTCATTGACCACAAGCCATTGATCTACGCAATCAATGGCGCAGGAAACTGGACAGCTAGACTACGTTTCATAGTTAATGACAGACGTACGACATGTCTCAGGTGTTCTCAATCCCTTCGCGGATGCGCTTTCACGCACTCAGTAGATCAGCTTATCGCCCGGCACCAACATTGATCTACCCGCTATGGCTGCTGCCCAGCAAGCTGATCCCGACATAGACAAGCTACGACGCAACACCTCGTTGAAACTACGCGAAGTCCCACTAGCTTCATCTGAGGGGACCATGCTTTGTGACGTCTCACAAACTTCTCCCTGCCCCGTAGTTCCTATTTCGAGGCGTCGACTTGTTTTCAATGCTTTACACAACCTTCCTCATCCCGACATACGTTTTTCGCAGAATCTCGTAACGGAACGCTTCGTATGGCCCAACTTTATTCGCGATGTCCGACTTTGGGCACGCGCATGCTTAGCATGTCAGAGCGCCAAGGTATACAACTACACCAAAAGCCCACTTGGCGCCTTTCCCGCTCTTGGCTCACGTTTTGCACACGTCCATGTCGACCTGGTCTGACCTGTGCCTCTATGCAAAGGCTACGTTTACCACCTCACTTGTGTCGACCGATTCACTCGTTGATCAGGGGCGATTCCGATAGTCAACTGCTCATCTGAGATGGTTGCGCAAGCTTTCCTAGTACGCTGGGTAGCTCACTTCGGTTGCCCAAGTGTAGTTAGCACTGACAGAGGATCACACTTTGACAGATACATCAACAAACTGCTCAACGTTTTTGGTTGCCAACATAACCGAACCACCGCATACCACACCGAAGCTAATAAGATGGCAGGAAGGTTCCATCGGCAACTCGAAGCATCATTCTGTGCCTAATTTGGCACATCTTGGCACGAAGCACTTCCGCTCGTTGTCTTAGGCATAAGAAACACGATTACTGTGGCTTTGCACGCCACTCCGTCGTCGCTAGTCTTTGGATGCGCACAACGCTTGCTTGGTGAACTCCTCTCACAAAAGGCGCCAACAACCTTCGACTATGGCGACTACGCAGCTCGCCTATCTCATCACATGCGACAGCTTCAGCCTGCGCAAGCCAGAGCGCAGGGCTTGCATACCAACGTGGATGAACGGCTTACTACTTGTACGCATGTGTTCGTTCGCACTGCCAGCGTACGCCAACCACTTCAACCTCCTTACTCTGGTCCGTACCGTGTAGTACGCAGAAGCGACAAAACGTTTACCATTGACTAAAACGGTAAGACTGAGACAATCAAGGTCGATCGACTTGAGCCAGCATTCCTCGACAAGTCGGATCCTTTGGTACAGCAAGCACCTTCATAGGCTGCGCCATCACAGCTCGCACCGCAACCAAGGATGAGTCAGCTCGCTCCAGCAGAACCGACAACCTCAGGCGACAACACTCCAACTCCACTTACCATCAATCAACGCGGTAGGAAGCTCAAAACTCCAGTTCGTTTTTCGGACTTTGTTAACACTTACTATTTTACACAGCACCAATCTCTGACATTTCTGCTCTTACCATGCGTTTGTGAAAATCCAGAAAAAAATATAAAAACGTTTTGAATCTACCAATAAAGAGCAGAACCTTCTGAAAACACAAAAGCAGCTTTGCACGTTTTTCGCTTTGCATTCTTTTATGTATTGCTATGCATTTACGCTGCTTTATCATTTTGCGTTCGATATACACCGCCGGTTGGTTGCACCTCGGTTGCACATTTTGCTGGATCCGCGCCGGTCAACTGGAAGTGGAACGAACTTGCTGTTCAACCGCCTACGTGAACTTTACTAACTGTCCCCCCCACAAAGAGTTATTTACCGTTTCGACACCGTGGGGATGACACTGGTGGGGAGCCCGCTAGGGTAAGTTTGCATGGTTCTTCCCCGCAGGTGCATCAGGTTTCCCAACCTAGTCTCGCAGAAGGCTGGCCCGCGACGGACAGTTCTAATGTAGATCGTACACAGTCCCTTCTGAAAGAGGACTATGTAGTAGTCTGGAGATTCCCCGCTTTGCCTGTGTAACGTCCTAACTAAAAGTTTTTCATTGTACACCTAGGCAACCGGTGTGGTTTGTTGAACTGATTGCTGAGTTCGAATGCTTGACTTGCTCATTGCCATTTTGCTTGGCGCTCGTTTCGGTTGCAACTTGCGACGGCCCTGTTGCTGGGCATGCTCCGTTTCCTTAGCTATAGCGTCAAATTTGTCGTTTCTTTATAGATAGATAAAAGGGAATCTTTTACTGTACCAACAAAAATTTCCCTGCAACTCGATCTGCCTTTTTGAATCGCTCCGGGCTCCCGGCACATGCGAGTCTCTAAAGATGACAGAGTGGTCACTCTAGCCTAGAGCATAAAGGATCGTGTATTGTACAGGGAAACATGTTCTTTCACAATTTTGCAACCTTGAAGTTTTCCGTTCTTTTAACCTTCAAAACGCCCACTTCTTGTAATGGCGACACTTTCGTTGACACAACTCGTGCTGCTGAGTACCTTACTGCATCGTTGCTGGCTCTGGTTCATTTGTATTGACCTGGAGATTGTTCTGTTTGTCTGTGTAAAATATTATTACCCTTTAATATCATTCGGTACATAGACAACTCAGGAAGCTTGCCTGTTCGGTGAGTAAGTGTGTTTGAGTTATTCAGCAGAATGGCATTCGCGCGCTTCTGCCTTTTCCGCTCTAAGAGCCTAGAACCATTTTGCGGTGCTTTCAGCCGGCACGATTGTGCGTTTTGAAAATAAACGTCTATTTCGCCCATATATCCATCTTTATCTGACGTTTCTTTGAGGCGGGACGAACCTGACATATGGTGACCGAACGATTCCTCTATAATTGGTGCCCCCGACTGAAAGTTTGGTAAGCCACTTACTAATTTTACTTTCCAGGCTACATGAGTTTTGCGGTACATCTATCCATTTTCATAATTTTGTGCATAATTCGGGTTCTATAGCGCTTAATTTTATCATTCTTTCTACTATGAATACATGTCACGCAGTTCGTGAGCGCCAGGTTCAAATTCAAGCGCGACTGAAACGATACGATTATCCCCTGTGTTCCTTCCTTAGTGGATCCTTGATCCAGATGTTGGCACACTTGGAAACACTGATGGACCTAAAACAAAGACCGCATCATACCCAGGACAAGCAATTAATGCCCACGTATCCTGCCTTTGCAATCACTACTGGGCAGATTGCGTGAAGTATGAAAGAGTAAAAAGTAAACACAAGAAGCAAAAAGAGAAAGTAGAAAGTGTTAAACAAGTAAAATACCAAGATAGTTGATTCATTATAAAAGAAGTGACAGTTGAAGGTGGGTCAGGAAAAAGGAAAGGTTTGTTGTTGCCACCCAAGAGCATAGAGCTGGCGCGAAACCCTCAACAATTGGTTCCATAACAAGTTGATCTGGAAGAGGCTTTCAGCTATCTTTACCTCTGCGCGGCAGACTAGTTTCCTTCCCAATCCCATCAGACCGTGGTTTATGCAGTTTCAATGTGTGGCAGCGGTGAGTAGGTAAAGAATCGGTACTACTAAGTTCTGAAAAGTAAGGGCCGATCTTAACCGTCATGATACGAATGTAAGAACCAGGCCCCCTCTTATCTCCACGAAAGTGCATTGAGTACGTCCCCAAACAAAACAAGCTTTCAGGATACTCCGTCCCCGTTGACCCTGCACTAACCGAGTGTCCAATCGTACCACCTATTCAAAGTCCATTTGCTCGCGGACAAGACACGGTGGACAAGTCTGGGTACAATATTCTAGGTGGGGTCGGACGGGCGCCGAGAATAGCTTCAAAACAAACTGGCATTTAGGATTCCGAAAGAGCGGCGGATGAATCACATCACACGAAACTTCCAACAAGCAGCCCTCTTCCACTTCTCGCCAGACTTAAGTGCTGATGTGTGTACGACCCATAAATCAACCTGATGAGTGACAACAAGGATCGCACCACCGCCGACAACATATCGGGTGGGAGGAGTAGCAGCCCCGACTCAGAGAACAGGACACTTGGCCCTGTTTATGGGCATCAAGCACAAGGCATACCATTCTCAGAACCTATCCAAAACACCCTGAATTGCCTCAGGACCCCCTGGGATATCCACACTATTCCAGAGCTTGAGGTCATCAGCAAACATTAGTGATGCCACTTCTAGCTCCCCGGCAAGTCATTTACATAGGTGGCGAAAAATAGTGGCCTCAATACCGAGCCCTGTAAGAACGCTAATAACGACACCTGAGCAAAAGGCTACGCCTCACCCGTACGCAGTTCCATCCCCTCAAGGAAGTCAGACACATTTAAGAGCGCGACCAGATATGCCGTAAGATCCCAACATTTGTGAGAGTCAAAGATGAGGAACAGTAAGAAAAGCTTTCAAAAATCCGTGAATAGAACGTCTACCGCTTCGGCCCAGCTTTCACGAACTACAAGCTGATTAGTCTGACACGAAAATCCCTTGCAGAATCCATGTTGCGCCACACTGAGAAGGTTAAATCTATCCAGGTGGGTTTCCACTGAATCCATTATCAGCTTTTCAAGCAATCTGACTACTACGCTTTTCAAACCAAAACGCCGGTAGTTCGCGGGCAGAGCGCTGTCACGGCGCTTAAAAATCGGATAGATAATTGCCTCCTTCCATTCCGAAGGTAGGACGCAGCTGTCAAGCGATATGGAAAACACGCATGTGAGATGACCAGTCAACTCAGTAGCCAGCTCATGCAACAGTTTCGGATGAATTGAATCAGGACCGGAAGCTTTAGTGGGATTAATGTCTTGCAGTAGCTCGAAAACCTGGGTCACCGTTATGTTAAACTTGGCTAAGCAAGTATCCTCTGGAACTCTCGAAACCAATTCAACCTGTGGTAAAGAGGTCTCCCGGACAAAGACCCCAGTATATTGGTCACTAAGTATACAAGCCTTGTGATGGTCAGTTTGCGCACGGGTCCCGTCTGCTCGCAATAACGCTGGTATAGACAGTCTTGCTCCGCTGCGTCTTTTAACGTAGACCAAATCTTTCTGGAATTAGCTGCGGCCGAGTCCGCTAAACCCTGTTCGTACTGGAGACGAACAGTCCTGAGATGTTGCTTAGATTTATTTCTAATCTCTCCATACCTATTATAGGTACTGGCTGATAGAGCTGCTTAGTAGGTTCGCCAGTATCTAGCTTGTTTCTTGAGTAGGTACTTGCATGTGATATCTATCCGCGGAGGATGTGCCCGTAACCCGCTTTTCCCCATGAGTTGAATATAGGGTGGAAACCACGGTAAATAAATAAATAAATAAACTTTTATTCTCGACAAGGCGAGGCACACCTTTACAGGCATGATCATGCTTGGCTAACATAGTGTGATCAAAAGTGTACAAAAATACATGTTTGGTATAAAAGTGTATGTAAGTGTATGAGTGTATATACGTATGTAATTTTGTATGAATGTATCTTGTGTCTTTGAATATGCCGGAGCATTTTTAACTGTTTGTTATCCTCAGGAATATAAGCATTAGCAATTGATGTCTGCGAGTTGGCTAGAACTTTCCGGATATCCAGCGTGCTTGGGTGTATATACGTATGTAATTTTGTAAAAATGTACCTTGTGTCTTTGAATATGTAGGAGCCTTTTTGACAGTTTGTTATCCTCAGGAATGTAAGCATAAGCGATTGATGAGGTAGTGAAACTTGATGCAGCTGCTGAGGGAGAACCAGGCGATCGGACCCTAGCGGGCTCCCACCCGTGTCCTCCCTAACGGTGCCAAAAACACAAAATGGGGGAAGTACGTAAGCGTTAAATGTTCGCGAGTTCGTGGAGGTCAAATGTTCGCTTCAGACATGGCGTCTCCTCCGGTTCATGCATGGAAGGTAAACGGAAACAAGAGCAGTGAAGATGGAGGTGAGGGCAAAAGCAAGAGTGACACTTACCGGATGATGTAGGCGTCAGGCAAAACGCAGCTCTTTTGGCGTTTTCAAAACGTTTTGTTCCTTTTGGGTTTCAAAACATTATGTGTTCTTTTTAGGTTTTCAAAAAACTTCTGTCGGTATTTTGGTGTTTTCAAAAGCTTTTGGGGGGTTTGGTACGTTGTTGGTTAAAAGGGAAAAGAAAAACGATAATTAAAGTGAAAGAAACACTAATCCCTTCATCGCGCTGGCCAATGAACGCGTCTACCCGACCTAGTCGACTTGTTCGAATCAGAAGAAGGCGTCGTCTTAGACGTCCTATCGGATCGCAAAATTAGAGGAACTGCTGAAAACGTGGCAGTTGGTTCGATGGGAAGCGGTGGAGCTGAAGTGGAAGGCTTGGTTGGAACGTGATACTTGGGTGCAGGGATATTGGAAGCATGCGAGTCTTCCATCATAGGCTGGGTTGATTCTTCAGAAGACGAGCAAGGGTCTTCATTGAGCTCAGGTTCCACGTGGGCAACCTTGAGACGATCAATTGTAACGGCTTCGCGTTTACCGTGACGGTGGATGATAAAATCGCGGTCCTTACGCTGCAGGACCTTGAAAGGACCTTCGTAAGTTCGCTCCAGTGGTCTGCGGAGACCATCGAGGCGGAGAAAAACGAAAGGACAATGCTGCAGGTCTTGTGGAACAAAAGATTTGCGTTGTTGTTCTCTAACGTCGGGAAGCTTGTACTGACGCATGCTCGTGGCTAGCTGACGTGCATAATTTGCGTCGTAACGGGGCATTCTGGGACTAACGGAGAAGAAATCGCCAGGTAAACGCAGTGGTTGTCCATATACTAACTCGGCACTAGACGTACGTAGATCGGCCTTTAGGGCTGATCGGATCCCAAGGAGGATCATAGGCAGCAACTCAGTCCAACTCAGCGCATTGGCGGCGCTAAGTGAGGCTTTCAACTGTCGGTGGAAACGTTCCACCATGCCGTTCTCTTGCGGATGATAGGCGGTCGTGCGAATGCGTTGGCATCCAATGAGTTTAAGGAGATCGTTAAAGGTCGTAGATTCGAATTGTGGACTGCGGTCTGTAGTCACTGTGACTGGACAGCCGTGTGAAGTGACCCAGCGCTTGACAAAAGCGCGTGTTACGGTTTCCGCAGCTACGTCAGGGATGGGAACGGCTTCGGGCCAACGGGTGCAACGGTCGATCATGGTCAAAATGTAGACCATCCCTTTGGACGACGCCAGAGGTCCTACTATGTCGAGATGGACATGGGCAAATCGCGCTGAAACGGGCGGAAAGCGACCAAGCGGGGCGGATACGTGCCGCTGAATCTTGACTTGCTGGCAGGTGAGACGGCTGCGTGCCCAGCGCGTAGTATCGCGTTGCATCCCCGGCCAAACGTATCTTTTAGAGACAAGCTTAGCAGTAGCTTTAATGCCTGGGTGGGCGATATTGTGGAGGGTGTCGAAAACGATACGGCGAAAAGTTTCTGGAACGACGGGTCGAGGTCGTCCGGTAGATGTGTCGCATAAAATGGTACCATCAGATGACGGCAAAGGATGCGGGGATATCTTCAAAGAAGAATCGCGAGGTTCCAAAAATGTTTGGTCGTTTGATTGCGCGGCAGACATAGCAGACAAGTCGATTGCTTGCCCGGCAGGGCCAATCGCAGATACGCTAGAAAGAGCATCAGCGACGACGTTTTGTTGGCCAGAAATGTGTCGGATCTCAATCGAGAATTGAGCAATGAAATCCAACTGACGAATCTCACGTGGTGAGTGTCGAGCTGATTGATTTCGGAAGGCGTAAATAAGCGGCTTGTGATCGGTGAAGATAATCAAGGTGTTACCTTCAAGGACGTGCCGGAAATGTCGAACGGTAGAGTAAACGGCTAGCAGTTCGCGACTGAACGTGCTGTACTTAACTTTTGCAGGTTGTAAGCTTCTAGAGTAGAAAGCAAGAGGTTTCCAGCCTCCATTTGTACGTTGCTGTGGGACAGCGCTAATGGCGGTGTCCGAGGCGTCGACAGCAACACTAAGTGGAGCGTTCGGATCGAAGTGATGAAGCATAACGGCTTTAGCTAAGGCTTCTTTTCTGGCCTTGAACGCTTCGGCAGCAGCAGCAGTCAATTCCACCTGGCCGTTTTTACGTCCACGAAGTAGGTCGGTTAGTGGACTTAGCAAATTGGCACAGTGTGGAAGAAAAGGTCTATAATAGTTGAGCATGTCATTAAAACGACGAATAGTGGCTAACGTAGTCGGAATCGGAAAGCCTCTGATGGCGCGGACTCTATCGTCTAGAGGCCGTATACCATATTGATCAATATGGTGGTCAAGGAATTCGAGGGAAGGCTGCTGAAATACGCATTTATCAAGGTTGACAGTGATGCTATTAGCGGCCAGCCTTTCGAAACGTATTTTGAGATGTTCGGCGTGCTGTTCTTAAGACGCGCTGGCAACTAGGATATCGTTGATATATGCATAGACGAAATTTAGATCTTTAATGACTGAATCGATGAGTCGTTGAAAAGTCTGGGCTGCCTTGCGAAGACCGAACGGCATACGCAAAAATTCGAACACCCCGACCGGCGTGATTACAGCAGTCTTCGGGATGTCTTCCTCAGCGACTGGAATCTGGTGATACGCGCGAGCCAGCTCGATTTTCGAGAACACCCGGGTGCCGCGCAGGCTTGCCGTGATGTCCTGAATGTGTGGAATCGGATATCGGTCGGGAACAGTAACGTTATTGAGCGCGCGGTAATCACCATATAGACGCCAGTCTCCTGACCTTTTGGGCACTATGTGGAGCGGTGCTAGTGGGGAAGTCCATGAACTGGTTGTAAAGGTAATCACCGTAGCTTCGCCCACTCGCCAAAGCAATCCAAAACATATATTCGCTCATTTAGAGGCAATTTGTGAACTTTGTAGCGTTAAATCTGAAATAATAAATAATTTCGTAAGCTCGATCTTGCCGAAGTCTATATTCCTGAGATGAAAGCGTAAATTGCCGCGCTCACCAAGAGGTTTACCGATTTCGCAACTTCTGGAATTAGCTGCCGATGTCGATCTTCAAATCGCCAACGTCCGGCTCGACCAAATATTTGATCACGCCTTTGCAGGTGTGTCTCCTTTTACCGAGCATATACCATTTATTTATTTAAATCACCTCGCCGAATGTCTTTCTACTGCTGGTACTACCATCGTTTTGGCCCGCCTACAGTGTTGCCTCAAACGCAATGCGCAGGTTAACGGGCCGGGTAGCACGTATAGTCGACGGACATAGTTTTTCAACACAATTGTCTATTCTTCGTCACCAATCGACAAAGGGAGTCCGCTATCGAGTCGGCAGTGGCTCAGAAGTCAGCCTCCTTCCACTGATCTTATCGACGCTACCTTAAAGGTGACTGTTTCTCTACGCGCAGGCAACTGCACCAGCATCCGCGTCTACGGGCAGCGATCGCGCAACCATATCCTCCGTTTGTTAGGCTCTTTTCGAGGGGTATTCCTCGTCGCTGCCGTCCAAACTGTCATTATCTGGATGGATTTCCTTCAGCCCTTCGACTTGCCCGTCGATGCTAAACAACACCGTCTCATCGACCAAACAACGAAACTTTCCGTCGCTAGAAAACCAGCGATGTTACATTGCTTGGTCCGGGGTACGCTGCTGCCAACTCGCCGACCAGCGATGCGCAACTTGATAGTTTTCCGAAGTCTTTCGACCTTCATCATCTGTTAACTGCAGACGCAGCTACGCCGCACCTCACAGTTAACAAGGGTCCGCCCGTCTCAGCCCAAGCCCGAAGACTGATTCAGGACAAGCTCAAAACCGCCAGTGTGGAATTCTAGCATATGCTCGAACTTGAGATCGTCCGACCATCCAGTAGCCCTTGATCTTCGCCCCATCACATAGCCCGAAAATGTCAGGGGACTGGTGACCATGTTGCGAACACCGCACCCTCCACCCCGCGACGAATCCGGATTGGTATCCCATTTCTCACATACAGGATATTGCAGCCGGTCTTCTTGGCGCTCGAGTGTCCTCAAAGATCGATCTGGTGCGGGCTTGTCATCAGTTTCCGGTCGCTGCCGAGGACATACCGAAAACCGCCGCTGTTACACCGTTTGGGCTATTGGAGTATCTACGAATGCCATACGGTCTGCGCAACGCCGCGCATATATTTCAAAGCTTCATCGACACTGTCGTACATGGACTCGACTTCGTCCACCCACACCTGTAGGACATACTGGTGGCCCGTACTTCGGAAGAGAAACACTGAACACATCTACGACTCTTGTTCGGAGTGCTGAAGGCGCACAAGGTCACTCTCAACCACGACAAGTGCAGTTTCATGCAGCTGCGCATTGACCTCCTCGGACACCAACTGGATTCCGAGGGTATCCGCTCCTTGCAAGATGGAGTCCACGAGGAGTGGATTCTTCGTATCGCGGAGAAAGGATCGTGTTTGAGTCAGCCGGTTATTGAGAATGGGTCAGTTAATCCCAGTGTATAAATCTTATTGTTTTGGCCGAGGTAACCGTGGAAACCTCGGGAAAGAACGGGCAACGGACAAGAGGCAGCTAAACAAATAGGCAGCAATGAACCAAGAAGCACCATCGAAAGAATGAGGGCATGCAACCGTGTCTATGATACTCTAAAACCTATGCAATTCCGCTTAGTATACATGATTTGCAAACGCGTTCTTTACATCACCTCACTGGTGTGGCACAAACTGCAACTACTACGTAGGAAGAAGGTTTTGTACGCGGAGGGTCTGGAGATCAAAATAACAAAGCGTGTCTACAAAGTTGAGCAAATAATACGATTGCTGTGGAGAAACCTAGATAAACCGATGGTGAGGAAATTGGTCCGAGTGCGAGAGGC
The DNA here is from genome assembly GCA_944474145.2 of Dicrocoelium dendriticum. Classification (NCBI taxonomy): domain Eukaryota; kingdom Metazoa; phylum Platyhelminthes; class Trematoda; order Plagiorchiida; family Dicrocoeliidae; genus Dicrocoelium; species Dicrocoelium dendriticum. The sequence goes on along the minus strand of OX104066.1, from coordinate 33,921,914 downwards.
AGCTTAGGTAAAACTAAGGCCAACTAGATTGAGACCGAAAGCGGGGGCAACCAGTACGTAAAGCCGCTTTACAAAAGGGTAAGGAAATGCAGCAACTCGGCAAGAGACGGATGTATGCGGACGGCAGTGCAAAGAGTTGCTATTAAGGGAAAGTATGCTGAAGCGCTCATAATGCCATAGACTGAATGTCGTCAGAATCTAGAGAAAAGGGTCACAAGGAACCAAAACTGCCGTGCACTGGGAATCGTTAGCCCGGGTACAGTTAGATTGATAGGCAACTGCAAAAATGAGGTAAAAAGCAGATGCGTAGGAAGAGAGGCAAGGTGTGCATACTAATGGAAGCAATAGCCAAAAAACAATAAGCAATGCTTCGATTGCAGCCAGTAAGCGGGAGCTAGGTCGGAGCGGAAGAGACCATGTTGTACATCCAATGGTATTAACTCTAAATGTTATAACCCACAACTTTAACAGTGTTTAACTTTACGCCTGTTCTTTGCGGTCTCCTCTCAGTTGTTCCTCAAGTTTCCTTTTCTCCGAGGTCTGAAACTTCAAGGGAATCTGGGCTTTGACTGCTCCATAGCGTTTCTGCCCGAGACGAGCAAAAGTAAAGACCAGGATTTACATGGCTGTAAACCAAAGGGATTCAACTGCATTCACCACCACGAACGATATCCAGTGTGGATAGCTGGTCTTGAGTTCTTCGCTCTCCCGTTCATTAATGTCCCATTTTGCATACATGGATGTGGACATGGTTTCACATCTTCCTATTGCCTAGATGCATTTCGTTGGCTTAGTAATGGTGCGAAGTAACATCGGTTGGTGGACAAACGCACTGGCATGGAAGAACTTGAAATCTCCTTACTAGCAAGTAAATGTGCTTGACCGTGTAGTTTCCCTGGGCGTCGCAGTGCTGGCTAGCCGAACAACCACCTTGTGGTGTCGGCTGGGTGGTTCGGGTTTAACTCGTTCCAACAAATAGTTCGGCGACACTGGTCCAGGACGTGGTGGGTTTCGCCTGGCAAGCGTTCTCCCTATAAAAGCCACAAATGTCTGCTTAAAAACACTGTGACTTGGCGATCGTGACTCGCCACAAAATAAAGTCACTGCCCCGTGGATATCTGGATAATTCTATCAAACCCATGGACACCAATCTCCTACGCGCATATTGATGACGATATCAAACATTGAAGATTGGAGCAGCACAACTACAAGCAAAAAATACATAGCTACCTACACATACACACACAATGACATACATACATACACCCTACACAAACACAAACTGCTATGGAAAGCATATCGGATTTTTGCACATTCTTGATTATGCATCGTTATGCCAAAATGATCATGCCTGTAAAGGTGTGCCTCACCTTGTTGAGAATAAATGATTTATTTATTTATTTATTTATTTAAAGGTTGGCAAGCAGCGGTATTTAGGTAGCTGGTTTTACATGCGGCGCTTGAAATATTATTACACGTCTTATCAGATGATAATTACTCTGCTCTTTTAAGTCTTCAAATAGGAATACACCTTTTCCCTCACCCGCTGGTGCATAACCGCACTAGTCGTCGCCGACCGGTTGATAATACTTTTAATGCACGAGTATTACCGCCTGCAGTGCAAGGAACCGGTGACGTTAAACGTTCGATGCCTTAGCTACCTAAGTTTGGACTTGGGGATGCACGGAACACTTGACGATTTCTCGGCTTTTCCTTTCGTATCCTATTTTAGACTTTCGTAACGCACGAACCATAGCAGCACAGCTTGTCGGACACTGATTGTATAATGAGGACATCTGCTATCTCAATGGCTTGAAACCCGAGGATTACGTATGCGCCAGCGTGAATTATCACGTCGTGAAGCGTCGGTTCCGCTTGGCACGACGTACGCATCCAGCACACCTGACAATGTGCTCATTGTATCTGATTACCTGTGCTGCATTTTAAGTTTTAACATTTAGACGCGGAAGGTTGCTCCATTGTTTGTAAACCTTTCACAAGCGTGCACGCGTTGGTTCGTTTGGAACTTATCGGCCGCCTTATGCATCAGCAAGGAGATGCAGCCCTTCCATGTATACGATATACTTTGCAAATGCGCATGCTGCTCTTTTAGCGCCTTCTTAGCCATTGTTCCCCTGTTGCATACCTTCAGTACTCTGGATGGTAGGCTGTGGCGTCCTAAAAATAAAACGCCGATTTCTAGACATTTGCTAGAAGCTGTGACCGCAAGGTAACAGAGCACTTGGTGTAATAGTTTCGTGCTCTCTCATGCCTAAAAGAAATATTAAGATTAGTACTTTCTAAATGCCAGAGCATGGGTTACCCCAGTTCGCAGCATACCATTGTTGGACAATCCCTCGCCATTTGTGCATATTCCGTCAGTCGATCTCCTTGCAATTGCCTGTTATTCTTTGGAATCCAAAACCGGGGTGTTATTATATATATTTCATTGTTAACGGAGTATTTCTGGACATTCAGACGCCTCAATTTATCGCACGCTCAAAGAATAACAGATAGCGAGGAGAGCAAAGGGGTAAGAGAGGCTTAAAAGTTATCTTCCGCGAAAATAAATAAAGATATTATACATTTTACGAAACATATACTTAATAGAGCCGCATAAGGAGCTAACAAAATTTGAAAAATTTGTTTTCACTCTTTCTTTTATTTGGTGATCATGTGCAGCACAACGCTGAGCTAAGGAAGGAAATGAAAGAAACAAGTTTTTCCTTAATAATTAATTATGCTAAAAATCTATAACGCTAGACTTGCTACACCTTGCGCGCTTGATGCGTTAAAAGAAAGATAAAACGTTCGCGGTCGTCTGCAAACCATTTATTGCCTGCGTGCAGTGCCGTTATTTTCCCTTGCTAAGAAGGGCGCATTCGTTTCTCTAACAATACAGCGTAAAAAGAAAAGTAAAGGTAAAGTGGATTGGCGTTAGCTCTGCTAAATAGGACGTTATGTGTAAAATACGCAAGGTGGCTCAAAGTTACCAGTACTTATTAGATGCAACGTGTTTGGCTAAACGTCAGATTCTCTAGGCGTACGCCATGATAAATAGAGAAATTTGATGGAACTGCGGTAATACGCTTATAAACCTTAAAGTATGTAACCAATAATCAAGACGTTTCTACCTGGCGTATTGGGTGTTACTTCCAAAGTCGTCATCTTGAGTAGCCTCGTGAATACTGAGCGCTGCAAAGCACTGAGAAGCTACGAACCACAGATTTAAACAACCTCGGTGGTGGCGGTTTTAGCGGCGGAGTTACAGGGGGTTGGTTTGCATGCATAAGTCAAGGCGGCTTGTGTTTCAGTCAGCCCATTTAGTCGATCAACGCTGCACCTTTTCAAGGTAGATAATGCAAGTATTATGACTTCGTTCAAGTTTTATATAACAGCAGACACGGGGATAGCACTAACAACACCAGGTTTGACACCATGAGTAAGCGAATGAGTATCAGAAAAGTATGCGATTAAATACGAAGCGTACCAGAGCATATACCGTTTATTTATTTATTTATTTATCATTTTAGGTGGACAGCCTTATCTTACATTTGCGTATACGTTACTACTCTTGGCTTACATTATCCTTTATTCAACTTCGCCGATTTATGTAATCATTCCTGTCAGCTAAATCGCCAGCGCGATAGCTAACATAATGCCAAAGCCACATCTCATACCATCGGTTTGGTCTGCATTTGGAACGGTTGCGTCAAACCTAATTAAAAGGAGATGAGTATCAGAAGAAGCTCACCATATCGTTCACCAACACGCAAGGCATAATAGTCCTAGGCTTTTGCAAACTCTAGCTTTCACAACCATAATGGTTGTTACCTCACGCATATAAGATACAGCGAATGGTTAGAAAACTATGGAATCTCAGACCGCCTGCTCTCATGGTTCCAATCTTATCTCTCATCTCGCACGCAATCAGTAAAGGTGAACGAGTCTATATCACTCCCCAAACCAGTCACAAGTGGTGTTTTTCAGGGCAGCGTACTAGACCCACTGTTATTCTTGCTATATATCAATGACGTATTCCAGGTAATACAATATGGCAAGTCCTATCTGTTTGCTGATGACATCAAAATGGTGTTTTCCATTCACCCATCAAACATGCAAGCCGGTCTTTCCCTGATTCAAAGCGACCTTAGGGCTCTGGATGTTTGGTGCAACAATTGGAACCTGGCATTTTCACCGGCGAAATGCAACGTCCTCTCATACCGATGCATCGTTCCGCCCAAGGCGTTAGCGCTTCAAGGCACTCCGCTTGCTAACAGCCTAACAGTTCGAGGCCTAGGTGTACATTACTCCAGTTCTCTGATCTTCGCAGAGCAAGTGAGCCATTGCTCAGCAAAAGCACGCTCCCTCATAAGTTACATATTTAAAGCGATGACACTGCAAGAATTTAGGCTTGCTCTCTACAAAACCTGCGCCCGACCTCTCCTAGAATACTGCTCCATTGTGTTTACCAACTCCAGAAAATGCGATAGAGTAGCCCTTGGAAAGGTTCAACGATCGTTTACCAAACGTCTTCTGGACAACTCCACTCTCAGCTATCGTGGTCGGTGCATCAAACTCGTGCTAGAGCCTTTATGGCTTCGCAGGCTGAAAACTAACCTCATCTTTCTATATCAGCTTATCAATAATCCTCTTGCGAACTCAATAACTCCCTTCCCATCATCAGCCAACATTTCGCACCCTCTTCGTAATAGACCCCACTCCATTATCCTGCCGAAAGCCCACAGTAGTACCCGTGCAAACTTCTATCTTTACAGATATGCGTATGTGTGGAATAGGCTTCCACATAATGTGCGGGCATCTGATAATATAAGCCACTTCCGTACAGCACTTAATAGGTACCTCACAGTCAGTCAGGTTTCTTTTCTTTTAAGTATTAACAAACTTGAAGACGACCTGTGGGAAAATGGTTTTGATCACATATAAGCGTTTTCCCATCCTATCTCACTCAGCTCCAATTTAGTCCAATTGCTGTCCACTTCTCTCATCTGCTTTTTCCGGCTCAGTCTGCCGTAGTATGCATTCTTTACGTTTTCTGTTCACTCTTCACTCAATCTCTTTTAGCTCGCTTCAGGTGATGTGACTAACTCAGACAACTCACTGTATGCTTGCATTCTTCATGTCTGCTGTACCTTCTTCATTCAACCTTCTCAGTTCTCTTCTGGTGACCTTCCTTATGTCATCAGGCCAGCGCACAGCCGCTGCTTGATAGACGCCCAGCTGTCACTTGCCTGTCTGTAACACATAAGTATTTATAGTTCAACTTTCTTACCGGCTTTTACACAGCTCCAGATACCTAGCACGCCGTTATGCGTCGTTCCTCTTACTCATGTAAAATCTTCTTGACAGCAGCTAGTCAAAGTTGGCTCCATGTCGCTTGAAAGGAGCCACTCCCGGAATCTCCAGCCTTCATTTCCTTCTGCAGTCTGTCTCTCTGAGCTTCGCCCGCATGTTGATTTCTTCATCGAAACTGTTGGTATTCAGTAGTGGTCAACTTCTTAATCATATGGCTGTACCAGCTACTGATAAATCCTTTCCTAGAGCCACTAATTCTGACTAGCAGCAGCTAGTCGCCATAGCCTTAATTCAACTTTGCGGATACTCGGAGCTCGCTCCCTTCTTACAATGTTCATTCTCTTTGATTGTTTGCGTCACAGCTCAGCTGTTTGTTGGCCTATTCTGTGCCACTGTAGGATCCACTAGTAACTGATGCCTTCATCCGAATTCCGGGGCTGCCATTCATCGCTCACCTAGCGCGCCGTTATCAGTTGTTCGTCTTACTCGCGTGCAATTTCCTTATGATGAGTAGCTAGTCGTTGTTGGCCCCATGTAGCCTGCAAGGAGCACTTCTTGCCACTCCAGCTTTCATTTTCCTCTGACGTCTGTCTCCTTATTCGGCGCTCGTCTGTTGACCTATTCATGGAAACTGTAGGTATCCAGTAGTGGTCTCCTTGACACTCCAGCCTTCATTTTCCTCTGACGTCTGTCTCCTTATTCGGCGCTCGTCTGTTGACTTATTCATTGAAACTGTTGGTATCCAGTAGTGGTCAAACGTTTTAATCATATAAATAAATAAATAAATATTTTATTCTCGACTACGCGAGGCACGCTCATGGAGGCATGATCAGTTATGTACAACGGTACAAACATTATAATGCAATTGTAACAGTTACGCAGAAACTTGTTCATATATTCATGATTGGAACTGTACAATGTTGAAAATGCGAAACAATAAGTTGGCTGTCATGAGATACGGGACCTCAGCTAATAAGAGATTGAGAAACCTGAATGATCCACTGAAAGGTAATGGAAGAGCCCGCACACAAGGAAGGAAAAGGGCAACGTATGGTAGGATGTAAAACGACAACAGTGTATACAGATGTAGAAGTCCCAGTGTGACGATCCTATGTAGAATTGTGACGCTAGTTGACCTGCCAGTGTAAAGTTATGGGCTGTGACTTTATTCGGTGGCGAGTCACATACGCCACGTTGCAGTGCTGTTAAACGGACATTTGTGGCTTTTTGTAGGGAGGACGCTTGCCAGGCGAAAACCCACCACGTCCTGGAACACTGCCACCAATCCATTGAATGGCAAATTGTAACTGGCTGTTTCTTGTTGAAAGTCTGTTTGCTCGGTTATTCGCAGTCAGGTGGCGTCCCATATTTTCCGCTGGTTGATGCAACAACTGGTTGCCTATTGCGTTCCTGGGTCTTGTCCATTGGTAGGTCGCGTACTAAACATTCTTATTGAATATAATGTGTTGATCCTCCGCAGAACCACATGAAGTCATCTCTGATTATGTATATTTGCCGGGGAGCGAAGAATTCGTGTCCAGCTACCCTCACTGGACATCGGTGGTTGGGTGCAAATAGTTAGAGTGGAAGTGAGGCCATGGTCCAGGTAAGTACTTGTTGGTTATTTCGTCCCATCCCAGACGGAGGCAGTTCCTCAGTTCAATGCCGAAGCTCTCCGATGTTCACGACCTCAGAGAAAAGGGAGAGAGGAACAAGCCGAGAGAAGACCGAAAAGGAACGGTCGATGTACCTAGCGTTTGATCAAAATCTTACAATAAGACATTTATTTGAGACAACTAGTGTACAAGGTGTAACAGATATTATGCTAAAGATGTTTTTACTTATGCGGAAGGCATGACCTGATGGGTAGAATACGTTCATGTGCATAGGGATGAATAGCAGGATTCCGGTAAGATATTCATGAGGTGTAAGCTGACAATGTTCGAATTCTACCTGAGACTAGAAAGTGGGTGTGTAGTCACGATTGGTTGTTATCGGAAACGCAAGGACAGTGACGATGTGGCCGTATTAATATATGCTCACGGGATAAGGATTACCTAAGACACCATAACTACAATGTACATAGGTATATGAAGATAGGAAGCTGAGCATATTAGAAGCTGGCTAAGATTAAATGGATATCAAAGGAAGACTAAGTGTTGAAGGTAAGACGATCAGAAGATATCGATACTGGACCGGGTATCAGTGGCCAAAGGTGCCTGTTGGGTTAATCATTCGAGGTGCCAATGAATAACAACCGTGTCAAAGGATCGGACAGCAAACCAGCTGAGCTGTGAAAAAACTATACCAGGAGAATAAACAATCTACAGAAGGACTGACGCCTAGCAAGCTAAGGAGTATTCCCAAAGTTGAATAGAGCATACAGCAAACAGCTGCCGCAGAGCAGAGATAGTGGCTAAAGGAATGGAGGTATCAGTGGCTGATTCAACCATATCAATAAGACTTTTGACCACATGTCAAGTAAACGCGAGTAAGACAGGCGACGGATAACGGCGCGCTAGGAGAGATGAATGGCCAGCAATAAAGTTCGAAATAAGGCTTCAGCTACCTGCGGGTCCAACGGTGGCACAGAATAGGTCAACAAACAGCTGAGCTGTGACGCAAACAATCAAAGAGATGAACATGGTAAGAACGGAGCGAGCTCCGGGTATCCGCAAAGTTAAATGGAACCTATGGCGACTAGCTGCTGCTAAGCAGAGATAGTGGCTCAAGAAAAGTATGTATCAGAGGCTGGTGTAGCCATATGATTAGGAAGTTTGACCAGTACTGGATACCTACAATTTCAGTGAATAAAGCAACAGACGAGCGCTGAATAGGGAGACAGACTTCAAAAGAAAATGAACGCTGGAGTGTCAAGAAGTTGCTCCTTCCAGGCTACATGAGGCCAACAACGACTAGCTACTGCCAAAGAAAATTGCACGAGATTAAGACGAAAAACGGATAACTGCGCGCTAGGAGAGAGATGAATGGCCAGCCACAGAATACGGATTAAGGTATCAGTTACTAGTGGATCCTAAGGTGGCACAGAATAGGTCAACAAACAACTCAGCTGTGACGCAAACAATCAAAGAGAATGAACATTGTAAGAAATGAGCAGCTCCTAGAGAGCTCCGGGTGTCAGGAAAGTTGAATTGAGGCTATGGCGACTAGCTGCTGCTAAGCAGAGATAGTGGCTCTAGAAAAGGAAGTATCAGTGGCTGGTGAAGCCATATGATAGTTATAGTTTCAATGAATAGGTCAACAGACGAGCGCTGAATAAAGAGACAGACGTCGGAGGAAAATGAAAACTGGAGCGTCAGGTAGTTGCTCTTTGTAGGTTTCATGGGGCCAACAATGTCTACCTACTGCCAAGAAGAATAACGCGACTAAGAAGAACGGCGCGCTAGCAGTGAGATAAGTGGCCAGCCATAGAATTCGGAATAAGGCCTCAGGTACTAGTGTATCCTACGGTGGCACAGAATAGGTCAAAAAAGAGTTGAGCTGTGGCGCAAACAATCCAAGAGAATGAACACTGTAAGATATGAGCAGCACCTAGAGAGCTCGGGGTATAAGCAAAGTTTAATTGAGGCTATAACGACTAGCTGCTATAGGCAGAGATAGTGGCTCTAGAAAAGTATGTATCAGCGGCTGGTGGAGCGATATGATTAAGAAGTTTGACCACTACTGGATACCTACATTTTCAATGAATAGGTCAACAGACGAGCGCCAAATAAGGAGACAGACGTCAGAGGAAAATGAAAGCTGGAGTGTCAAGTCGTTGCTCTTTGCAGGTTACATGGCGCTAACAATGACTAGCAACTGACAAGAAGAGTGACGCGACGAAGCAGAACGGCGAGCTAGGATTGAGATAAGTGGCTAGCCTTAGAATTCGGATTAAGGCTTCCGGTACTAGTGGATCCTACGGTGGCACAGAATAGGTCAACAAACAACTGAGCTGTGACGCAAACAATCAAAGAGAATGAACATTGTAAGAAGGGAGCACCTACTTGAGAGCACTGGGTATCAGTAAAGTTGAATTGAGGCTATGGCGACTAGCTGCTGCAAAGCAGAGATAGTGGCTCCAGCAAAGTATGTATCCGAGGCTGGAGTAGCCATATGATTAAGAAGTTTGACCACTACTGGATACCTACAGTTTCAATGAATAGGTCAACAGACAAGCGCCGAATAAGGAGACAGACTTTAAAAGAAAATGAACGCTGGAGTGTCAAAGAAAGGTTATGCCTTTTGGCTATGGCTCCTTTCGCAGGTCTAGAAACAACATGTAAAAATGAGGGGGCCACACAAACATTGAAGGCGAGAACGAACTGTGACATAGCCGTTACAGTTCCAATAAGGAAAAAATTGCACGAAGTGAAAGACCATCGTGAGTGGAAAGAAAAAAACCTAAACGTCAAACCACAAAAACACTCGGGGAGAGATGAATAAACAGGATGAAGGGAAACATCTGGGTGCGCGACTGGTACTGCCAGTAATGCTCGGACCAATTAGGAGTGACACACTAACCTGCTTCGTAAGGTCAAACGGCTATGTCTTCTCGTGCGCCACTCCCCTGCTTGGCTAGTCCGCCCCACTGTCGCAACGATCGTGTCCCCGTGCGTTGCCCTGCGTCCCGCCCCGGATACCCCTCTCTCCTTCCCCTCATCCCCCGCTCCTTTTGGCCCCCCAACTTAGGATGTTGTCCCTCCCCACTCCAAACACACCTTCTCCCCACGCACTTGAAAAATGCGCCCATCAACCCTCCTCCTCCATGTTCCGGAACCGGATCGCCACTACTTTCCACCACCGTCCCCCGTTATTTCCCCTCCACTGAAAACCTCCCACCCCTATGTCTCTATATCCAGACAAACCCAACAAAGCTTGACAGTAACCCTGTACAACGAAATAGCGCCAGCAAAGCAACTCTACTGTTAGCATACCGGGAGTCAGTCAAGTATGAATATTGAGTGCTATGGGATCCCAATCTAGGTGTAAGCTAAGCCAGAGTCAACGAGGCACTAAAGAAAAAGATTAACAAAAACACCATACGTGTTCAAAAGTTAATATACACTCTCTTCTTCACTCCACCACCAATCAACCTGCCTGCTAAAATTATCTCCTTCGTTGTCTGTTGTTCCCGGGCCACCCTGTCCACACCACCCTAAACCAACACAAGGTCCCACACCCCCGTTCTCCTCGCTCATCCACCCTTGTGCTCCCCCCCTACCTCGTCCCCCGTACTCCTTCATTCTTTACCCCCCGCCCACCCACCCCCGGCCACCAAGTACCTATCTACCCGAATATAGATACCCGCCGCCTCACTGCTTGCGCAGTCGGTCATCTGCGGTCCCAAACCGGAGGGCAATTCGCGACGCTGCCATCCTCTCCCCACCAAGGAAGATATCCCCCTGCTACCGTTATTACCTTATATGCCATTTCTGCATTTTCCTCCCCCCTTTCACACCATTTTTTTTCGCTAACCGGGACCGGCCCCCCGCCCCCATCCAGCTCACAATCCCCTCCCGCTCTATTCCTCTTTGCACCCAGCCTCCTCCTCCTTTCTGCTGCACGGCGCTCCTATCTCACCTATGCTATTGCCCTTACAACTCCAAAAACAGTTCAACACTTCAACACCTTACCACTATACACCAACGGGTGTCCCATCCACTTGACCCACAACCCGCTGAGCTGTGCCGCAACCCGAGCAATCACCATGCCCCCAAGACTGCTGACTTAGTCACGAACCCCCCACTGATCCCACCTATCACGATCCCCAAACACTTGTAAACAAAGACAGCACGACGACGATAGCCTGTAATTCCACCTTAAGCTTGCACCCCCTGAGCTCCCTCGCACTTCTCATTAGAAGCAATGTATTTCATAACTCTTGGAATGTAAATGCATTCTCACAGCACATCAGTTAAGATGACCTATAACCTGAGCCACCGTAATGCGGAACCACCACGACCTACAAAGCCATAAACCCAAACACCACCAGGTTGCTGGGCCCCGAGATCAGCGACACTTATGGCGCGCCGATACATCATAGTCGCGTCCACTCTTCTTGTGCCGTATATAGTCAATGTAGTCCCATTTAACCACACAGGATGCCCCTCCAGCCTTCAGTATTACTCTGACTATCCTGGTCTCCTATATCGGCGCTTCGTCTATATTGACAAATTTCAAAGACATCCCGCAACTGAATGGTAAAACCATTAGTGTGGGTCAAAACGACTATGCTAAACAAATCAGTCATATTGCACTCTCTCCAACCCCCCCCACAAGAACCCCCGAGGTATCAAACCCCTGCCGGTCATCCGAGCGCTCACCTCCCACCCCAACCAGAAACCAGAGAAAAGAGGAAAAACAACCACAAGTCACGGGACCCCATCAGCAAAAAGCACACTACTATCCTATACCCATCCTACACACATCAAACACACTCCTGCATCGACCTACCCAAAGACCTTGGGCGGACGCTCCCCCAAACATCTAATAAAAGAACCCATTAACCTACAAAAGACCAATCATAATATACCCCAAACCCCCCACGCTCAACGCCCCCAAAGGTTTTAGTTTATGTGTGTGTGTGTATGGGTTTTTGTGTGTGTGTGTGTGTGGTGTAAGCATCCCCACGCCCCACTCTCCCCCGGTTGCCTTCTGCACCTTGTGTGCATCAATGCCATTTAACTACTGCTTCGCGGTCACCTGCCGGCTCACTCACCCCACCGGAATCACCTCCATCTCCACAGCTCCCCTGACAGGCCCCCCTAGGCGTTTGATTTCCCCGAGAATCGGTGTGTCGACGCATATCCACATAAAATAAAAAGAAATAGCTGGGCCGGACGCAGCTTGTGCCACAGAGAAAAAAAAAAAAGCCAGGTGAGCTGAGTAGGTAACCCCCCAGGTACACCCCCCAACACATACGCGGCCCATCTCCTTAGCGACTGTTTTTTTCCGAACCCCCCGTTTTCCCCCCGTCTTGGGCCGCCCAGTACACTTCCTTACAGGGCTCTTCCAGCCCCCCCCTCACCTTGAAGAAAATAAATCCCGCCGCGTCGCACAAACACAGATGCTCTAGGTGCCGCCAGGTCTTGGCGGGCCCACCCCCCTCCCTCCCGCCGTCCCCCGCCCCCTCACCGGGGCGTCAACGGGCCCCCCCGCCGCGCTGAGCCTGTCCCCTACCTTGCACCCCACTAGCCCATCCCCCCCCACCTACCACCTCCAGACAGCATCCATTTCATATCATTTAACTCCCCCCCGGAACCCCCCACCACTCGAACAGTCCCCCAGCCATTCTCCTTTCCTAACCACACAAGCACCTAACAACAAAACAACAATATGAACACAAACGAGCAGCAAAAACACAACAAGCAACAAGACACAGAAAAACCAAAACTACAGAACTAATCAAAGCAAAACCAACGGAAACAATGGCCCAAACCACCTATTACCTAGAAATCACAACAAAAACAAAACACAACCCCAAACAACCGGAAGAACCCCATAACTAGACAAAACAACAAAAAACGCACAACACAGAATCCAAAGGCAAAAACAAAAACAAAAGGATAAACAAACAACCAACAGACAACACAACACGACAACAACACAGAAACCAAAAACCCATGACAATTAAAGCAACCAACAAATACGCAAAACACAATCAAAAGCAAGCAAAACCAACTACAAAACACGCATCAACACACAGACAGACACAAAACACAAACGAGAACAACCCATAACAAACCCCCGCATCCGCCCTTCCTCATTGGCACGACTCCTCCGCCCAAAGACGCTGCCCCGCCGTCCCGAGTTCTCTCCCACCCTCCCCCTACGTCCCCCCATCGCCCCCTTCCCCCCCCTTCCCATATACCCGTCACTCCCCACCCCTACCTCTCCCATCGTCTGTCCTACCCACCCCTCACCACGCACCCCCACCCGCCCGCCACGCCCACCCTAACCCCTACGCCCTCTCCTGCGCACCTCCCACCGCCCCCCCCCCCCTCTCGACCCACCCCACCCACCTCTCCAGCATCCCATACTGCAACCCCCCCCTCCCTCCCTCTCTCCTTCCTCCATCTCGCCCTCCCCATCCCCCTCCACCCAGCCTCGCCCCACACCCCTCTCCCCCTAGCCTCGAGCTCTCTTTTCTTTTTAACCGCACAAACTCTTCACCCCACTAAACCAAACTGCCCCTACCGCCCCACCGCAGCACCCCGCCCCCCTCGCCCGCCTCCAGGCCCCACCCAACGCATCCCAACACCACACCTAACCCCCCCCCAACGATCCCCCCGGCCCCCCACCATCGAATGAGTAGGGATTTAGTAGGGATGATTCCCTACTCACTGCTACACTGTACCAAGTTAATTGTAATCCCCCATACTGCCCGGCATGCCACCATCCTTCCCGGCCACCCACAAAAAGAAAAAACAAATTTTCGCCCCCCGCACCGGACAAACCGTGGCCAACCCCAGCAGACCACAACTAAACCCCACCAAAGCGGAGAACCCCCCCCCCCCCAGCCAAGAGAGAGCATACCCACATTTGTGGCATATTCTTACCCGCAGATTTAACCCGGACCCAAGAAAATAAAAAAGAAAAAAAAGAAACCTAAATAAAAAAAAAAAAAAACCAGCCCACAGCCCCACGCCCCCCCACTTTTCGGTCGGTCGTGTTTTTCCACGTACATGGTAAATGGTCGCCTGCCGGTCTGGTCAAAAGGGATGTAGATATATATTGAGGCACAGGGTAACCCCGGCGCCGCTCCCCCTGCGCGCTCTACGCCGCCGCCTAAGAAAGACGCCCTCCTCGCCCCCACCGCATATCCTCGCGCCGACTCGGCCGCCTCCCCCTGCCCCCCATAGCCTTACCGACCCGTCACTATTTTACTCCCCGACACATGACGGCCCCCACCTACCACCGACCTCAGCCCCAACCATTGGCTCAGCATGCCAGGCCAGTTCCGCCTCCCCCCCACCGCATCGCCGGTCGCGGGCTCTACGTCCTGGCTGCGCGGCGTCCGCGGCCTTCCCCCCGCCCCCCGCCGCCGCCGGTGCCCCCGCGCCCTGGTGCGTGGGCTCCCAGTAGGAAGCCAGATGATCCCACAGTGGCGCTGCCTCAAGAGTGCCGGGAGCCCTGTGATCCCTAACCCACCGCAAGTAGAGACCGCGCCCGCGCACAGCGACGCGGGCTGCGCCCCTAACTAACGGTGTCCCCTCTTGCTATCTATCACTCTTTAAACCGCCTCAACCAAAAAACAGGGCTTCATAAAAACACACTCTCCGCAGGAGAAGCGCAGCTAAAGACAGATAAAGTAGCACTTAAAACAAGCACACTGGTCTGTGGTCGTCTGCCCCCAGCCGGCGTGCTCCCTCGCGCCCCGGTCCACCCCACCCCACGATGAGCACGTTGGCTTGCTGCTCTTTGGGTCGTACCTCGTTTTGCGGTGACCCCCTTTCCCCTGCGCAGGTGCTGGACCCTACAACACCCCCTCCACTGCCCCGCTACGCCCCCCCCCTCACTCCCCCCCCCCCGCCGCCCTCCCGCCCCCCCCCCCCCTCCCCATCCAAAATTCTTCAGCCCCCTTGTCTCAATTCCTCCCATTGTCACAACACGACACACGCGTCACACCACCTAACAAACCCAACACAAAACAATACCCCTTAACCAGCTTGCAGACACACCAAAGTGCAAACCAATATCAATAAATCGGGATTTCTTTGTTCCGTGGTGACTGTGTCTCTTGTGACCACCCATCCACACTCACCCTCCCAAACAGCTGTAAAGAAAAGTTGTGTATATAATTACCAGCGACAACCAAAGCTGGAAATGGTAACCACCAAGAACACGCCGCGCCCACCGGTTAGGCGTCCCCAACCCCGACACGGGCCTGCGCTCAACCATCAAACAAATTAACATCTCCAACCAGCAACATCTAGGCTCCATACATACCCGACCTCGCCGTACTCGAGCCCGCAACAACCCCGCCCACCCGCCGCCAGCGCCCGTCCCCCCTACCCTGGACAGCCTCCCAACCCAGCCCCTCCGGCCCCTCCCCCGCCGGCCCCCCCCCCACCTCTCCTATCCATCCCCTGCCCCGCCCCCCCCCCCCCTCCCCCGCCTGCCGGCCCCCCCTCAGACCCTCGCCCTCCCACCCCAAAATCGGGCCGCCCCTCCCGACCTTCGTCCTCCCCGCGATGCCCCGCGTGGACAGCGCCCCCCACGCGGGTCCCCACCGTTGCTGGGCAGTGACCGTTACGACTTCGACGCTGTCCGTCCCCCCAACCACCATCCGGTCCTTGGTGGTGGTGTGGTCGCCTACCCAACAACCACCCGGGGCCCCCTGGGACTCCGACCACCCGGGTGGCCTCCCCCATCCCCCCTCTTCCCCCCGTTTCGCGGAAGGTGAGTAGAGGCATGTTTGTTTTTTTTTCTTAGCCTCAGTATTAAACCCACCCCGTGCAGCCCCACCCAAGCACACACGAATCCCCACCTGCATCACAGACCTTCACACACCACGCTTTCTGTGTGGCGGTGGGGAGGTTGGGGGGAGGGGGGTGGCGTCCCTGAAGCACCCCGACGTACAGACAACCCCCCTCCGTTAACCTAGCTCACCTCTGTTAAAAAAACAATCATTAATAATAAGGTAGAAACAACCACTGAAACAACCATTCCATATAGCCCACTCTCTAAACGTCGTTCTCTTGCTGGGCCTGACTGCCAGAGCCAGACTGTTATTTACGGCCGACAGTGGTATGCTCAATTCAAGAACAAAACAAGACTCTCCTATGGTGTGGGTGACATGTACACGTGAAAAAAAAGTAGGTCGACCAGCGCGCCCAAAAGAGGAGGACTGGAAAAATGGGGGGCTTTGTGGAAGCCCCCCCAACACCCCCGCCCCCCCACCCCCCCCCACTCACGCGCTTTTTGTTTCTATGCTTCGACTATATGTTATTACTACCAGAGACGCGCCATGGTTTGTATGATCATCCGACCCATGCTACTGTAGCATAATACTGGAAAACTGCCATGATAGATCGCGACTCAACACCACACGTTCTGTCATTTACCGAATTGTGTGTTTGTAAACAAATAAAAAAAAAAAAAAAACCCCACCCGCACAGTCTGGAATAATCTCACGCGATCCACAAGAACCCCCACGTGTAATTATAAATCATAAGCAAACCTACTGAAAGTAAAACGTTCCCAACTTAGCTGCAAGTGAATGCAACACCCCCAAAAGAGAAACAAAAACTTAAAAAGTGTTGTCGCCCCCCACCACTGTCTGTGTGTGTTTGGTGTTGGGGGCCACACCCGAGGCGGCGATGGGTATTTATATTCTTTTAGTGGGCTCTCTGTACCCTCCCCCCCCAGACCACCCAACTGACGATCCCCCTCCCCCCCCCGCATCAAACAGCCCCCCCCCCATCCCGACCGAATCTTGATCTTTTGTTCACTCACGTCTCGCTCCCGGCTGCACCGCTTGTTGTCTGTTTTTAAGCAACACAGCGGATAATGCTCAGCGCGCTGGATTCGTGTCATGAGTGTTGTATAGTGATAGACAGTATGAAGCTCCATACTTTTTAATAGTTTAACAATATTATAAAGATATATATAAATTTTATTTATTCTGAATTAATTATTTTAATTATATTTCATTTATCTTTTATTATTCTTTTATCAAATTCTGTAGATTTTTCATATTCATATTATTTTATACCTTTATTTAATTATATTTATCTTTTTAGATATCTATAATTTACTTTTTTGTTAATTCTTTGCTAATTCTTTTTTTTACCGTTATAATGCTAATTTAATATATAATTTTATATTTTCATATACCCCGTCCGAGCCCCACCCACGGCACCTAACGCCCCCGCGCCCCGACCACTCCAGCAAATCCCACTAAATCCCCCAGATTTCCAAATCCCCCCATCCCGCCTCCCTGTTACGACCCGCACCACCCCTCCCCTCGCCCCTGCCCCCTACCCCTCTAGTCAAACAATCATTAGAAAAACATAACCACAAACATACAACAAAGCATCTCAACTACGCAAAGTGACAAAATTAACGAACAAAAAAAGAAAAAAACAAAAGTACGTAAAATACAAACCAACCGCTCCCTGCGCGAGCAATCCCCACTCCTACCCCCCAAGGAAAACTCCCATCACCCCGAATACCCCTCACCACACTCCCCCCGCTCAGTATACCCAACAAGCAACATTCACCCACTCAACTACATGGCCCAACACAACCACCTAACAAAAGCTCCCAACTGAAACCCCCAACTTAAACCGCTCTCGCCCCCCCCCCCGCCCCCCGAACCCCAAACCCACCAACAACAACCAACAAACATAACCAATCCCCAATTGTGTCACTGCGGGTACATGCAACCAATACAGAAAAATTGCCTTAGTCATAAGCCTCCCATAACTCGGAATTCCCGAGAACTAGCATGACAAAAATTGGGAACCAACTGACAAATCAGAGACCTCAAGGAACGTTTGAAATATATCCCGACCCCGCCCTCTCAAACCCCAACCCGCCGACAAACCGAACCCCCCCCCCCACCCCCACCCCTCTCCGAAAGGTGGGGCCAATATAGATCTCTCGGTTCCGCATAACCGACAGCCCAACTCCCACTCCCGCCTACCCTTCGCACCCCCCGGCGGCGCTAAGCCCAACACGGCTCCCCCGGTCTCCCCAAGTCCCCTCCCCCGTCTCCCCTCCCCCCACCCCCGCCGCGCCCCCCCGTCCTCCGCCCTCCCCCCCGTCCTCCCTGGCCACCGCCGCGCCCCCAAACGCCCCACGCCCCTACCGCTTCCTCCGCCCGCCCCCCCCAACCCTCCCCACCCTCCCCAACCCCTTTCCTTGCCAGTAGGGCCCGATTATCCCAACAGGTGGCCCCACCCAAACCACAACTCCATCAACACCACCATATACCCGCACCTCCTAACACCACCCTTCCCATACTACCGATGTCTGGAACAACATGGCGCTCATGGAAACGTGCACTAGTTGTGAAAGTGCTTGCTCCTGGGACAGGACATAGAAACCCCCAAGGACCTACATAGAATACGGCTGTACAACAATTGGATAAAAATGCACTCACTACCATGACCGTCGTCCAGTAATGGTAGCTGGACATGACGCCTTTATACTCCTGCGAAGTATACATAATCCTGTAAATTATAGAAGCAAGAAACGGAAGTTTTTCTCACCTAAACACGAAGATGACGAAGGTCTAACCCTCCATAGGCCTCAGCCATTATGGCCGCCGAGAGCAAAAATAACCTGTTCAGCTAACAGAGGAAATTAGAAGGCAATTGACGGCGGTTAACCGAGTGTTAAATCAGTCGACGAGCTGCTCTGCCAGTTTTACATTAGTGTACAAACGGATTTCTGACAGTGTTTCAGGACGTGGTGGGTTTTCGCCTGGCAAGCGTTCTCCCTATAAAAAGCCACAAGTGTCCGCTTAACAACACTGCGACGTGGCGGATGTGACTCGCCACTGAATAAAGTCACTGCCCACAACTACATCCTGGCAAGCGGACCTGAATCCTAATGTAATGTTTTCCAGACAAGTTTTCTCTACAAACGGAATGCCCAGCCTGTTTACACTACGCCCACTATAACCAAACTTGTCGTCATGTTTCGACGAATTTATACCTCAAGATTCATTTTACAATTTCCAAAGCTTGGACAACTTTCGGCTTATTGCCGATTACATACATGGCAACGTGTTTGTTGCGAAACATAAATTGCTTGTAAACGTTGATCATGCCTGGTCAGGTGTGTCTCGGAAATTCGAGAATATACTATTTATTTATTTATTTATTTATACTTATGTACAATGTAGTTATGGTGTCTTAGGTAATCCTTATCCTGTGGAGCATATACAAATACGGCCAAATCGTCACTGTCTTTTGGTTTCCGATAACAACCAATCATGACTACGCACCCACTTTCTAGTCTCAGGTAGAATTCGAACACTGTCAGCTTACACCTCATGAATATCTTACCGGAATCCTGCTCTTCATCCCTATGCACATGAAAGTATTCTACCCATCAGGCCATGCCTTCCGCATAAGTAAAAACATCTTAAGCGCAATATCTGTTACACCTTGTACACTAGTTGTCTCAAATAAATGTCTTAAGGTAGGATTTTGATCAAACGCTAGGTACATTGACTGTTCCTTTTCGGTCTTCTCTCGGCTTGTTCCTCTCTCCCTTTTCTCTGAGGTCGTGAACATCGGAGAGCTCGGGATTGAACTGAGGAACTGCCTCCGTCTGGGATGGGACGAAATAACCAACAAGTACTTACCTGGACCATGGCCTCACTTCCACTCTAACTATTTGCACCCAACTACCGATGTCCAGTGAGGGTAGCTGGACACGAATTCTTCGCTCCCCGGCAAATATACATAATCAGAGAAGACTTCATGTGGTTCTGCGAAGGATCAACACATCATATTCAATAAGAATGTTTAGTACGCGACCTACCAATGGACAAGACCCAGGAACGCAATAGGCAACCAGTTATTGCATCAACCAGCGGAAAAAATGGGACGCAACCTGACTGCGAATAACCGAGCAAACAGACTTTCAACAAGAAACAGCCAGTTACAATTTGCCATTCAATGGATTGGTGGCAGTGTTCCAGGACGTGGTGGGTTTTCGCCTGGCAAGCGTTCTCCCTACAAAAAGCCACAAATGTCCGTTTAACAGCACTGCAACGTGGCGTATGTGACTCGCCACCGCATAAAGTCACAGCCCATAACTTTACACTGGCAGGTCAACTAGCGTCACAATTCTACATAGGATCGTCACACTGGGACTTCTACATCTGTATATACTGTTGTCGTTTTACATCCTACGACACGTTGCCCTTTTCCTTCCTTGTGTGCGAGCTCTTCCATTACCTTTCAATGGATCATTCAGGATTCTCAATCTCTTATTAGCTGAGGTCCCGTAACTCACGACAACCAACTTATTGTTTCGCATTTTCAACATTGTACAGTTCCAATCATGGATATATGAACAATTTTCTACGTTACTGTTACAATTGCATTATAATGTTTGTACCGTTGTACATATCTGATCATGCCCCCACGAGCGTGCCTAGCATAGTCGAGAATAAAATAATTATTTTATTATTTTTATTTTATAAACACGATGTACGCCATCATATCGTTACAACCGGTCCGCCTGTAACTGCTAAAGCTCGACGCTTGCGTCCTGACAAACTCCAGGCAGCTAAAAAGGAATTCCAACACATGCTTGATCTCGGCATTATTCGTCCTTCAAACAGCTGCTGGTCATCACCTCTCCATCTGGTGTCTAAAAAGTCAGGCGATTGACGACCATGCGGTGACTACCGTGCTCTTAACAACGTCACTGTTCCGGATTGGTATCCTATCCCACATATCCACGATTTCTCCCTTGGACTAGCTGGAAAGTCAATCTTTACCAAACTCGATCTTGTCAGAACTTACCATCAAATTCCAATGGCGGAGGAAGACATCGCAAAACTGCCGTGATCACCCCATTTGGCCTTTACGAATTTCTCCGTATGCCTTTCGGCCTCCGGAACGCAGCACAGTCTTTCCAAAGCTTTATGGATCAGGTCCTCCGTGGCCTTGATTTCGTCTACGTTTACATTGACGATGTCTTGATCGCAAGCGCCTCACCCGACGAGCATTTATCACACCTCCGAATGGTTTTCGAACGCTTTGAAAACCACGGGATAAACATCAACCCGGACAAATGCAAATTTGGTTAGCCAACCGTCGAATTTCTCGGTCACAAGATCGATGGTGAAGGTATTAAACCCCTCCCGGATAAATCTCAAGCAATCCTTGACTACCCGATGCCACAATCTGTCCGAAGCCTACGCCAATTCCTCGGTATGATCAACTACTACGGCAGCTTCATTCCCAACTGTGCTGATTTGCTTCACCCGCTTACCGACTTATTGAAAGGAAACTCAAAGACGTTTACGATAACCCCAGAAGTTGAAGCCGCTTTCACGGCCGTTAAGCAGAAGTTCAGTGAGGTCACCTTTCTCCATCACTTGAACACCACTGAGGACGCTACACTTGTCCTTAAGACGGATGCTTCAAGTTCTGCTGTCGGTGCAGTTTTGCAACAGTTAGTTGATAACGAATTTCAACCACTGTCTTTTTTCTCACGGAAGCTTCAACCTGCTCAGGTCAGGTACAGCACCTTTGGTCGTGAACTGCTCGCCATGTACTTGGCTGTGAAACATTTCCGTCACCTTTTAGAAGGACGTCGTTTCATTCTCTTGACAGATAACAAGCCACTGGTGTATGCCTTCCGTTCTTTCTCAGACCGTTACTCACCCCGAGAAACGCGTCATCTGGACTATCTTTCACAGTTTTTGTTGATGTTCGTTATATCGACCGTCCTAACAACGTTGTTGCCGATGCATTGTCCCGCGCTCATATGAATCAACTGTCATCGACACCCATCAACTTGGAGAGAATAGCGGCCGCCCAAAACGATGATCCTGAGCTCGTTCAACTTCGTTCAAACTCCTCATTGAAAGTCACCAAACTGCCCGTACTTAACTCTGACATAAGAGTTTACTGTGATCTTTCAACCGGTAAGCCTAGACCCTTTGTCCCACAATCATTTCGCCGAACCATTTTTGATCATTTTCACGGTTTTTCACACACAATATCCGCTCTACCATAAAACTCATTACCGACCGCTTCCTCTGGCCCAATATGCGTTCAGACATTAGACAGTGGGCTAAACATTGCCTTAGTTGCCAAACTAGTAAAGTGCATCGTCACACAGTCACCACCCCAGGTGCATTTTCACTCCCTGAGGCTCGTTTTTGACACGTGCACGTAGATATTGTTGGCCCTTCACCTCCTTCCAACGGTTTCACTCATCTTCTAACATGTGTTGACCGTTTTACCCGTTGGCCACAAGCTGTTCCCTTACGTGATACCTCTACCGAATCTGTATCCCGTGCTTTTGTCGAATCTTAGATTTCTCTGTTCGGTGTTCCATCCACCGTCACTACCGACAGAGGGGCTCAGTTCAGCTCCACACTGTTCCGCGATCTGAGTCGTTTCTTAGGCTGTACTCACATGAGAACAACCGCGTACCACCCCGCTGCCAATGGCATCGTCAAGCGTTTTCATCGACAATTAGAAGCTGCCATCTTGGATACTTCGTCCGACTCACGCTGGTCTGAGCGCCTACCTGCGATCCTCCTTGGTATACGCAATACAGTCAAAGAGGACATTGGGTGCTGCCCTGCAGAACTCGTGTTCGGGACGACCCTCAGACTACCTGGGGAGATGGTACTGGACTCTCGCACCACCGGCGAACTAGACCCATTCTCGTACGCTGTACGCCTCAAACAGCATTTTCGATCCATTCGACCAAAGCCTGCGCGGCCTAACCTACGTAAACAGCAAGTCCACCCCGATTTGCACAAGTGTCCGTTTGTTTTCATCCGCGTCGACGCCGTCCGAAGACCTTTAACTCCGCCCTACGACGGCCCGTACCAGGTCTTGTCACGGAAACCCAAGTATTTCGTATTGAATAAGAATGGATCAAAAGAATCCGTGAGCATCGACCGGATCAAGCCAGCTTACGTCGAAACTACAGTTGATAGTAAAGACCCCGTTTCCTCCCCTCAGCATACCCCCGCCCCTGACTCATTACCCCCTACCCAACGACACACTGACGCTAGTACATTGAGTCCTCCGTGCCCTACGACTACACGCAGATCCAAGCACACACGTTCTGGTCGTGTTGTTTCCTTTCCACGTAAGCTTGCTCAATACGTTCCGTAGGCACTTGTCGAGCGTTTTCTTAGTGCGCGCTCTAGGGGGAGTACTGTAGCGATGGTAAATAATTTGCTTA
>OX104066.1:33874987-33898203 GCA_944474145.2 Dicrocoelium dendriticum | reverse complement strand
CTTAGATGGGACCTGACATTGACCGGTGAGGAATTCGCTGCCATTAAATATGGTCTAGTGACATATTTCCACATCCGCCATAGACACGCCTATCTCCAGAATATTGGGGCATATGACCTGCGGAGAAGCCCTCGTGAACTTGACCTCAGTGTGCTGGTGCAGGACGGCTTCGGTTATTCCAGACATCCGGAATCAAATAGTGGTAACCAGCTTGCGGATGGCACTCGAAAGTTTGGATTCTTCATCTTCTCTATGATACTCCATGCCTACGTGCGTTAACACGTGGAATACACAATCCATGCTTGGCACGCTTGGCTAAACTATGACCTTGCAGCGCTTGAAACTCACCTGGTTCGAGCAGCGACTAAAAACACACGGATTGTTCAGTAGACACTACAGGTTGCTAAGTGGAGACCTTATATTAGTCTACCAGATAAAACAAACGACCCCACGTACACATGTTGCCACCTACAGCAACTCAACCCAAACACCGACTTCACAGGTAATAGCATGAAAGTGAGTCACAAAGGCAGTTTCATTAAGGCTGGACGAACCTCAACTTATAGCGACTCAGTGATTCCGCCATAAGTAACCATCAAATTTTTCTGTGCCTACGCTGTTTATGTGCTCAACGACAGCCTGGATGCTAAGAATTCTATCTGACTGGACGCATCATTAGCACCATTTGCCAGCGGGTCAGTGTAGTCGTTAAAACATTTGTGAAAGAGGATAAGTATATTAACAGAAATGTATTGGAACGATGATCTACGCTAGTAAAGGATATGTTCAAACTGTCCGCCGACATTCTGCCTGCAGTGCAATAAGGGTTTGATGAAATTGGCGAGCACTATCTCAAATGTATCTCCCATGACCGCGTGACATTCGTTCAAAATATTTGCTTTCAACTGGTCCAATGTACGCGGCCTTGTTTCGTACACTCGCCGCTTCAGATAGCTCCATAGAAAAAGTTCTTGGGGTTCAAGTCTGGTGAGCGAGCAGGCCAGTCCATTGGTCAACAGCGTCCATTCCAATGGTGGTCAAATTTGTCGGTGACGTAAGCATGCCCCTTTTAATCAGGATGTGCCATTGCCCCATCCTGCTGCCACCAAATGGTACTGCATGCCCCTTCGGCCTCCAAATTGGGAAGCACAAATCTCTGCAGCATTTCCAAGTACGACGATGCTAGGAAAAGACAATGCTTTAGTACGTCAAAACAACAACCTACCGGTCACATTCCCGGAAAAGAAATATGGGCCCAAGATTTTCCGGCTTGTTATTCCGGCCCAAACCATCAGTATCACACTGCGTTGCACACGTGCTGTGGTAAATTTTCGTGGGTTGCTGGTAGCCCAAAAGTAATGTTTCATTGTTCCATGCAGCTGAAACATTGCCTCATCTGTAAAAATAACAGAACGAATATCCCCCAGTGATCCAGATAGTAGCGGCAACATTCATGTTGCCTCTCCGGATCGCATAGGTTCAAAACCTGCATTTGAAGTGCACGGAATCCCCGAACTTTTCGTTCCAGTATATCCGAGGTACCGCATATTGGGTCGTGTTACAGGGCTGTGCGATCCGGCGAACGCTGAGATCGGGAATTTTGACACTTCACTGACCACAGCGCAAGCTGAACAGTCGTCACTGGTGATGCGAGGCGGTCCGGTTCTCTTCATGTCACACACACTCTCAGTTTGCTCGAAGTTCTTCACTAGTCTAAGCACGTACCGAGCGGTGGCGGGACTCATTCCTGAGTTCATTGCATTGTATTTTCTTGAAGCTGATGTGGCGTTTAAACCGCATTCACCGTACAGCCGAATAATCAGCGCGCGCTGAATAACAGGCACTTCACGTGATCCCGACTGCATTGTCTGCTCGTGCTCCATTAACTGTGATGCAATAAACTTGACAAGCGTTGCAATGCCTAACTTCGTCCGCAGCTGAGCTGCCATTACGTGCGCACATGCACGTCGCAATTTTGGTTACCTAGGCCGACTTCGCTGCGTAGCCAGCGAGACATACAAAGAGAACCATCGGTCGCTCCAACGCCTACGTTTGATCATGACCTTCAGCACTCAGCGCGAAGGTAGCTGACATCTAACGAAGACTGGAATCACGTTGTTTGTACTCTTCTCACTCGATGTTCAACAGCCTCATGTCGGTGTGTATTTAGAGGATACGCTTTTTCTCAGCTGAGCCCTGCACTAACTCACTCGTTTTCCGAGAATTCCACACGGCCTCACCACTAAGGAGCAATTCATGTCTCTCACGCGCCGTAGCATGTTACGAATTTCGCTAAACATTATATGGCTATTGGATGTTGGGGACAACAACCGTAAATGACCGGCGTTCACCACAAGCGAGCCAAGGTCGTTAAATTAAAGCTAATGTGCTTTCTTTCGTCTGAGTCACTGTATATTATATATCTGCTGTATATATTAATATGGCAGCGTGTGTGAATTATATACTATGCAAATATGTTATTTTCAGGCGGTTCCGCATTATATGCTCTTTTTTGGAATGTAGTTTTTACTTGGTTTTCCCATGTGGTATCCAGGTTTAATCTGCTTTTTATTTAATTTACATTTGTTGATATTTTATTGTTAATTTCGCTGCATTTTCTCTCATTATGAAAGCGGCTTTTGAAAGACTCTTTTGAAAACACCGCTTTTTTAATTTGGGCACAATCAAAATAAACCAATCCTTCATTGTTTTCTTTTAATTATGCAAATGTTGACATATATTTCCATTCTTGTTTTCGTAATATTTTTCAAACACAATGGCAATACAGGAATTATAAAATAAAGTTCAATGTTGTAGTCTGATGGTTCCCGTTTTAGATAACATCTCTATTTTTGCAGATGTATATTATGATTTGGCGAAAATATTTTTAAACTTAGGCTTTCCTTATGTCTTCCTTGTCAAGCCATTTGATAATGGCTTGATCTAAAAGTTAATAATAAGCCGCATTTTTCCTTTTCTTTGGGTTTTTCCTTGGCGGCATTTGATTAACCGACTTATTCCATGTGAAAATTTTCAGCTCCGCAGTTTTACAAATAGCACTTAATCCGGACTACACACTGAATTTATTAATATCAGCGATGGTTGGTATTTGATAAGAACTTGTTACGTCTAAGTACGAACGGGAGTACTTTGTTCTCAATTGGAGAACAATCTGTCTATAGTATCATATTGTACAGGATGAACCAGTATTTTGTGTTTTGAACTAATTAGTTAAACAGTCATGTGATATGAAAATATGCATCGATCTTTGCCACTTCATGTTTTTTGTTTATTATTCTTGTCACATTTAGGAAGCTGCCAAAAAGTACACTTTGACACGCAGACTATTGCGGTAACCACATTAACCATTACAATTTAATTTGCCTTGCTCAACCGTACGACCAAAACATTTGCCAGTACATCTTATAGATACTAGTTATCATGTAGTGGTCTTGGTGTGGACCATGGGGTCGGCCTTGAAGTTGAGAATATATAAATTTAAAGCTAATACTTTTGAGTGGTATGGTAAAGAATGCTGGCTAATGCAAACCGTATTACAGCATAATTTGCAAATTGAATTAATTCAAACTGACTCAAACCTTGGTCATAAACTGGAAAGACGAGAAAGGTGTAATGTAAATATTATAGTGGTATTTTATGTCCTTACATGATATCATAAATATTTAGCACGAAACTCAGGGCTCAAAATAGGAGATATAATGGAGTTTGGGTAAGAACGCTTGGAATTTAATTAAATCGTCTCGTTATATGAATTTTACTTAATTTATGTGCTGCGGTATACTGGTGCAACATTTGCTGTTTGTTATTCTAGAAATTGAGGGCAGCAAAATTTTAATATCTGACATTATTGAAAACAGTATACAGTATTATAGAGAAAGCAGAAATTAATTATGTGCAACTCTTTCGGAATATGGTGAAAAGCGTTATAAAAGTTGTCAACCGTGAATATCGGTGTCGTTCTTATGTAGCAGCTAAAATAGCTGAGTCACGATATTTCAAGACGCACAAATATCATCGTAAGTCTGCAATCGTTCTCTGAATCTAACAGTGGTAAAATATAAATCTAACAACGTGTTGAACTGCTGCACAGATGTTGCCTTAATCACATGTTCAAGTATACTGTTCAAATATTTACCACTCTCCGTTCGAAGCACAATGCGTGGGGAACATATGTCACATCCGGCCCAAAAAGTTTGCATCTGTGTCCGCGTGTGTTGCATGGCCCTCCTAAGTGCAGCATTGGTCTTAGCATTGGGAGGTCACCGAGATGTAGTATACGGTAGGTACTAATGAGGTCGACCAGCATCCGACGGCAGGACAAAGAGTAGAGTCCTGGTTTCTCTCAACGGTCTTCATACCCCAAAACCACGTAAAATCGGGATGAGCCTAGTAGCAAAATGTTGGACCCTTTTGTGCCTCGCCTCAAGTAATCGGAAAGTAGGCAGTCGAACCGTACTCTAGCAGTAGTCCAATGATAGAAGAGAAGAGGCGAGTGGCAACAACTTCAGACCATGTGCTGAAGCTACGTTTGAGAACCCAAAGCATGCGCAGTCCGTTACGATATAGCCTATTCGTGTTGTCCACGGACTTCAAATCCTAGCGTGAGAGTACACCTAGGTCCTTCATGGAGGGTGTGAGATATAGCGGTTGGCCGTCAAAGGTGTATGTTCGACCGTCAGCACCCTTCCCCAGGCTCATGGGTACGGACTTGGCTGGGTTGCCCGGGAGAGGAACTGCTGCAGGCCATGTGGATAGGCGTTTAAAGTCTTGCTGAAGTAGGCCACAGTCATCGGGAGCGACAATTTCTCTCTAAATCTTTATGTCTTCCATAAACAAGGCACAACGCGACCGGAGAAGCTGAAGCAGATTGTTGTTATGGATTAGGGACAGCATGGGCCCCAGCACAACGCTTTGAGGCACGCCACTTGTAGAGGGATACCAGTCAGATAGATGGTCGTCGAACTGTACTCTCCACTTTCGTCCAAAAAGAAAGCCGCAAATCTACCGGTGCATCGAGCCACCGACACCACACATTCTGAGTTGTTGTAGGAGAACTTTATGGCTGACCTTGTCGAACGCTTTACTGAAATCGATGAATATCACTTCGACGGACTTCCCCTTGCCTACTGCTTTCAACCACTCATGTCTCTTCACAAGCAGGTTCGTAATGCATGCGCGACCTTGATGTGTTTTGCGGGAGTCAGGACCTCGTCTGACTGTAGCAACAGCAGCAATCCCTTCTTCACGATTTTCTCGGCAAACTTTGCCAAAATATGTATCAGACAAATTGGCCTGCAATTGATTAGTTTGCAAGGGTCGCTGCTTTCGGAATAGGCTTCACCACCGAACATTTTCAGTCAACGGGCAACGAATCTTGGGACAGCGACTTGTTGAAAAGTTCAGTCACGACAGGTGAGTTGAGGGTCGAAAGTGACTTGAGAACCAGTCTGTAAGCCTATTAATTCCGGCAGGTTCGGTGCCGTCAAGGTCAGCGAGTAGTTAATCTAATTCTTCAACGATGAAAACAAGACTGTCGAATACAGTAAAATCTGTACACTTCAAACTCGGAACAGACACCTAGTCATTTGCAAATACAGAAGCGAAGTGTGCCGATAACGCCGACGCACGCTAAGTGATGGAGGTTAGGGGCTTTCCATCCGGGCCATCCAGCACTAGCACATCACCTGCCGGCTTCAGGCGTCGCTTCACGTATGCAAAGATTCGCTTTGAAGCTGTCTTTGCGGCTATTGCGTGCTGCTCTTCCAAATGTCAGCACTTATTCCTTTTTGTACTGTTGCAGAGGTTCAGTTGACTATTTTTCTCTTCGTAATCATTAACAGAACCAGGGAGGAGGAATTTGTCCCACATTCTGCGCAGCCTCTGAGTCAGATTGCTATACTCCTTGCCAAACCAATGAGGCTTAATCAATCCAACCTTCCGACAATTCAATGGCACACAGTAGGAACGCAATGATGGCAATCTGTCTTTCATAAATAGCCAATAGTCTTCCACAAATACAGCTTGTAACAGAGACTAATCCAGGTGGCTCGCGGCTCCAGCTAGACCATCGAAGTCCGTTTTCCAGTAGTTGTGAACTGGTTCCAGCGGACGTGAATACGGCAAAGATAATTCCGTATCATCTACGAGTACTGAATGGTAGCTTTTAGCCAGGGGCTCCAGGATCCTAATGTCAAGCACTCGTTGCTCGTAGCTGGTAAACTTCAGGTCTAGACATGAAGGGGTTGAGTGTGTTGTTATCCTTGCTGGCTGGTATACGTTATGCGATGCACCAGTTTCAAGTACCGAATCCACGAACTCTGCTTCAACCTCACTAAATCTGGGCATCAAATACACATCAGGTCATCGTATTCGAGGATAGTTAAACTCGCCCATAAGTAGAAGGTGTGGACGACTCTTGTGAGTTAGAAGATGGGGCAGCCATTCGGGATGATTTGTTGGGCCAAACGCACGGAGCTGTTCGCGATTGAATTATGAGGCCTACAGGTCCGGTTTACTCTTCCTGGCTGTATTTTGTTTCGGCAATTTTTACATATAGTTTGAACGATATCATGTTGGATCTCACGAAAACGATGAAAATGCCCGACTGATAATCCAACACATGAAATGTGGTATTTAACTTCGCACGAAACACACTTGAGGGCATTTGCACGGTATCCGACTATCTTGGAGCGAGTACCATAGGGTGACTGCTTCGGCATTGTGAATAATCCGAAAACAAGTTGGCGGCCAATTGACGGAGAACATGGCGATTACAAAATCTCCGAAACCAAGCGATAAAAACACAAGTATTTCTGGTCGGAAACTTCAGAATCGGAAATGAAACTGAACCGCACCTAAATTTCCACGAAATACTTCCAATGAACGCAGAAATGCAAAACAAATTGATCTTGTCTACACAACCAAAAAAAACGACTGGATGCCGCTATTATCATACACTGTCATATGTTTGTGATGCGGATTGTTCACTACTGGCGACGCGGTGTCAACATAGGGAATTACCAAGAACTAGACTACGGTAGGTCAATATGCAGTCTTCTGGCTCCGGATATGATAAGAACATATAAATTTACAATATCTGAAACCAGTAAACTCAGTGTAGTGAGAGAAGTCTGGTATTTATTCGCCAGAACATTTTGATATTCTGTGTTTTGCTTCTGGTTTACGAACAGTAGGTAGCAAGCCGCAAAATAAGAAGATACAGAAGACAATCTGATGCATGGTCTGAAGCTGAGCGCCAAATGCACGCACCTTTTATTTAATTTGTATTTTACGGACTACAAATCCCAAAGTGGCAGCACGGTATTATTCATCATGGAAGCTGTGGGATGTAGTGCTGGTTCATCAAGTATGCAGGAACGGATTTTACCATTATCCTACTGGGTTGCTTTGAAGGCGGATTTCTGCAAAACATATGGAGTGAAGGTTGAAGTATACGGACGTTTGCCAACAAAGTCGTGGCTGCTATTCACTGTCCAAATAGTTAGATCATCCGCAGATATGACACAGAAGACCATAGATGCTGTGGTAGATTAAATGTATCATATCAGGAAAAAGTAGGTCCTGTATCCTTGCCGTAATGCTTGCCAAAGCTTTAAGTATAAAGGTTCGTCAGATGGTTGACGCGCTGTACATGTAGCCATGAAAATCCTTAAATACACACTTGAAATAAGTCAACCACACCCACTCTAACGGCCTGTAAATGAGGATATTTTGGTTTAACTTGTAAAAGCTCTATTAAAATTCATTTGTTTACTATCTACTGACCGTCCACTTTTCCCCTACTGCAACAATTCACTCAACAGCAGGTTAGTAATTTAGTACATATTAGGCAGATACCATTGCTAAGCAAGCGTTAGTAACTATTTGTATTGCAACCACTTGAGCAAACCCTACTTTATCATCTTATCAGCTACCTTGGCAAAAAATATGTCATGAAAATTGATCCGTATTCCTACTGCTTGCTGGGCGCACGCCTTTCAGAATCAAACTGGCAAACAAAATCTTCCAGTTTATCGGCAAAGAAACTATAAAGAGTAACCAGTTAAGCAGGTGTATCAAGGCGGGACAAAAGTTTTCCGTTTTAACAGTATGTATTTTGGTGGGAAGCAATATATTTCTAGCAAGATCAGTACTGTGTATTTACAACCGGCTGATAGCTAGATGCAGCAATTCAATGACTTAGTAAAACAACTGAATTTGTAAACACGGATTTAACACTGTAAAGCAGGATAAACTATTTAACTACTAAACGTCAAGCGTCGATGTATGAGTCTCACACTGTTTTGTATACCAAGTTAAATTCGCCTTTGATGAATTAGGAAGTATTAGGCCTATAGTATGACTTAATAATTTACCTTCTGACAACTCTGCTTACATTGTATGCCACTATACTTTAAATATCCCATTCCGTATGCCATAATACCGTTTAGTGTGCAAGCGAATACAATAAAAAAGAACGAAAGGAATTAGTCGGGTGCCTGCAATCCTAGATAGTACTAGCAGGCAGATTTTATATATGCTGAATTAAGTATATTTCGCGTACTCTCAATTAACCGCATACATACTAAAAGGAAAAATTTTAAACTAGCGGAAGTGAAATGTCATCAATACCAAAAATCGATACTCGGTTGTGGCAATTCCCCTACAGCAAAAATCACATATTAATTCCTTTTCAATTCCGCTCGTTTAAAGTTTTCACTATTATTATCTATGCAGCAGAAAGGGAATACGCGAAGCATACTGAATTCAAGGTGTCCCGCCAGCGAAACTGTTATTCCTTTTTGCAGTTTTACAGTTCTTAAGTTAATGTATTAAAGCTTTGCTTACACAAACAAAAACCTAGCAATTAAATCTATTTATACTCTTAAATTAGCATCTTGCTTCGATTTTGGTATAATATTTAAGTACAAAAACAGGGCGTACCTGACTCTTGCTAATAAATGCTTGCTAAAAGACATTTGGCGCTTATGTCGTCGGTCCAGTTTTTTCTTGTATATTAATAGCATAGTTTATATATATCTGTTTATGCAGCCTGTAGCGTGATACTTGTCAAATAGCTATTCTGACATCTGTTTCGAATTTAAATGTAAAAATCAAAACGCAGCTGTATTCTGAGGAGTAAATTGTGGGGTGCCATTATGTAAATGTGATCGCTGCATACAGCATAACATGCAAGTTTTCAGCATAATTTGCATTTGCTAAGTGTCAGTTTGCCAACCAGTGTTGAACATACCCCGCATTGCTCACCTCTGCAAAACAAAACTTCTTTGTAACCATTTAAAGCCATTAATTTGCACTAGAATAACTATACAAAACAAGAAGAAAACAATATTATTCATTGAGTCATTTTCGCTCTGATACATACCTGGATTCTGCATTTTAAGCTCAACTGCGAAACGGTAAGATAAGAGGGCGCAACGGTAAAAAAAAGCGTGCGCAAAATTACAGCAGCAACTACGGAGTTTACCCGATATGGCCATATGAAATTTTATTTTAATCAGTCTAGTTATAATTTCAACTAGGCAGTTTACAAGATAATTGATGATAATTACACTGTTCTGCCCGAATACGTGGTGCATCTTAGCGAAAAGAATTGCAAGCGCGAAAAATCGTACTTTGCACTGAAAGCAAATTTTGGTTGCTTAATTACCCGCGTGGTGCCGAAGTGAATCCAAGTAACCGTAAACACTGCTCTCGTCAAACATTGTTTGCGCTGATAAATCAAATCAGTTTGGCTCACAAACTAAATAGGCTGCATCTCATTTAGCTACGGTATGTAACCAATCTAGTTAAATTCACTGAACCATTAAGCGGTGTAAAATTGTGAGCTAAAATGAAAAGTTTTTAAATAAATTAACACCACTGACTGCTTAAATGGAACTCTTTTTCGTAATCAATTTCGTACACAATTTCATTTGGTGTAATTCCCAAAACACACATTCAGTGTAAAAAAGGTCAAGTGTGCTGTGCTACTATACAGACGGTTGTGCTTTTCTCAAGTCCGCAGTTCAATTATCTATGATCCAACCAGAACGAAATCACTGTTGTCCGTTAATTGAAGTTTGAAAATTAGCGCATTGTCCAACTCGTTTAAATCCATAAAAGTTAAACATATACTCTACTGTTCTATTCGATTGGAATACTATTAACATCCTCTAGCTGGGATGAATTTCGCGTAGCGTAACTGTAACGCTGAAACCTAATCGCTTTCGCAAATCTTAACTTCATTTTCTTATCGTATCAAACCCACAGTCGAAGTAGCAACCAATTAGTGGACGCAATATATTAAGAAGACTAATAACGTCATGAAGGAAAGTAGCACCGTTTTTCTGCTTACCCTATTTCTCTGAATGTCAATTAACCCTCTGGCTTGGTTGAAACGAATGCATCGTTTGTACGGAATACACGCTAACGCCGTCAATAAACGTTGTTGCTGAGTTCTTGCTAGTGCACTGGACGTTTGTAGTACACTCCTTCCTTTCTTTTGTGTAATTTTACACAACACGAACAAAGTACTAACTAAACGCGTAATCCAATTTAGAATTAAGTATGAAGCCAAAACAATCATGTCAACAAAAATCCGAAGTATAAAATTCATTAATCAAAACTTAGTAATCCTTGTATACCCAATCTGTGATACAGTTGTTTTTATTCAGAGCAATTATGCACTCACATTATACGAATCCTGATTGCACCGTGGGACATCCGGTGATAATGAGTAGTAGATGTTAGGTGATACAATAGCTTCATTGCGCATCGGCGTTCAATCATGCCACATTAACGGTGGTATGTGCATTACTGTGCGTTAGGTTATTCCCTTACGTTAGAACTTATCAAAATCCGAGAAAGATCGATGACATTGCAGTACACGTTGTTGTTTCATGGAGAACGTGGATAACTACAATTTAATGTCGAAGTTTTCGAAGATGCTGCAGAACAATGGAGTTTGAACGTTAGCAAACATGACATTTAGCCATATGTTTGAAGTTAGTGTAGCGCTTAGTTAGATAATGATTACCAGCGGAACGCTGGTTATGTTCCTTAAATCTTGTTG
Organism: Dicrocoelium dendriticum; assembly: GCA_944474145.2. Lineage (NCBI taxonomy): Eukaryota > Metazoa > Platyhelminthes > Trematoda > Plagiorchiida > Dicrocoeliidae > Dicrocoelium > Dicrocoelium dendriticum. The sequence goes on along the minus strand of OX104066.1, from coordinate 33,887,108 downwards.
CTGTTAGGAGGAACGTTAAGACACCGAAGTATGAAGAATACGAGTTAGCCGGATAAATATTGGGAATTTTTATACTGATGAACTGAACAATTCGGTTATTGAATATTTTCGGAGATAATAATGATAGACAACAACCAAAAATCGAAGTCTTCAAGCTAATAAGTGGTCTATTTAAAAGATTATACGGAGAACTAACGAGATTGGTTAACGGTGCCTTTGTGTTATTTTCCGCCTCAATCCCACTATTTGGAAGCAATGTTAGTTAGGGTACAACCTTAACATCAAAACCCTGTCTTGACCCAAATAAATAATGTGTGGTTTGTAAAAAGCAATTTAGAACGATATAGAAAACAATACATAGCTTTTGTCGGAGAACTACTGCTGTCGGTTCAAACCACTGTTTTGGACAATATTTTATTGGACGGCTTTGTCTTCTTCCCCATAGGCATAATACTTATTGTATCCTCCCAAAAACTTTTGGTCAAAAAATATGTAAACTTTCAACTACGTGCATACAATCAGTTACCAAAGCTATGCACGCATTAAGCAAGGCAACATGGCAAAGAGACTTGGCTAAAAATAAATAGCAACAATGTTGTTTCGCCTCCACCAAGAAAAGTGTAAGACTGCAACTCTTTGCCACACAAAAGTCGTCGGTAGCAGTACATGTGCTAGACTCGGGACAAGAAATTGACTTTGACGATGTAAATAGCTAAGAGAAGGGGGAAAAACAGGTAAAAGTGCAGGTGCTGATGCGAAATAAATCACCAAGTTCAATACTTGTTTGAACATAGAAACTGGTTGATGCTGTCAAAAGCTTGGCGGGCTTCTTAGCCAGGTAAGAGAAAGAAGCGTTGCTTAACGGACTCCGAATGAATCAAAACCGTCCAACTGTCAATATAATGAACAGCAGCAGGCAAAGGTTGCCTTATATGTAAATGACCTGCGGCGTGGAAAGTATGGAAACGTTCCATCTTTCTTTTTCACTGGTTATCACTCAATATCCTTAGTTGGTTTTTTTCCTTTTCCAAGTACAGTAGGCGCAGTAGCGCAGTGCATCAAGAAGTTTTATATTAAGGAAAAGCACAAAATTTTAATTTACCAACTTGTTTATAAAAGCTTAAACATTATGTGTTAATAGTTAGTAGTAAGCTTATCAGATGGTTCCAGACTGTTATGTAGGTTGTCAAGCTAACTTTTAGGTGCATTGAATCTCGAAGCAATATAACAACATAATCTGATGGAAATCTACGCAAATTCGAAAAGACTCAAACTGGGCAGGAATTTATTTTGGTGGACTTAACTCACAATTTATTCGCTGAGACTAAGGCGAGTAGCAACTAGTCAGTTACCGTATATTTATGTAACTGGCACAGATACATGTACATTAATAACAGCGGGAAAGTGTTACTGATAGAAACATCGTTGTAGCAAGCGTTTTTATAGTTTAACGAATGCTTAAGTTTTGTGAGCAGAATAAGATTTGTTTTAAAATGGGGCCACGAACTTAAACTTTGTGTATGGTTCCTATAGGTTGTAAGCCGTCCATTAATTTCGCGACACACAAGCTCAATGCAGGCCAGTTTTATGCACTATACACCCGGAATATCAGCAAAAGCTTTATTGATCTGCTTGAATTAAATGTGCAAGTAAACGTCACTCATTTTCCTTCACTTTATGCAGCTTGTCCGATTTAAAGTAGTTTCGATAGAGATATGTTAGACTTTCGGGGCTTGTACCACGCCAATTGCACTTCAGATACTTTTGATTAGAATCATTTAAATGACAGCTAAGAACGCCTCCGTATGGTTGGAGTTTGACAAGCACATTTTAAATAGTGAAAAACCGTATATAGTCAGCTGCCTCAAAACGTATTGGAAACAAGTTAGAGTTTACGTGTTATTAATATGATCGTTCAGTGATCCCCTTAAAATAGGAATCACGACCAGGTAAATAAAGATAAATCTGGTGCGGATAAAAATGTGACAGCTGCATACAGTGTTACTGGAATGTTAAACATTGCAAACAGTATATTGATTATTAGCTCTTTGAATGAAGCATTTTTGATTTAAAATTTGGGAATTTCGTAAATGTAATGCAACTACCACGCAGAGAAGAAAGCGTCACTACAGAAAGTGCCTATTGACATAATTAAAATAGCTAGCGGAAGTAGAGGAACCGCCGCAAGGAACAACCTTATGCTTTGTTTGGCTAAGTTGCAAAGTTGCAACGTTACTTGGTAACCCACGAAAGATATACCAGAAACGGTGTTGGAAAATGGAAAACAACTAACACGGAAACATGCAAATTTTATTTAAATTTTAATAATATGTTACAAAATAATTGCTCCATTTATAATTTAACCTTGTTATGCGCAAATCTAAAAGGTACTGAGTTTAAATACAAAATGTCTCTGGTTCAATACATAGGTTTATATGGGTGAACTTATGTTGACTTATGTTCGATACCTATGGTAGTTTGTTATAATTAAGACATCAAAACTAAACCCCCATATGAGGATAACCAGATGAAGGTAAGTGTATTGATTGCTGTATTTTTAAGCATCACTCACAGCCTTCGGATAACGAAGTGCTGCTTGCAATGCGCACTGTTTTTATTAGTCTCATGCTACATTTCATTATAATCATTCAACTTTACATTATTTTAATATTAAAGTAGATGTCTTTCCAATACAATCTTTTTGCAAATAACACCAGTAAACACCAGTAATTATAGGCTGTTCTCTCGAACTCTTGCTACCTGTTATTTTCGGCTTTATTTTAGATTGTTAAACAAAATATGCAATACGATAACTAAAGTTTTCCTACCTCCTAATTAATGTGTGAGACCGTGAGTGGCCATAACGGAGTGAACTAAAATTGTTTTAAAATTACCTGTTTAGTGAAAATTTGGTATCTCTATTTTTTCAGTAATCCCACCGTACAAGATTATCCGAGCAACTTTCGGATTGTCTCTATTGTTACAGAAAACAATAAACATTTTATCTAGTGGCGCTAATGTTGGCAGTGTTTTATTGGTCATATTACATATTTGGACTGTGCTTTGCATCGCTAAGTAATATACTATTTATTTATTTATGCTATCTTATAATTCAATACATTTTGCATTTTATCGGCGTTTGATTAAAATATTTTTGATATTTGAGCAACATGCTCAAAGTAGTCTAAATATCCATTCATGAAAAGCGAAAATTGTTTGACTCAACAACAAGTTTTATAATTATGAAGAAGTTAAAACCTTTTTCAAGAAGCAACCTGGAGAGATAGAATGTGTAATACCGTGCGGATAAAATTATTGCCTCAATAAAATTGAACGGATGGTGGGTTAGGTAGTTTTAACAGCACCGATGCATAGATAGATAAGGTATGGAATTGCGGGGAACTTTCTAGGGACCGTTTCACTGGCAAGTTGGTACCATTTAGTCGGTTTAATGGGTGGCTGCATTATTTCAATGTAGCTTTTGGTAATACTTTAATTTAACAAGGAATTTATAAGTTCCGCCCTTCTAACATATGTATTTATTTGCTCATTTGTAAATCTTCGACTTTGAACCAACGTGTATATCAAAACTATACACTCTAATCCTTACTGCTGTAAAACGTAGTAAACAAATTTGGGTACAGCGTATTGCAATATTTATTTACCGATAATAAAATAGCTAAATGTTCTCTTGATGTGATTTCAGTCTTTAGATCTTGTCTTTAGAACATTCAATGATTTCAAATAGTCGGATTTTCCAATGATTACAATAAGCATACAAACCGTTCTCTTAGCTTTAAATTGATTGAAATATGTAATATTTGTATGCCCATTACTTGAAACTGATTAACGTTGGTATGCTTGTGAGCAATGACGACACAACATTATTAAGAAACGTGTGTAGCGAAATAGACCCTATGGTTTCTTGTTACCAGCGCGCTTTTTTAAATCGTAACAATGAAGATGTGCGCGTCATGGGTGAAAAACATGCCTTGACAATAAGAATACTGTGAACGCTTGGGTGATTTCTCTTCACATTTTGCGCACACATGGAAACTGTGAAAAATGGCTATCCTCCGGAATCAATGTTTCTGAGCGAAATGTGTAATGCTTAGTTAGTGGCATATAACTCTTACCGCATTTGTAAGTTAAAGTTTTGGATGGATCGAAAGGCATGCTAATTCAAAGTGATTTGTATCAATAAAATCTTACCTCAACAGGTTATAGAGGTCGGCTTTTTATATGTACTAGCATCCGTTAGGTTGCTTCTTTTAGGTCATTTTGTTGAGGTGCAATCTGTTATAATCACTGGCCATCGTGTTTAAATTATGTTAATCTCTAGGTATTTGGTACGGTATTCGCATTAGTGGCTGTCATGTTCGAACCTACTATTTCAACCATTTGATCCGGAACAGAGAAACATCTTCCATCTACGCAAAGATTAAGCCGGCCAAATATATTTGGATAGGCACGGCCTAAGTAATCTAGTCTACATGCGTGCATGCAGCAAGAATGAAAGTGCTAAGGAAACGCCTATGATAAGAGCTACTCTCTAACTTAGTAAGTTTCGGCAATGATATAATGAAATAGTTTTTAAGAGGCGGGCTCATATTAACTTTCGCGAATTCATAAGAATTACATTATGCATATAAACAGATTACTCATATGGTTATCAACTTGAATAACATTGGCATCAGTCAGTTGGTTGATGACTGTGACTTGTTGAAAAGAGGGATCCTATGTAGAAGATCACACCCTGTTATATGTATTTACCGCTTATCTGTTCTACACCTGGAAGCCCGGGGCGCCCTTATGGATCACACGATTTAAGTGACTCAAAATTCCTTGATATGAAGGACACTTAAATTACGTCATCGACTGATTCTTTTATGGTTTTGACAAATTTAAAACAAGATGATGATGATGGTCCTGATTCTCATGTCTAAACAAAAGTTAAATGCGAATCCTCTGTTTCCTTAAAATCAACTATAGTTTCCTAAATCAAACTCGATTACTGGGATACATTCACGGTGCTCATCCGTCCACCGGGCTGTTCGCTGCAATACATTAGTTCCAAATCGAGATGCACATGGGTTCGACAAAGGGATGTGTAGACGAACTATACAAAAGTAGAGAGCATTAATCAAGTTGTCCCAGGCAAACGCTCCTCATCTCTGTTAGCTTCTAAATTTAGGATGCACTCAGCTGAAGTAGCAAAAATAAAATAAATCTAATTTTGCTGCCCGATTAATGAAGGCTGAGCGGTAGAGCCTGACTAAAACAATTGCTAAACTACATGCTAATGGAAGAGCGCACCGTTGGAATTTTACATGTTGTTAGAATGAGGCAGGTCGACCTGATTTTGGCGAGCGTTCCACAGTGGCACCCTCGGAGAGAAAGGCTAATTCCACGGGATTCTTGCCGACTACACTGTTAGTTTTACAGGATAAACGCTTGCGAGGATTTGTGAATCACTCTCAGCAGCGAGAGGGATACGTGGTTTGGGTTCTTCAGAATCTGATATAAATTCACGAAGCCTCTCCGAACACATCAATATGGACTGCTATGTATTTTTGGTGAATTCAATCTAAGCTGATAAGGGTGAGTGAGGAGACCAATGAAGTTCTTGGTTGCTCACCATTAGTGATTAGCAAGGTCAACGAGATCCTGTTTCAACACGGCTACCACGCTTGGTTATTGTTGACGCATGTAGGTGTTAAGCAATTGTGGATTATTTGAGCAGTAAAACCAAACAAACACTCTCCGAAGATGACCAAATTGCTACTTGCCGGTTCTCATCGCCTTCTCTACTTGTTTATCATCCGGGATGGACCTGTATCAGTATATACGATTCATGTCACTTAATGACTAACTACAATGTGTGGTCGCGAAATTTAGTCACGCTCATTGGCTGGTGAGGCAGGCATTCATTGCAGTTGGCTGTAATCAACTGGAGTATATTCCTGTTCGAACATTCGTAAATGCAATCCACCTAATGCTAAATTAGATCATGAGCTTGCTTGTTATTACTTGCCCTCTCTACCATTATGTTGTTGGGTAATCATAGGAAAGTAGAGGCTATAACTCTTGTCATGTCGTTGATAAACATCGTTAATAAGCGCGGTCCCAGTACGGAGCATTATGGAAACCAAACTTCCGCCTTACTCAGGTTAGAGGCTACTAGCTAATACGCACCTGAAGCATATCTTGATAACGAAAGTTTCCAATCCAACCAAGAACAATATCTCTTATTAGGTAGCTCTGGAGGATGCGACACTGCAGGCGGTCAAAAGCTTTGGAAAAGTCAGTAAAATAACGTGCACTCCGACCTTATCATCAGCCACGTCTGTCCAACTCCCTCGTACGATAAGCAGGTTGGTGGTACATGACCGGTTTTATGAAAGTCATGCACCTTCGGTGCCAGGAATCTTAAATTTTTCAACAAGTTTATAAACCCTCATCGATGCCCGTTTTCAATACTTTTGCAAACAAAAGGAAGAGAGCTACTTGGAGATGGTGTGCACGCTCTGAACCGTTTCCATATTTAAAAATTTGAGCAGTATTGGTGTACTGCAATACATTGGGTACCTGCTGTTTATCGAAGCATCCTAGAAAGAACAGTGACAGTGGCTCGGCTAGCTTGGCGCCTGCAGTCTTGGTTGAATTTTGGCGGATGTTCTCGTCTTCAGGAGAGCGATGAGAAGAACTTACCAACACAACTGCTGCTTTGCAGATGTATAAAACCTGGAGTACGTAATGTGCTTGACGACATACTACAGGTAGAACTTGTGAGGTCGAAAAATGGGTGGGTAATATAGTAGCAGGTAAATGACTGTTCCGCCGGCGCTTTGTACCTCTACCAAGTCGTTGGAAAAGTGTAGTCTTGCTATGCTTTACTGTAAAAATATGTTGATATGGCTATACACGTTGGTTGTTTGCCAGAAGCTGTTTGCTAGGAATTGCCAAAGTTATATTTTTCCTCACTGAAAGGCGTGTTGCGATAGCATCGATGGGTCCGGAAGTTTTCCAAATCCTCTGAGTTTAGGTTGGTTTTGTTGGTGTGCCTTGATTTGTCACCTAATATCATGCATACTTTAGTAGTACTTAATAGAATTAAAGCACTTTTTCGGTGCGAACTGACGTGGTCCCTAATGGTCTGTTAACCACGTTGATTAGGCTTCCAACAACCTTGTCCACAATTTGTCCAGGGACAGTTAATTGAAAACATCCAAGCGTATCGCTTTATTACAGCAGTACCAGGAATAAAGCAGCATTTACTGGTTAAGCCTGGGTTGGACAGTCTGCTCTGTTTACCTCAAATGTACTGATTTTTGTTATCGACAGTTCCGCACACCCTAATTAGTACTGGTCGCATTTTTCAGATAGTAAAACAAAACGCCGTTCATCTGTAGTATATACGTGTATTTCAGGCAGGAGCCATAGAAAATCGTTCGCTAAGAATGACCCCACTAACTTTTACTTGGTGGCACCAAACATAGAAAATCCTGCAACAGTTACAACACGAAATAACCTCTTGGAGTAGTTTGGTACTTGATCCACACATGTCTGAGACTCACTAGGCATTTGGCCTGCTAAGCTAGTGTTACAAACCAAAATAAGCACTTAATGTTGATGGTTAGCATTTGTTCTCTTGTTCTTGACGTTGCCGCCAACTTCAAAGCATTTACGTCGCCATTATGTGATCGCAATTTTATTTTCTGACGTGCCAGTCAAGTACGTCCGCGTGCCCTTGAAGCAGATAACATCGGGGTTTGACGGAGCAGTTCCATGCTTGGGATTTTGAATGGAACAAATTTAAAGATTTGAAGAGCACTGTAGTTGTTGCAAATAATATTGGGCTCGAAAAAGTAATATCTCACTGAAATGTGGTTGAACTACTCTACCGAGTGAAAACAATAATGTCACCAATGTTTGAACTTATGTAAACGCTGGTGCTTGGATATCAGCTTAAGATAGGCAGGTAAATGCAGAATGTAATATAGTGGACTCGAGGAAATGGTATCGGGACGCAGCGCTTTAATAGCGACGAATGGTATATTTTCTGCGTTGGGGACCAAATGGGCCGGAGAAAGAGCAAACGTTCACGAGCACATGACTGCGAGATTAGCTCGCACGTTTTTCTTCAAGTTCACGTTCAACCGAAGTCAACTACTGAGCTGCGTTTTTAACCAACAATTCTTCCCTATGTCCTTGATATGACGAGTTCAGCGTAACAGTGAGGAGCTGACCATCATTCTACCATATCATGTGAAAGTGTTTTTAATTGAAAACATAATCTTATGTACGTCAATGGATTGCGCTTCCCCATGAACCCTACACAACACCAGCACCGTTAGCTGCCAGTTGCACTCCTAAAAATGTAGGTCAAATGTTATCACTAACGCCGTAAATTTCCGTCTTCGAATATTTCTGTGTTAAAGTTTGATGCACAAATTAGATTGTGTACTGCAGCCACACACAAGGCACATACCAAATAATTAAATCTAAAGTAACGAATAAGCACCTAGCTGTTCCCGCGATAATTTGCATGCAATCGGGCGTGTCATATACAAGCAACCTAGAACCAGTCAACCCTTACCGTTCTAGCGTACATTCATTAGACAGGCACTGTGCTCTGGGGGGCTTTAAGATTTTGGGTCTTCTTCTTCCAATCCCAAGTTGTGGAAAACCATGAAGATGCGCAGCGCGCAGTTAGCCATAAACTAGCTCACCACACTTAATACCAACAATTCTTTAACGCTTGGAAAGGCTGCTTATGAGTTTGAATATGCAGGTCATGGAAATTTGCATAAAATTAAATGTTACTCTAATGTACGAACGCTCCGTGCAGCGCTTCTAGACTCGTTTCAGTTGTTGTTTACTAGGTGATGCTTAATCGCTTACCTCATAGTTGCCTTAATCAATGCAACTGAAAAGATGCACCAACGAACGACGTTATGAAGCATATATGTAGTTTATCCTCTTGGTTTTCTATAGTTCAGTGAGGATAAATTTCCGTGTGTTCATCTGCTTGTCAGATAATATGCTAATATACAATGGTTATAATGGCTGTGTGCCTTGAATAATTAGGTTCATGAAGTCTGGTTGGATGACTAGGATTATGGACGCAGGCATTAGGTAGAATTGAAAGAGCAGGTTTACCCTTAACAAAAGAAAATAATCGCTGGCAGTTAACTGAAAGTCGTAGCAACAAGTTCCTCGACTATATCTGGTTCTCGAATGATATAAGTTGCGGACAGAGCAGAATAGCCATCCGACTATTCAGCTAGTACGTTATGTTTTGTTACGGAGGCAATGCATGGAGAAATGAAGTACAAATCGCAGTCTTGTTAAGTTAAAGATGGATATTCTTCCTGAACTGGCAAGATAGTCGGCCATTCCTATCCACTTAAGAGTACCAACTCAAGTAAAATTAAAAGGTAATGTTCGATAGTCCTTTTACAGACCAAACGCCCTGTATAGTATCATTAGGGCAATTCCAGCGAAATAGTACTTCAACTTGTTTTTGCGGGAATAAGAATAGCTCGCTTTATTTTACAGGCCACAAAGAAAGATGGGATTTCTCTCCAAGATAAGAGCGGTAATTCTCTGAGTTTGGTAAATTGTAGTATCTACGTGAAGGTATGTCATCTGTTGCCATGTGAAAGATCCATCAAGTAAATATGCATTTGGCAAATGTTTATGTTAATAGTGAGTGTGCACATCCGGCGTAATGAGATCTGATTAATTCCAAGTAACTTGTATTTGAGTCATATAAGAATAAGAGGTAGCGAGCCGTATTTCCCGGACCTAAAAGTATGAAGAAGTCTGGGTGCATGATAGGTAGTCGGTACTTATCCCTATAGGTTAGTTAGAATAATAGCATGATAACCTGTTATTCATTGAATCTTGGTTGATAAGTGTGATTCAATAAAGCAAGCGTTGATTTTCTTCGCGAACGTTGTTACCGTATTAAACAGTGCCAAAGGACAATCCTTCTATTTTCCAGTATGGTATATTCCCAAACACTTCGGAGGCAAACCATAGCCAATGGCCAAGCATACCGAGTGGAAACTAATACAAACTAAATTAATTGGAAAACTTTTACACTTGTAGCATTATTGGGAAGTTACGGTGTTTTAGTTGAGCTTGTTTACTCTGCATAATATGTGTTTGTGTTCTTTGCAAGATCAACTGTGTTGTACCTGCTAGCCAGCATAGCGAATAAATATATATGCCTTGTGTATGAAGCGCCACCCTTGAGCGGTGGATTGGGGCAGATGTGGTCACGGCAGCCAGTGAGCTAAAGCCATATAAAGGTAGAGAGTCTATCAAGTAAAGTGGCAGAACTGCAATATGGAATTTCTCATAGGTCAGAGAGCGAAGGATCGACACCCTTGAAACAATAACAGAACATAAAGAAGAGCTGCGTCGAGCGTTTGGAGAGACACGATACAATACTGGGATTTTACCTCATTAATCGGAGCTGGTGAAATGAGAAATAGAGATGAAGCTGTGGAAGGAAGCTCAGGAAATTGCAATACGTTTGTATCTGAGGTAGATGTACAAAAGCTGCGCTTCAGAGTGGAAGAATAGCAGCGGTTTGGACATAATTCTCGAGCTCCTTTTCAATTAACCTAAGGCCAAGTACTCCAGCTTGTTCATTTCCGCTCTGCTTTATACACCTGAACACTGTAGCTCTTTAATAGATCATTTGCACGTAATTTATTTTACTTTTTACCTTATTTGAAATATATTTTTTAGAACGTTACAATGAAATTATACCTTCTGTATTTGTTCTAAGTACGAATTTCAGGATAGCAATTTTTCGATATGATGTAGTGATTGACATCTAGGAAGGAAAGCATTTTGGGGAAATATACAATTGAAATCAGAAGACATTTAGAAAGGCTCGCAACTAAAGAACATTGATATACAGTTAGTGATTTAAAGGAAAACTGTACACAATGATCGAGCCACGTGCGCTGAACCGTGTTTCATCTTTCTGAGAAATATACGTATTATTTTCCATATCATTACTAATTTTTTCATAAATGTGGTTGGGACGAGTAAGTGTTTTAATAGTGATGATATATTGCAATAGGTAGCATGGCTATATGAGCACAAATCTATAAAGGAACAAGGAACAATGAACAATGATTTAAGCTGGGTAAAATAGCAGTTGTACGACCAGTCCCTTAGGATGTTGAGGGTAAAACTAGAATATGCAAATATATCTCAGTTGTCTATTTCCACGTCTATATAGCAGATGCGCCGTTGAATAATAGGACTGTAAATAGGAATTAAGGGCAAATGACGAGCCAATATAATGACATTTATACTCGGTGTATTCCGTGTGCAAAGTAGGAGCAAGTATCCACACAATACTGTACAGCTTCCACAAGTTTAGGTTACATGTTAATTAAGCTTGGAGGGATCAAAAATATGTTCCAAATTATCACATTGGAAGCAACGAATTAATAAGGGATAAAATTAAGATCTAACCGTTTTTGAAAATATCCAAATGATTGGAAGAAAGAAATAAGTTTGAGAGAGAGTTCCGGAGTTGGCATATCCAAAGAGAAAAACAATTTCGCCAGCATTCCAGGCGACTACACTGTGAATTGGTTTTATGGCTGAATTTCAGCAAGGGAAGGCACACTTTAATAGGGTCAATCAATATTTGATAGACTAATATGATATGGCCGAGCAGCCTTCGGTAGCAGCCACAGAATCTTCCACTGATATCAGCATTTGATGGAAGGACTGATTTCGTGGTTCTTGAGGTTATTTCTGGCCTTGTGTTGTGGTTTCTCTAGCAGTTCTATGTCGTGTTTTAACCGAGGTATTCCACCTCAAATATCGTATTCATTGTGAGGGTGTAATTATTCTTTGTTCATTATGATAAAATGGAGGAGTCGAATATTTCAAATGCTCTCCGCAGCAAACCCAGGTGCTTGTTTGGTCACTTCACAGCTGCCTCTGACTACCCTGAATAGTTAAGCTCAATTTGCATGAGCATACCAAGGACTCCTTCTTGGGAAATTGTATGAAATACATGTAATCCAAGCCTATACACGTTGTCATGCATATGGTAAAATTGCACAACGCGAAATGTTTC
>OX104066.1:33851898-33874912 GCA_944474145.2 Dicrocoelium dendriticum | reverse complement strand
GAAGTGTAGTTAATGCTTTCCTTTACAAAAAGAAAGCAAAAATGAAATTGAATCTGACATGTTAGTCCTTAATGATTATATACAGATGCTTTTTAAAAGACTTTTTGCGACGTTACTTCCTGCTCACATTTTTGTTAAGCGCTTCCAAAAATGATAGAAACATTTATAATATAGTTATGAAAAGGCGTTTTGGAAATATTTCTTAAGTTCAAAAACATCTACTTCTGGTGGATCCCATAAACTGATTAGGTTGCTCTGAGTACTGAATTAAAAATTAGTCCGCCTTTTAAATCTAAGAAAATATATTTAATATCTTCTTGGTTAATATCCATAAATCTGTTCATATATGTGTCCCCTCAATTCTTTTTACCAAAAGAAATGGCATATTTATTCAAAATCATTAAATGTTTTGGCTGTCGGTCTCTGGCGTGCTGCATAACAGTATATTTTAAGTATTGCAATCGCATAAAATACTACGATTTTTAAATTACGGTTATTGTAATTGACTTTCGTTTCCAAACTATTCTTTAGAAGTAGACAAAACTGTCACCATCAGTAATACCATTGTGGGCTGACAAACGAATATTACGTGGTAAATTCAAATGTGTATGCACAATATATGGTGCGACGTCAACAGAATGTCCTAAGAATTTGATCGTGCTTTCCATTCTATAATCGCTAACTATAATCAGAAATCCAACTACCGTTTGGAATTATAATGTATCCGAAAATAATGTGCTAGATTTGGCTGTGGAATAAGCTAAATGGCTATTCAATTGAATTCAAACTACGGAAAATATTCTGAAAATTGTTTAAATTATAGATGTATGCATTTGTATGAAACATTCGGAACATGCATGCTTTTAAATTTGGAAGTGGTGCATATCAACAGCCAATCCTCCTTTGCAAACTTTAAATATTGCTTAGGCAAGAGACGCTTACCGGATGTGTATAATGACAAAAGCCCAGAGCGTAATTGTGCGCATACATGATATACAGAAATGAATAAACTTCAAATCCCACTAAAGAATAGTATGCCTTGTGATGAGATTAAATCTGGCCATTAAACGAATGTGAACGCTTAACTTCTGAATAATTGGCTTAAGCTGGCAGTAACGCTAAGACATTGGTGATTTTTTGTGTTATATGTGTTATTAGAGATGCAACTCACAGCTATTCCGTAATCCGAAATAACTATTTACCGGGGGTGATATATTTCAGCTCATTACAAACTTTATTTGCCTTATCTTAGCCACGGTTTGAGATATCTATGATTCAACAAAACCTAATGAGTCTTCGCGCTTATTGGATAGCCTTAGTTGCTGATATTGCTAACTGTATATAATGTAATGAACCACCGACTTGAAATTAAACTTTTTCAAAAACTTTGTGCATAATTTTTAATTAGCACAATCTATTATTTGTTGATGTCTGTTAAGTATATTGGCCTTAATATACCTTTGCACGCAGCTAAAAATGTTGAAGGTATTACTGCCTGATGTACGATGCATGCCTAACCCTCAATAATCAACAAAAATATTTTTGTTGAGAATTTTATTTTAGATGATGTTAGCTCTATTAATCTTGCCAGATTAACAGCACTAACCTAATGCGAAATTTTCTTAAATAAATCGTTTCACGTATTTCCGAAAATTTTATTTACGACGCTGATAAATGTGGTACAGCTTGGGTGGAATCAGCTTTGTATTTTAGGGAACGCCAGCCTTCCTTATTTCACACTCTGAGTTAATCGGATTTTGCTGTCACAGTCCCAAGACTAAAGAGGCTCCACTCTTCAGTGAGTTCTTAAATGATCGGCTGCTGATTTCCCAGTGGATTCAAAATAATGGACTACATCAACTTTATCTGAACCTTCTTAAGTCGCTCATAATGCAAGCTTGTGAAATTGGACCCTTTAGACAAAATCTTTTAGTAATGAAATGCTCCTACTCCGCTTTCTCAATAACCAGTTGCTATAGTTTGGAAATGTTTCAATTAAGAAATAATTCCTGGAGACAAGATTAGAAACATAAAGTGGCAAACAAGCTTGTTTTCATGGCTTCATCATCAGGTTAATACAACCATGATAGAAGTTAGAGTAGATACAATGGACTTAAATTGGATAGTTGAATCAGAGTAACTAAGCGCTAAGTCTGCGTGCTTGTCCTGGTAGAGGCGAGGTCAGGTGTAGTGGCCTGACTGCCATTGTTAGTCACGTTGGTCTGAGGCCAAGGCAGGTTTAAACTATGGACGAGTCTTTCTGTGCACATAGGTCCGGGTTATATAGCCGAATTGCGTTCACCTCTGCTGCGGACAGCAGGCGACATCTAACTGCCGTGAATACCGTCCCGAGACACAGCAGATCGGTTTGAATGCACCAATCGAATTGATTTGATGGTCGGAGTCTGCTAGGTGTAACAATACTGCTGTAGAGCCAAACTAAGCAATGCTTTCGTGCCCTAACGGACAGTCGCCTGGTCGTTTTCCCATTATACCTGGCTGGACACGCGCAAGAGAAATTGTACACACAGAATCAGGTCTGCCACCGTGGTATCCTGTTTAAAATTTGTTGGCGCATAATCGGTGTACAGGTGAATATTACGTGTAGATAATGGGCAAAACCTTCCCTCTGTTGCTAAGGAAGTTCTTCGGGTAGTCCGTTCCGCTATTGCTTCACCCCTAAATGGTAACGATAATTATATCATCCGCTTCTCCAAAGAAATATGGTTTGAGCTTTTGTAATCGCGGTTCCATGGGCCTCTGGATGAATTTTTCAGGGTACCCATTACGCTGGAGCACTTTTCATATAAAGCTCAGCACATCTGTAAGCTCATCATCTGTACGTATGTCCTCCCTCATTCCGTCAGGCAACTGAGGAGGTTCATTTTTAATTTATCGGATCAAAGCTAGCGAATCGTTCATTCCATTCCAGGTTTCCATTCCAGGTTTATTTTCTGTGCACTCTGCTCCGCACTGACAGATCTGATGCCCTGTTGTTCTGTAGAGCACACAGTCGTATAAGCTGAGCTAGATAATACCCAAACGTGATCTATCAGGAACGTGCCGCAGTTCAAAGCCACATGTTGCAACATTAGGAATAGTAAATACTACGAATACAGAGCGAGAAGATAAAGATCTGTGTTGCTTCATCGTAGGTGGATCGGACACTTGCGCGGATTCCAGTCGCTGATTTCTGCGCAGTGACAGCATATCACAGCTGCACTACATCTTATCCGGAGGAGATGCAGTCCCTATATATGTAGTACTCCATGTGAGCATCGAGTAATCTGTTAACTTCAGACACTGAGTTCGACGCAAATAGCGTCTCCTGGTAACTTGTTCTAATATTTCTCTACTCGTCATTCGAAGCATAGAAGGTGAGAAATGCGCTTTCAATCCGGTACCAGTAGCTTGCACCGGTGTCCGACTGTGCTGATTGATGCGCAAAAATGGTAGCAGCGGCTACAGCATATGGAGGTGGCTTACGTGCAGTATCCGGTACGTCACAGTGAGATCAACGCGAAGCCAACGATATTGGAGGGTGTAAAGCCATAGTCTTCAACATCAGTCCTCTTAAGAAATATCGCGTAAACTAAGGAGTAGCCGGGTAGCTGCATGCTAGACACGTTCCAGTCTCTGCACCTTATACATTATGATCAGACACTTGGCAGGTGAGCCGTAATCAAGCATCGGCCTTATGAAACAGAACTGATGGGTGGCCATCTCTTTAAACAAGATGCAGAAGTTGCGTCCCAATTCCCAAAGCGGGCGCAGCCATTTGCGTACAGTCTGTTAGTGTTGTCGACAGTCTTCAGATCACAGCTTGAGAGCAGGCCTAGATCCTTTAGGAAATCGTTGTGATGCAGAGGGTAACAGGCCAGGTTGTGTGCATGCCCAATACCACCCCTCGCCAGGCTCATATAAGAGGACTTTGTCAGGTTGACCGGTAGGTCGACTTCTGCAGACCACCCGGATAGGCGGTTGAGGTCACGTTGAAGGATGTCACGGTCTTCGGGAGAATGAATAATCCAACAAATCTCCAGGCCGTCAGCAAATAATGCCCAGAGCGACCAAATAATCAAAATGACGTTCTATATTTAGTGTTCAGGCGAGGATAGGAGAAAAACGAAATACTATCCAACGTCCCATAGTAGTAAAAAATTCAAGACTTACCTGCTGTCCACTTATATAACGATCGCTATTGGTGTAATGTAGATGTGTAGTTAATGCTTTCCTTTACAAAAGAAACGCAAAAATGAAATTGAATCTGACATGTTAGTCCTTAATGATTATATACAGATGCTTTTTAAAAGACTTTTTGCGACGTTACTTCCTGCTCACATTTTGTTAAGCGCTTCCAAAAATGATAGAAACATTTATAATATAGTTATGAAAAGGCGTTTTGGAAATATTTCTTAAGTTCAAAACATCTACTTCTGGTGGATCCCATAAACTGATTAGGTTGCTCTGAGTACTGAATTAAAATTAGTCCGCCTTTTAAATCTAAGAAAATATATTTAATATCTTCTTGGTTAATATCCATAAATCTGTTCATATATGTGTCCCTCATTTCTTTTTACCAAAAGAAATGGCATATTTATTCAAAATCATTAAATGTTTTGGCTGTCGGTCTCTGGCGTGCTGCATAACAGTATATTTTAAGTATTGCAATCGCATAAAATACTACGATTTTTAAATTACGGTTATTGTAATTGACTTTCGTTTCCAAACTTTTCTTTAGAAGTAGACAAACTGTCACCATCAGTAATACCATTGCGGGCTGACAAACGAATATTACGTGGTAATTCAAATGTGTATGCACAATATATGGTGCGACGTCAACAGAATGTCCTAAGCATTTGATCGTGCTTTCCATTCTATAATCGCTGGCTATAATCAGAAATCCAACTACCGTTTTGAATTATAATGTATCCGATAATAATGTACTAGATTTGGCTGTGGAATAAGCTAAATGGCTATTCAATTGAATGCAAACTACGGAAAATATTCTGAAAATTGTTTAAATTATAGATGTATGCATTTGTATGAAACACTCGGAACATGCATGCTTTTAAATTAGGAAGTGGTGCATATCAACAGCCAATCCTCCTTTGCAAACTTAAAATATTGCTTAGGCAAGAGACGCTTACCGGATTTGTATAATGACAAAAGCCCAGAGCGTAATTGTGCGCATACATGATATACAGAAATGAATAAACTTCAAATCCCACTAAAGAATAGTATGTCTTGTGATGAGATTAATTCTGGCCATTAAACTAATGTGAACGCTTAACTTTTGAATAATTTACTTAAGCTAGCAGTAACGCTAAGATATTGGTGATTTTATGTTGCATGTGTTATTAGAGATGCAACTCACAATTATTCCGTAATCCGAAATAACTATTTACCGTGGGTAATATATTTTAGCTCATTACAATCTTTCTTTGCCCTATGTTAGCAACGGTTTGAGATATCTATGATTCAACAAAACTTAATGAGTCTTCGCGCTTATTGGATAGCCTTAGTTGCTGATATTGCTAACTGTATATAGTGCAATGCACCGCCGGATTGTAACTAAACTTTTACAAAAACTTTGAGCATAAAGCTTTAATTAGCAAAATCTATTATTTGTTGATGTCTGTTAAGAATATTGGCCTTAATATACCTTTAAACGAGGCTAAAAATTTTGAAGGTATTACTGCCTGATGTACGATGCATGCCTAACCCTCAATAATCAACAAAAATATTTTTGTTGAGAATTTTATTTTAGATGATGTTAGCTCTATTAAACTTGCCAGGTTAACAGCAATAACGTATTCCGAAATTTTCTTAAATAAATCGTTTCCCGTCTTTTCGAAAATTTTATTTACAACGCTGATATATGTGGTACAGCTTGGGTGGAATCAGCTTTGTATTTTAGGGAACGCCAGCCTTCCTTATTTCACACTCTGAGTTAATCGGATTTTGCTGTCACAGTCCCAAGACTAAAGAGGCTCCACTCTTCAGTGAGTTCTTAAATGATCGGCTGCTGATTTCCCAGTGGATTCAAAATAATGGACTACATCAACTTTATCTGAACCTTCTTAAGTCGCTCATAATGCAAGCTTGTGAAATTGGACCCTTTAGACAAAATCTTTTAGTAATGAAATGCTCCTACTCCGCTTTCTCAATAACCAGTTGCTATAGTTTGGAAATGTTTCAATTAAGAAATAATTCCTGGAGACAAGATTAGAAACATAAAGTGGCAAACAAGCTTGTTTTCATGGCTTCATCATCAGGTTAATACAACCATGATAGAAGTTAGAGTAGACACAATGGACTTAAATTGGATAGTTGAATCAGAGTAACTAAGCGCTAAGTCTACGTGCTTGTCCTGGTAGAGGCGAGGTCAGGTGTAGTGGCCTGACTGCCATTGTTAGTCACGTTGGTCTGAGGCCAAGGCAGGTTTAAACTATGGACGAGTCTTTCTGTGCACATAGGTCCGGGTTATATAGCCGAATTGCGTTCACCTCTGCTGCGGACAGCAGGCGACATCTAACTGCCGTGAATACCGTCCCGAGACACAGCAGATCGGTTTGAATGCACCAATCGAATTGATTTGATGGTCGGAGTCTGCTAGGTGTAACAATACTGCTGTAGAGCCAAGCTAAGCAATGCTTTCGAGCCCTAACGGACAGTCGCCTGGTCGTTTTCCCATTATACCTGGCTGGACACGCGCAAGAGAAATTGTACACACAGAATCAGGTCTGCCACCGAGGTATCCTGTTTAAAATTTGTTGGCGCATAATCGGTGTAGGAGTGAATATTACGCGTAGATAATGAGCAAAAACGTTCTCCCTGTTGCTAAGGAAAGTCTTCGGGTGGTCTGTTCTCCTATAGCTTCACCCCTAAATAGTAACGATGATTATACCATCCGCTTCTCCAAAAATACGGGTTTGAGCTTTTGTGCTCGCGGTTCCATGGGTCTCTGGATGAATTTTTCAGGGAACTCATTACGCTACAGTAGTCATTATATTATGCTCATCCCATCTGTAAGCGCATCATCTGTACATATATACTTCCTCATTCTGTCAGGCAACTGAGGAGGATCCTTTTTTGACTTATCGGATCAAATTTAGCGAAACCAATGTACTGTCCATTCCAGGTTTTCTTTTCTGTGCAACCTGCTCCGCATTGACAGATCTGATGCCTTGTTGATTTGGAGATTTAAAAATGTTAACCGATCCTTAAGTCGTAGCTCGATAGTGAAAGTTATATTACTATGTGCAGTGTTACACTGCGCCAGTATACCATTGACGCACATTCCATTATCAGCTATACAAATATGTCCTCCACATATTAACCTTTTTATACATACACAAAGAGACCGGATGTCCACACGCATGATGTAATTTGACAAAACTACTCGATAATTTAAAGACTACAACGATAGCATTCCACGCGTAGTGCAACACATCGAATTCGAAATATCGCGAGCTAACTAAACTAGCCGCCAGATGTACACACGAGCTGACTGGAGACGAAAAATGCTTAAATTAGCGCTATCACACGGAGATACGAACGATGGAGACTGACCGGCACATTTTTGTCTCACAGTAATAAAGCCATGGGGAAAACTAACTTAGTGTCAATGTCGCTTGGTGCGGATATCTGCCGCAGTTTTCAAACGATTGTTTGCTAGGTACAGAGCACTCTGCATAATTTCAGCGTAAATCTCGTTTCACTGTGGGTAGGCACCAAAGACTTGAGGGCGAATCGTTTGTTAGTTACGCGGTCCAAGTCGCCATATGGTGATTGTATGTTTGAGGTGAGCCCGAAGAAATTGACTCACGTTTGGCGGCACTTTACTAGGTACGCAACAGAAAGTCGGCCCAATCTGGATTGCAAACCTTAGTGAACAGATAATTGCGCTCACGTAATTCCTTTCACTGACGGGTAGTTACCAGGGGAGATTAGTGGGCGGGCGCAATCTCGCAGAGAATGTTTTTAATTGAACTTTGATATTAGTTTCATCACAACCTACTATTCAAAACATGGCTCCCATGGTTCCCCTAAATTATTTTCCCCTCATAGGACCTCGAAAATTATCTAAGGCCCCAAGTGAGAAGGGCTGGCTTAGACCGCCGAATTCTCTTTCAAAACATTTAGCTCTACGTCACTGGTGACCCACTGCTACATTCGGTAGGAATTTTGCTGCAAGAACATCGGCTGGAATTGAGAGTACGAAAATCCCTGTCCGGCGCAACTGAGGTGAAGTGCGACGTACCAAATAGCACTGTGCGCAGGACCTGTCTATTCTTGATTTTCATAAACCATCGGTCGAAAGAAATTACTTTCGATTTCCGAAACCTTGCGGATGAAATCAAGTTATGGAGAGCGATCAGACAACCGATAGAGCACGAGAAGCTCCTTCGGTGACATCAACACTATTTCAAATTGATCAGTTTTGAATACATAATCGTTCAATGTGGAAAAATTTCGCGTTGTTCAATTTTGCCATAGGCAGGACAACGAGTATAGGCTTGGATTACATGTATTTCATACAACCTCCCAAATAGGCGTCCTTGGTATACTCATGCAAATTGAGCTTAACTATTCAAGGAAGTCAGAGGCTACTGCGACGTGGGCAAACAAGCATCTGGTTTTGCTGCGGAGGGCATTTGAAATATTCGACTCATCCATTTCAGCATAATGAACAAAGAACATGTACACCCTCGCAATGAATAAGCTATTAAAGGTGGAATATTTTGGTTAAAGCGCGACATAGAACTACTAGAGCAACCACAACGAAAGGACAAAATAACCTCAAGAGCCCACGGAATCAGTCCCACCATCAAATGCTGATATCACTGGGAGTTTCTGTGGCCTCTACCGATGGCTGCTTGGCCATATCATATTAGCCTATCAAATATTGATTGACCCTATTAATGTATACCTTCCCTTGCTGAAACTCAGCCATAAAACCAATTCACAGTGTAGCCGCCTGGAATGCTGGCGAAATTGTTTTTCTTTTCGGATATGCCAACTCCGGAACTCTCTCTCAAACTTAGTTGTTGCTTCCAACAATTTGGATATTTCAAAAACGAATTGATCTTAATCTTATCCCTTATCACTTCGTTGCTTTAACGGTGATAATTTGGAATATATTTATGATCCCTCCAAACTTAATTAACATGTAACCTAAACTTGTGGAGGCGGTACAGTATTGTGTATACTTGCTCCTAATTTTCACACGGAATACACCGACTATAAATGTCATTATGTTGGCTCGTCATTTGCCCGCAATTCCTATTTACACTGCCATTATTCAACGGCGCATCTGCTACATAGACGTGGAAATAGGCAACTGAGATACCTTTCATATTTTAGTTTTGCCCTGCAGGACTTGTCGTACAACTGCTATTGTACCCAGCTTGAATCATTGTTAACTGTTCCTTGTTCTTTTATAGAGTTGCGCTCATACAGCAAATGCTACCTATTGCAACAGATCATCACTGTTGAACAATATACTCGTCCCAACACACTTTTATGAAAAAATTAGTAATCATATTGAAAAAATACGTATATTTCTCAGAAAGATGAAACACGTTTCAGCGCACGTAGCTTGATCATTGTGTACAGTTTTCCTTTAAATCTGAAACGGTATATCAATGTTCTTTAGTTGCGAGTCTTTCTAAATGTCTTCTGATTTCAATTGTATATTTCCCCGAAAATTTTGCCTTCCTAGATGCCAATCACTACATCATAACATCGAAAAATTGCTATCCCGAAATTCGCACTTAGAAGAAATATAGAAGGTATATTTTATTGTAACACATTCTAAAAAATATATTTCGAATAAGGTAAAAGTAACATATAAATTACGTGCAGGTGATCTAGGAAAGAGCTACAGTGTTCAAGTGTATAAAGCAGAGCGGAAATGAGCAAGCTGGAGTACTTGGCCTTAGATTAATTGAAGATGAGGTCGAGAAGGAGGTCCGAACCGCTGCTATTCTTCCACTCTGAAGCACTGCTTTGGTATCTCTACCTCAGATACACACTTATAACAATCTCCTGGGCTCCATTCCCTATCTTCACCCATATTTCTCATGTTGTCAGCTCCGATTAATGATGTATAATCCCAGTGTTGTATCGTGTCTCTCCAAACGCTCGACGCAGCTCTTCTTTATCTTCTGTTATTGTTTCATGGGTGCCTATTCTTCGCTCTCTGACCTACGAGAAATTCCATATTGCATTTCTCGCACTTTACTTGATAGACATTTTACCCTTATATGGCTTTAGCTCACTGGCTGCCGTGACCACATCTGCCCCAATCCACCGCTCAAGGGTTGCGCTTCATACACAAGGCGTATATATGTATTCGCTATGCGGCTAGCAGGAACAACACAGTTGATCTTGCAACGAACACAAACAGAGATTATGCAGAATAAACAAGTGCAAATAAAACACAGTGAATTCCCAATAATGCTACAAGTATAAAAGCCCCCCAATTATTTTACATTTTATCAGTTTCCACTCGGTATGTTTGCCCGTTGGCTGTGGTCTGCCTCCGAAGTGTTTGGGAAGATACCATGCTGGAAAATCGAAGGATCTTCCTCTGGCATTGTTTAATCCAGTAACAACTTTGCGAACAAAATCAGCGCTTGCTCTCTTGAAGCACACTTATCTACCAACATTCAATCAATACTAGGTTATCCTGCTATTATTCTAACTAACCTATAGGGATAAGTACCGACTACCGATCATGCACCCAGAATTCTTCATACTTTAGGTCCGAAAAGTATGGCTCGCTATCTCTTAATTTTATGTGACTCAGGTACAACTTACTTCGAATTAATCAGATCTCATTACGCCGGATGTGTACATTCACTCTGAACATAAACATTTGCCAATTGCCTATTTACTTGATGGACCTTTTACATGGCAACAGATGATATACGTTCAAGTATATACTACAATTTTCCAAACTCAGAGAATTACCGATCTTATCTTGGACAGAAATCCCGTATTTCCTTGTGGCCTGTAAGATAAAGCGAGCTATTCTTATTCCCGCAAGAACAAGTTGAAGTGGTTTTTCGCTGGAATTGCCCTAATGATACTATACAGGGCTTTCGGTCTGCAAAGGATTATCGAACCTTACCATTTAATATTACTTGAGTTGGTATTCTTAAGTGGAGAGGGATGGCCGACTATCTTGCCAGTTCAGGAAGAACATCCAGCTTTAACTTCAACAAGGCTGCGATTTGTACATCATTTCTCCAAGCACTGCCTCCGCAACAAAATATAACGTTCTAGCTGAACAGTCGGATGGCCATTCTGCTCTATCCACAACTTATATAATTCAAGTACCAGATATAGTAGAGGAACTTGTTGCTACGACGTTCAGTTAACTGCCAACGATTAAATTCTTTTTTATGCGCAAACCTGCTCGTCGAATCCTACCTTATGCCTGCATCGATCCTCCTAGCCTTCCAAGCAGACTTCATGAAGTTATTTATGCAAGGCACACACCCATTATAACCATTATATATTAGCATATTATCTGACAAGCTGCTGAACACACGAAAATTTCTCTGCATTGAACTATAGAGTACCTAGAGAATAAAATATACATTTGTTTCATAACGTCGTTCGTTGGTGCATTTGTTAGAGCCGCGTTGATTACGGCAACTATGAGGAAAGCGATCCAGCATCATCTTGTAAACATCAGCTGAACCGAGTCTAGAAGCCCTGCAGGGAGCGTTCGTACATTAGAGTAAAAATTAATTTTATGCAATTTGCAATGACCTGCATATTCAAACTCATTAGCATTATTTCCAAACGTTAATGAATTGTTGGTATTACGTGTGGTGAGCTAGTTTAGGGCCAACTGCGCGCTGCGACACTTCATTGTTTTCCACAAAGTGGGATTGGAAGAAGTAGGCCCAAAATCTTAAACCCGCAGAGCACAGTGACTATCTAATGCATGTATGCTAGAAGGGTGAGGGTTTACTGGTTCTAGGTTGCTTGAATATGAAACGCCGTTTGCATGCAAACGATCGCGGGAACAGCTAGGTGCTTATTCGTAACTTTAAATTTAATTATTTGATATGTGCCTTGTGTGTGGCTGCAATACACAATCTAACTTGTGCATCAAACTCTAACACAGAAATATTCAAAGACGGAAATTTACGGGGTTAGTCATAACACCTGACCTACGTTTTTAAGTGTGCAACCGGCAGCTAACGCTGCAGGTGTTGTGTAGGGGTCATGGGGAAGCGCAATATATTGGCGTACATAAGATTATATTTTCAATTAAAACTTTCACATGACTTGTGGTAGAATGATGGTCGGCTCCTCACCGTTACGCTGAATTGGTCATATCAAGGACATAGGGAAGCAATATTGGTTAAAAACGCAGTTCAGTAGTTGACTTCGGTCCAACGTGAACTTGAACAAACGTGCGTACTAATCGCACAGTAATGTGCTCGCAAACGTTTGCTCTTTCTCCGAAACATTTGGCCACACAACGCAGAAGCTACACAGTTCGTCACAACTCAAGCGCTGCATCCCGATACCATTTTCTCGAGTCCACTACAGTACATTCTGCATTTACCTGGCTGTGTTACACTAATATCCAAGCACCAGCATCTGTGTAACTTCAAACATTGGAGACATTGTTTGTTGTCACTCGGTAGAGTAGTTCAATCACATTTCATTGAGGTATTGATTTTTCGAGGTCAAGATTATTTGCAACAACTACAGTTCTCTTGGGATCTTTAAATTTGTTCCATTCCAAAGCCCAAGCATGGAACTGCTCCGTCAAAGCCCGGTGTGATCTACTTCAAAGGTACGCTGACGCATTCGACTGGCACGCCAGAAAATAAAACTGCGATCGCACAAAGGTGAGGTAAATGACTTGAAGTAGGCGTCAACGTCAAGAACAAGAGAACAAATGCTAACTATCAACATTAAGTACTTCTGTTGATTTGTAACACTAGGTTAGCAGCACAAATACCTAGTGAGTCTCAGACACGTGTGGATCAAGTCCCAAACTACTCCAAGAGGTTATTTCGTGTCGTAACTTTTGCATGCTTTTCTATGCGTGATGTGTCCGAGTAAAAGCTAGTGGGGTCATTCTTAACGAACAATTTTCTATGGTTTTGCTTGAAGTACACGTATATTCTACTGATTTACGGTGTGTTTTTACTATCTGAAAAACGCGACCAGCTACTAACTTTGTTTGAGGAACTGGTGATAAAAAAATCAATACATTGGTAGTAAGCAGAGCAGACTGTCCAACTCAGGCGTACCCAGTAGATGCTGCTTTATTCCTGGTACTGCTGTAATAAAGCGATAAAAATTGCGCAGAAAATGAAGTGCTGTTCCGATACCGCAGGAGGCTCACATTCGACAATGTGGTTCTTATTTCCATCCAGGTAACTACTTGCAAGAATTTGCTCAATCACACACAACTGAGTGCATAACGAAACACAGACAGTTACTAGTGTAGGTTTAGTTACCTTTTCTTCCAAGGTGGGCAGATATTTAACTAAAAGGCACCCTCCGCTTGTTTGAGAACTGATGAGCGATGTATAGATCTCCTAGCGCAAGCACCAAAGGATTCGATTGGCACGCACTGAGCGTCCCAGCCACCACCTTTGACAGTTCGAACAATGCAAATATGCAGCTACTTGTAATGGACGCTTGTGCTATAATGTCTCATAATCAGATTTGGCGTCAGTTAGGGGCAAGTATTTGGACAAATTCAACCAGTTGCATTTCATTGGAAACCTAGTCGATATTGTATTTGAACCCGTACAAGCGGTCCTCCAACTCTAAGCATTTCTGAAAGGAAACACTTCTGTCCAATGTGCCGAACTCCATCACAGAATTTGAAGCAAATATGCTGTCGGTAGGTCGACTCAGTATATGACACTGCTCCATCCGTGTACTTCTGGACTTTCCAGAATGCGTGCGTCGTCAGATTAACCGCAGCTTAGAAAACTAGCAGTAGGCCACTAACTAGAACCATAGTTATCCACGGCATTCCTGATACAAAAGCTTGCGAGAAGCATGAAAAAAACATTTTAGGCTAAGTAACAATGGTTCTCTATTTCGAAACGCCCTCGTCGGATAAAGCGATAGCGAAATCGTTTTCAATGAGACAAAACTCAAGGAACTGCAAATGTGGTGATCCGAGCATGTTGAAAGTGGTCCTACAGTCAAAACGTATAATAACACGGTTGTTAAACAAATGATGCATGTTTGGTGGCAGGCCGCCTTCAGAGCTTCGAGTAAAGGTAACAAGTGATATGACGTCTAGAAGTCATATATCATTCAAGGAAAAATACGCGATCGGGAAATAATAGTAAAAGGCGCCATGATTATGTTGGATGAACTAATGCAAACTATTGATTAAGCAAATGGCCAGACACTGTAATTCATAAGTTTGGTTTGTTATATAATAGGCAGACCATTAAGAAGACGTGGAAACTGTCGCCAAGTACTTATCGGAAAGCTTCCCAGTCGCCGCCTGCTCACTTGTTGGCAAATTTCATGTAGGAATTACAAAATCATCAACACACTGCTAAAATCTGTGAATGTTTTATGTATCTACGTCATAGCCCAATGACTTCTCATTATACTAACTGAACTGCAGGTGCGTCAGTTCGCAATATTTGGGCTCAACTTTTTATTACCGAAATCTGGTCACAAAATGAAGTTGCTGCTGCTGATGTTAAAATAGCAGTGTTGTCATTCATCCGGAACGAGCATTTTAACCCAGAAGCTATGGCACTTCTCTAATACCGCAGGGACCTGCGATGTGCAAAAGTTGATGCTCCAGGAACACATCTTACATACTCACTCTGGTAACATCTCCGAATAAGGTACTACGACGATTGTCCTGTATCCGTCGCTTACCACTCCTTAATATCAACTGCGTAAAAGGATTCTAGCTTCCGATGCATTTCGGACAAGGAAAAACCCACTAGGTACAGCCACATTCTCATCACCAGTGACTTCAACGTACATCACCTGGAAATATCGGCTCCTTCCACCAAAAAGTTCGAAGCAGACATGTATGAACTCATGACTAATAACCCCATTTCTACAACTATAGCATCCCGCCCAATAGAATCATGGCTGTAAACAAACCTTATACTGGATTTTGTGCTTATAAATTAAGGGATCATAACTGACAAGATATTGATGTAGATTCCATTAAGATTCAGCGAATATGTAGTAATAATATGTGAAATATATCGGGAAAAACGTGCTTTTAAGCTGGTCCCTAGGATACGCTTCCTGGGATGGCGTAATACCTTACTTTTATATTCACATATATCTCCAGTATTATTGTTTCACCACCTCACATTCTTCTCGAATGATTTAACCCATCAATTAGCTACATCCGTTAAAATATGTTGAAAACTACCTAAAAAATTTAAATGAATAATATCGGCTAATTACGATTTTTCAGTGAACTAAGTGTATTGCAATCCCGGGGGATTAAAACTTTTGTCGTGGAGGATATACCATTGTGACTAATTCACTAAAATTAATTTTACTCTTGCAGGAGCAAGTTGGTATCTATACGGAAATGAGCCGTGACAAATATGACGCAGCTTTTCTAAGAGAAACATGCTCAAATTTTTAAATATGGAAACGGTTCAGAGCTTGCACACCATCTCCGAGTAGCTCTCCTGCTTCTGTTTTTAAAACTAATGAAAGCAGGCGTCGATAAGCCTTTATAAACTTGTTGGAAAATTTAAGATTCCTGGCATCGAAATTGCGTGGCTTTCTTAAAAACCGGTCATGTACCACCAACCTGCTTATGGTAAGAGGGTGTTAGACAGAATTGTTTGATGATAAGTTCGGAGTGCACGTTTTTTACTGACTTTTCCAAAGCATTTGACCGCCTGCAGCGTCGCATCCTCCAGAGCTATGTAATAAGAGTTTTGTTCTTGGTTGGATTAGAAACTTTCGTTACAAAGATAGGCTTCAGGTGCGTATTAGCGAATAGAATTCAACCTGAGTAAGGCAGAAGTTTGGGTTCCATAAGGCTCCGTACTGGTACCGCGCTTATGACCGAGGTTTATCAAGGACATGGCAAGAGATATATCCTCTAATTTTCTATGTTTACCCAACAGTATAAGAGTAGGGCTGGCAAGTAAGAACAAACAAGATCATGATCTACTTTATCATTGGGCGGATCGCATTTATAAATGGTGGAACAGGGACATATTCCAGTTGAATTTAGCCAGCTGCAAAGCGATAGACCTGCCTCACCAGCCAATGAGGGTGACTAAAGTTCACGACCACACGTTGTAATTAGTCCTTCAGTGTCATGATTCGGATATACTGATACAGGTGCATTCCGGATGATAAAACAAGTGGAAAAGGTGATGAGAACCGGCATGCAGCAATCTGGCCACCTTCGGAGTGCGTTTGGTTGGTTTCACTCCTCAAATATTCCACAATTGCTTAACACCTACATGCGACAACAATAACCAAGCGTGGTAGCCGTGCTAAAACAGGATCTCGTTGCTCTTGCTAATCATTAATGGTGAGCAATCAAGAACTTCATTGGCCTCCTCACTCATCCTTATCAGCTTAGATTGAATTCCCCAAAAATATACAGCAGTCCATATCGATTTGTTCGGAGAGGCTACATAAATTTATATCAGATTCCGAAGAACCCAAACCACGTATCCCTCTCGCTGCCGAGAGTGATTCACAAATCCTCGTAAGCGTTTATCCTGTTAAACTAACAGTGTAGCCGGCAAGTATTCCGTGGAATTTTCCTTTTTCTCCGAGTGTGCCACTGTGGAACGCTCTACAAAATTAGGTCGTCTTGCCTCAATCAAATAAGACGTAAAATTCCAACGATGCGCTCTTCCATTAGCATGTAGTTTAACAATTGTTTAGCCAGGCTCTACCGCTCAGCTTTCATTAATAAGGCAGCAAAATTAGATATATTTTGTTTTTCCTACTTCAGCTGGGTGCATCCTAAATTTAGAGGCTTACAGAGCTGAGGAGTGTTTGCGAAGCACAACTTGATTATTTCTCTCTAATTTTGATTAATTTGTCTACACCTCCCTTTGTCAAACCCATGTGCATCTCGATTCGGAACTATTTGATTGCAGCGAAGAGCCCGATGGACGGATGAGCACCGTGAATGTATCCAAGTAATCGAGTTTGATTCAGGAAAGTATAGTTGATTTTAAGGAAACAGAGGATTCGCATTTAACTTTTGTTTAGACATGAGAATCAGGACCATCATCATCATCATCTTTTTTAAATTTGTCAAATCCATAAAAGAATCAGTCGATGACGTAATTTAAGTGTCCTTCATATCAAGGAATTTTGATTCACTTGAATCGTGCGATCCATAAGGGCGCCCCGGGCTTCCAGGTGTAGAACAGATAAGCGGTAAATACATATAACAGGATGTGATCTTCTACATAGGATCCCTCTTTTCAACAAGTCACAGTCATCAACCAACTGACTGATGCCAATGTTATTCAAGTTGATAACCATATGAGTAATCTGTTTATATGCATAATGTAATTCTTATGAATTCGCGAAAGTTAATATGAGCCCGCCTCTTAAAAACTATTTCATTATATCATTGCCGAAACTTACTAAGTTAGAGAGTAGCTCTTATCATAGGCGTTTCCTTAGCACTTTCATTCTTGCTGTATGCACGCTTGTGTACTAAATTATTTAGGCCGTGCCTATCCAAATATATTTGGCCACCTTAAACTTTACGTAGATGGGAAGATGTTTCTCTGTTCCGGATCAGATGGTTGAAACAGTACATTCGAATATTACAGCCACTAATGCGAATATCATACCAAATACCTAGAGATCAACATAGTTAAAACACGATTGCCAGTGATTATAACAGATTGCACCTCAACAAAATAACCTAAAAAAGCAGCCTAACGGACGCTAGTACGTACAAAAAGCCGACCTCTATAACCTGTAGAGGTAAGATTTATTACTACCAATCACTTTGAATTAGCGTGCCTTTGGATCCATCCAAAACTTTAACTTGCAAATGCGGTAAGAGTTATATGCCACTAACTAAGCATTACACATTTCGCTCAGAAACATTGATTCTGGAATAGCCAATTTTCACAGTTTCCCTGTGTGCGCAAAATGTGAAGAGAAATCACTCAAGCGTTCACAATATTCTCAGTGTCATTGCAATTTTTTTCACCCATGGCGTGCACATCTTCATTGTTACGATTTAAAAAAGCGCGCTGGTAACAAGAAACCGTGGGGGCTATTTCGCGGCACACGTTTCTTAATAATGTTGTCTCGTCATTGCTCCCAAGCATACTCACGTTAATCAGTTTCAAGTAATGGGCATACAAATATTACATATTTCAATCAATTTAAAGCTAAGAGAACGGTTTGTATGCTTATTGTAATCATTGGAAAATCCGACTATTTGAAATCATTGAATGTTCTAAAGACAAGATCTAAAGACTGAAATCACATCAAGAGAACATTTAGCTATTTTATTATCGGTAAATAAATATTGCAAGACGCTGTACCCAAATTTGTTTACTACGTTTTACAGCAGTAACGATTAGAGTGTATAGTTTTGATATACACGTTGGTTCAAAGTCGAAGATTTACAAATGAGCAAATAAATACATACGTTAGAAGGGCGGAACTTTTAAATTCCTCATTAAATTAAAGTATTGCCAAAAGCTACATTGAAATAATGCAGCCACCCATTAAAACGTTTAAATTATACCTACTTGCCAGTGAAATTATCCCTAGAAAGATCCCCGCAATTCCATACCTTATCTATCTATGCATCGGTGCTGTTAACACTACCTAACCCACCATCCGTTCACTTTTATTAAGGCAATAATCCTATCCGCACTGTATTACACATTCTATCTCTCCAGATTGCTTCTTGAAACAGGTTTACACTTCTTCATAATTATAACAAGTGCTGTTGAGTCAAACAATTTTCGCTTTTCATGGATGGATTTTTAGACTACTTTGAGCAAGTTGCTCAAATATGGGGAGTATTTTAAGCAAATACCGCTAAGATGCAAAATGTATGGAATTATAAAATAGCATAAATAAATAAATGGAATTCTTCTTAGTGATGCAAAGCACATTCCAACTAAGTGGTATGATCAACGAAACACTGCCAACATTAGTGCTACTAGATATAATGTTTATTGTTTTCTGTAACAATAGAGACAATCCGAAAGGTGCTCGGATAATCTTGTACGGTGGGATTACTGAAAAAATAGAGATACCAAATTTTCACTAAACAGGTAATTTTAAAACAATTTTAGTTCACTCCGTTATTGCCACTCACGGTATCACACATTAATTAGGAGGTAGGAAAACTTTAGTTATCGTATTGCATATTTTGTTAAACAATCTAAAATAAAGCCGAAAATAACAGGAAGCAAGTGTTCGAGAGAACCGCCTATAATTACTGGTGTTTACTTGTGTTATTTGCAAAAAGATTGTATTGGAAAGACATCTATTTTAATCTTAAAATAATGTAAAGTTGAATGATAATAATGAAATGTATCATGAGACTAATAAAAACAGTGCACATTGCAAGCAGCACTTCGTCATCCGAAGGCTGTGAGTGATGCTTAAAAATACAGCAATCAATACGCTTACCTTCATCTGGTTATCTTCATATGGGGGTTTAGTTTTGATGTCTTAATTAAAACAAACTACCATAGTTATCGAACATAAGTCAACATAAGTTCACCCATATAAAACTATGTATTGTACCAAAGACATTTTGTATTTAAACTCAGTACCTTTTAGATTTGCGCATAACAAGGTTAAATTATAAATGGAGAAATTATTTTGTGGCATACTATTAAAATTAAAAAAGTTGCGTTTCCATTTAGTTGTTTTCCATTTTCCAACATCGTTTCTTGTTTCGCTTTCGTGGGCTACCAAGTAACACCGCAACTTTGTAACTTAGCCAAACAAAACATAAGGTTGTGCCTTGCGGCGGATCCTGCACTTCCGTTAGCTATTTTAATTAAGTCAATAGGCACTTTCTATAGTGACGCTCTTTTCTCTGCTTAGTAGTCGCAACACATTTACAAAATTCCTAAATTTTAAATCAAAATTGCTTCATTCAAAGAGCTAATAATCAATACCCTGTTTGCAATGTTTAACATTCCAGTAACACTGTATGCAGCTGTCACATTTTTATCCGCACCATAGTTGTCTTTATTTTACTGGTCGTGATTCCTATTTTAAGGGGATCACTGAACGATCATATTAATAACACGCAAACTCTAACTTGTTTCCAATACGTTTTGAGGCAGCTGACTATATACGGTTTTTCACTATTTAAAATGTGCTTGTCAAACTCCAACCATACGGAGGCGTTCTTAGCTGTCATTTAAATGATTCTAATCAAAAGTATCTGAAGTGCAATTGGCGTGGTACAAGCCCCGAAAGTCTAACATATCTCTATCGAAACTAGTTTAAATCGGACAAGCTGCATAAAGTGAAGGAAAATGAGTGACGTTTACTTGCATATTTAATTCAAGCAGATCAATCAAGCTTTTGCTGATATTCCGGGTGCATATTGCATAAAACTGGCCTGCACTGAGCTTGTGTGTCGCGAAATTTATGGACGGCTTACAACCTATAGGAACCATACACAAATTTTAAGTTCGTGGCCCCCTTTTCAAACAAATCTTATTCTGCTCACAAAATTTAATCATTCGTTAAACTATAAAAATACTTGTTACAACGATGTTTCTATCAGTAGCACTTTCCCGCTGTTATTAATGTACATGTATCCGTGCCAGTTAGACAAATATAAGGTAACTGTATAGTTGCTACCCGACTTAGTCTCAGCGAATAAATTGTGAGATAAGTCCACCAAAATAAATTCCTGCCCAGTTTGAGTCTTTTCGGATTTGCGTCGATTTCCATCAGATTACGTTGTTACACTGCTTCGAGATTCAATGCACCCAAAAGTTAGCTTGGCAACCTACATAACAGTCTGGAACCATCCGATAAGCTTACTACTAACTATTAACACATAATGTTTAAGCTTTTATAAAAAAATTGGTAAATTAAAAATTTGTGCTTTTCCTTAATATAAAACTTCTCGATGCACTGCGCTACTGCGCCTACTGTACTTGGAAATAGGAAAAAAACTAACTGCGGAGTGATAACCAGTGAAAAAGAACGATGGAACGTTTCCATACTTTCCACGCCACAGGTCATTTCATATAAGGCAACATTTGCCTGCTGCTGTTCATTATACTGACAATTGGACGGTTTTGATTCATCCCGAGACCGGTAAGCAACGCTTCTTTCTCTTACCTGGCTAAGAAGCCCGCCAAGCTTTTGACAGCATCAACCAGTTTCTATGTTCAAACAAGTATTGGACTTGGTGATTTACTTCGCCTCAGCACCTGCACTTTTACCTGTTTTTCCCCTTCTCTTAGCTATTTACATCGTCAAAGTCAATTTCTTGTCCCGAGTCTAGCACATGTACTGCTACCGACGACTTTTGTGTGGCAAAGAGTTGAAGTCTTACACTTTTCTTGGTGGACGCGAAACAACATTGTTGCTATTTATTTTTAGCCAAGTCTCTTTGCCATGTTGCTTTTCTTAATGCGTGCATAGCTTTGGTAACTGATTGTATGCACGTAGTTGAAAGTTTACATATTTTTTGACCAAACATTTTTTGGGAGAATACAGTAAATATTATGCCTATGGGAAGAAGACAAAACCGTCCAATAAAATTTTGTCCAAAACGGTGGTTTGAAACCGACAGCAGTAGTTCTCCGACAAAAGCATATATATTGTTTTCTATATCGTTCTATGTTGCTTTTTGTAAACCACACATTATTTATTTTGGTCATGACAGGTTTGTGATCTTAAGGTTGTACTCTCACTAACGTTGCTTCCACATAATGGAATTGAGGCGGAATAGAACACAAAAGCTCCGTTAACCAATCTCGTTAGTTCTCCGTATAATCTTTTAAATAGACCACTTATTAGCTTGAAGACTTCGATTTTTGGTTGTTGTCTATCTTTATTATCTCCGAAAGTATTCAATAACCGAATTGTTCAGTTCATCAGTATAAAAATTCCCAATATTTATCCGGCCAACTCGTATTCTTCATACTTCGGTGTCTTAACGTTCCTCCTAACAGAACCAAGATTTAATGAATAAAACCAGCGTTCTGCAGGTAGTCATGATCTAACTAAGCGCTACACTAACTTCAAACATTTGGCTAAATGTCATGTTTGCTAACGTTCAAACTCCATTGTTCTGCAGCATCTTTGAAAACTTCGGCATTAAATTGTAGTTATTCACGTTCTCTCTGAAACAACAACGTGTACTGCAATGTCATCGATCTTTCTCGACTTATGATAAGTTTTAACCTTAAGGAATAACCTAACGCACAGTAATGCATATACCACTGTTAATGTGGCATGATTGAAAGCCGATGCGCAATGAAGCTATTGTATCACCTAATATCCACTACTCATTATCACGGGATATCCCACGGTGCAATCAGGATCCGTATAACGTGAGTGCATAATTGCTCTGAATAAAAAAACGATTGTCACAGATTGGGTATACAAGGATTACTAAGTTTCTATTAATGTAAGTTATTTTTCAGATATTTGCGTTGACATGATTACTTTGACTTCATACTTAATTCCAAGTTGAATTACGCGTTTAGTAAGCATTTTGTTCGTGCTGTGTATAATTAAACAAAAGAAAGGAAAGAGTGTACTACAAACGTCCAGTGCACTAGCAAGAACTCAGCAACAACCTTTATTGACGGCGTTAGCGTGTATTCCGTACAAACGATGCATTCGTTTCGAGCCAACCAGAGTGTTAATTGACATTCAAAAAATAGGGCCAGCAGGAAAAACGGCGCTACGTTTCTTCATGACGTTATTAGTCTTCTTAATATATTGCGTCCAATAATTAGTTGCTACTTCGACTGTGCGTTTGATGCGATAAGAAAATGCAGTTAAG
>OX104066.1:33831574-33851628 GCA_944474145.2 Dicrocoelium dendriticum | reverse complement strand
GGAACTGCTCCGTCAAACCCCGGTGTGATCTGCTTCAAAGGTACGCTGACGCATTCGACTGGCACGTCGGAAAATAAAAGTGCGATCGCACAATGGTGAGGTGAATGCCTTGAAGTCGGCGTCAACGTCAAGAACAAGAGAACAAATGTTAACTATCAACATTTAGTACTTCTATTGGTTTGTAACATCAGTTTAACAGGCCAAATGCCTAGTGAGCCTCAGACATGTCTGGATCAAGTACCAAGCTACTCCAAGCGGTTATTTCGTGTCGCAACTGCTGCACGATTTTCTATGCGTGATGTGTCCGAGTAAAAGCTAGTGGAGTCATTCTTAACGAACGATTTTCTATGGTTCTGCATGAAATACACGTATATTATACTGATGAACGTCGTGTTTTTACTATCTGAAAAATGCGACCAGCTACTAACTTTGTTTGAGGAACTGGTGATAACAAAAA
Source organism: Dicrocoelium dendriticum (assembly GCA_944474145.2). Lineage (NCBI taxonomy): Eukaryota > Metazoa > Platyhelminthes > Trematoda > Plagiorchiida > Dicrocoeliidae > Dicrocoelium > Dicrocoelium dendriticum. The sequence continues at coordinate 33,851,171 of OX104066.1, read as the reverse complement.
TCAATACATTTGTGGTAAGCATAGAAGACTGTCCAACTCAGGTGTACCCAGTAAATGCTGATTTATTCCTGGTACTGCTGTAATAAAGCGATAAAAATTGCGCAGAAAATAAAGTGCTGTTCCGATACCGCAGGAGGCTCACATTCGACAATACGGTTCTTATATCCATTCAGGTAACTACTTGCAAGGATTTGTTCAATCACACACACAGCTGAGTGCATAACGAAGCAGTAGGCAGTTACTAGTGTACGTTTGGTTACATTTTCTTCCAAAGTTGGCGGATATTTAACTTGCTTGAGAACTGATGAGCGATGTATAGATCTCCTGGCCTAAGCACCACCGGATTGGTATGGTACACACTGAGCCTCTCAGTCACCACCCGTGACAGTTCGAACAATACAAATAAGCAGCGACCTGTAATGGACGCACGTGCTATAATGTCTCATAATCGGATTTGGCGTCAGGTAGGGGCAAGGATTTGGCCAAATTCAACCAGTCGCACTTCAGTGGAAACCTAGTCGGTATTGTATTTAAACCTGTACACGCGGTCCTCCAACTCTAAGCATTTCTGAAAGGAAATACTTCTGTACGTTGTGCCGAACTCCACCACAGAACTCGAAGCAAATATGCTGTCGGTAGGTCGACTCAGTATATGACACTGCTCCATCCGTGTACTTCTAGACTTCCCATAAGGCGTGCGTCGTCAGAGTAACCGCAGCTTAGAAAACTACAGGAAGACAACTAACTAGAACCATAGTTATCCACGGCATTCCTGATACAAAAGCTTGCGAGAAGCATGAAAAAACAACTCAGGCTAAGTAACAACGGTTCTCTATTTCGAAACGCCCTCCTTAGATGAAGTGATAGCGAAATCGTTGTCACGGAGACAAAACTCACGGAACTACAAATGTGGTGGCCCGAGCATGTTGAAAGTGGTCCTACAGTCAAAACTCATAGTAAGACGGTTGATAAACATATGACGCATGTTTGGTGGCAGGCCGCCTTCAGAGCTTCGAGTAAAGGCAACAAGTGATATGACCTCTAGATTTCTTATATCATTCAAGGAAAAAATACGCGGTCGGAACAATAATGGTGAAAGACACCATGAGTATGTTTGATGAACTAATGCAAAATATTGATTAAATAAATTGCCAGACACTGTACTTCATAAGTTTGGTTTGTTATATAATAAGCAGACCATTAAAAAGTCGTCAAAACTGTCGCCAAATACTTACCGAAAAGGTTCCCAGTCGCCGCCTGCTCACTTGTTGGCAAATTTCATGTAGGAATTACAAAATCATCAACACACTGCTAAAATCTGTGAATGTTTTATGTATCTACGTCATAGCCCAATGACTTCTCATTATAATAACCGAACAGCTGGTAAGTCAGTTTGCAAATATTTGGGCCAAAATTTTCATTACCGAAATCTGGTCACAAAACGTAGTTGCTGCTTCTGATGTTAAAATCGCAGTGATGTCATTCATCCGGAACGAGCGTCTTAGCCGAGGAGCTGGGGTACTTCTCTAATACCGCAGGGTCCTGCGATGTGCAATAGTTGATGCTCCGGGAACACATCTTACAGACTCACTCTGGTAACATCTCCGACTAAAGTACAACGACGAATGTCCTGTATCCGTCGTTTACCACTCCCTAATATCCATTGCGAAAAAGGATTCTAGCTTCAGATGTACCTCGGACAAGGAAAGACCCATTAGGTACAGCCAAATTCTCATCACCAGTGACTTCAAGGTACATCACCTGGAAATATCGGCTCCTTCCACGGAACAGTTCAAAGCAGACATGTATGAACTCATCGCTAACAACCCCATTTCTACAACAATAGCATCCCGCCCCCTAGAATCATCGCGGCAAACAAACCTCACACAATTGACTTTGTGCTTATAAATAATGGGATCATAATTGACAAGATATTGATGTAGAATCCATTAAGTCTCAGCGACCATGCCGTAATAATATGTGTAAAATATCGGGAAAATACCTGCTTTTAAGCAGGTCTCTATGATATGATTCCTGGGATGGCGTATTACCTTACTTTTATATTCAGATATATCTCCATTCTTATTGATTTACCACCTCACAGTCTTCTCGAATGATTTAACCGATCAATTAGCCACGTCTGTTAAAAAATGTTTGAAAACTGCCCAACAAATGTGCAAGGGGAAATATTTGCTAATTATGATTTTTCAGTGAATCAATTATATTATAATTCCATGGGATTGTAACGTTGGCCGAAGAGGAATTTGCCATTGTGATTTATTCGCCAAAATTGATATTACCCTTGCAGGAGCAAGATGGTATCTGTACCTAAATGGGCCTCAACAAATATGACGCAACTTTTCTAAGAGAAACATGCTTATGATTATTGTATTATTATTACATTTGTTATGAAGGGTATCTATCTAACACTATGAACAAAATCAAGCAGTCATAGCTAGCATGTCTCAAAAGAGTTTGTCTAGTTATCCGCTTGAATGTTTTCATTTTCCTGTCTCCTAGACAAACTTTGGACAAGGTTGTTGGAAGTATAACTGACATGGTTAACAGATCACAAGATACCAAGTCAGTTCGCCCTGCAAAAATGTTTAAATATATCAAGTATTACTAAAGCATACATGACATTAAGTGATAAAAAAGGCATACCAACAAAACCAACCTAAACTCAGAGAATTTAGAAAACTTCCGGACCCATCGATGCTATGGCAACACGCGCATCAGTGCGGAAACATATAACTTCGACAGTTCCTAGCAAAAAGCTTCTGGCAAACAACGAACGGGTATAGGTAAATCAACAGGTTTTGTGCAGTAAAGCATGGCATGTCTCCATTTTTTCCAAGATTTGGTAGGGTACAAAGCGCCGGCGGAACAGTCAATTGTCTGCTGCATATATACGCACCCATTTTCGACCTCACAAGTTCTACCTGTGGTATGTCGTCAAGCGCATTACGGACTCCAGGTTTTACACATTTAGTTGCAAGGCAGTAGTTGCGTTGGTAGGTTCTTCTCATCGCTCTCCCAAAGACCAGAACATAAGTCAAAAAACAATGAAGGCGGCGGGCTCCAAGCTAGCCGAGCCACTGTCACCGTTCTTTTTAAGATGCTTCGATAAACAGCAGGTACCCAATGTATAGAAGCATAACAATATTGCTCCATTTTAAATACGGTAACAGTTCAGAGCTTGCACACCATCACCAAGTAGCTCTCCTCCATTGTTTGCAAAAGTAATAAAAGCGGGCGTCGATGAGGGTTCATAAACTTGTTGAAAAATTTAAGCTTCCTGGCACCGAAGCAGCATGACTTTCTTAAAATCCGGTCATGTACCACCAACCTGCTTATGGAAGGAGGGAGTTGGAGAGACGTGGCTGATGATAAGGTCGGAGTGCACGTTATTTTACTGACTTTTCCAAGGTGTTTGACCGCCTGCAGTGTAGCATCCTCCAGAGCTACCTAATAAGAGATATTGTTCTTGGTTGGATTAGAAACTTTTGTTATCAAGATAGGCTTCAGGTGCGTATTAGCTAGTAGCCTCCTACCTGAGTAAGGCGGAAGTTTGGATTACATAAGGCTCCGTACTGGGACCGCACTTATTACCGATGTTTATCAACGACATAGCAAGAGTTATATCCTCTAATTTTCTATGTTTACCCAACAACATAATGGTAGGGCAGGCAAGTAATAACAAGCAAGATCATGATCTAATTTATCATTGGCGGATTGCATTTATGAATATTGGAACAGGAACATACTCCAGTTGAATATAGCCAGCTACAATGCGATAGACCTGCGTCACCAGCCAATGAGGGTGACTAAAGTTTGCGAGCACACATTGTAGTTAGTCATTCAGTGACATGATTCGGATATACTGATACAGGTGCATTCCGGATGATAAAACAAGTGGAAAAGGTGATGAGAACCGGCATGCAGCACTTTGGCCAGCTTCGGAGAGGGTTTGGGTGGTTTCACTCCTCAAATATTCTACAATTGCTTAACACCTACATGCAACAACAATAAGCAAGCGTGGCAGCCGTGTTAAAACAGGATCTCGTTGCTCTTGCTAATCATTAATGGTGAGCAACCAAGAACTTCACTGGCCCCCTCACTCATCCTTATCTGCTTAGATTGAATTCCTCAAAAATATACAGCAGTCCATATCGATGTGTTCGGAGAGGCTTCATAAATTTATAGCAGATTCCGAAGAACCCAAACCACGTATCCCTCGCTCAGCTGAGAATGATTCACAAATCCTCGTAAGCGTTTGTCCTGTCAAACTAACATTGTAGTCGGCAAGAATTCCGTGGAATTTTCCTTTCTCTCCGAGTGTGCCACTGTGGAACGCTCTTCAAAATTAGGTCGTTCTGCCTCAATCTAACAAGATGTAAAATTCCAACGATGCGCTCTTCCATTAGCACGTAGTTTAGCAACTGTTTTAGTCAGGCTCTACCGCTCAGACTTCATTAATCGTGCAGCGAAATTAGGTTTATTTTCTTTTTGCTACTTCAGCTGAGTGCATCCTAAATTAGGAGCTAACTGAGATGAGGAGTGATTGCGTGGGAAAACTTGATTAATGCTCTCTAATTTTGTATAGTTTGTCTACACATCCCTTTGTCAAACCCATTTGCATCTCGATTCGGAACTAATGGATTGCTGCGAAGAGACCGATGGATGGATGGGCACCGTGAATATATTCTGGTAATCGAGTTTGATTTAGGAAAGTATAGTTGCTTTTAAGGAAACAGCGGATTCGCGTTTAACTTTCGTTTAGACATGGGAATCAGGACCATCACCAACATCTTGTTTTAAATTTGTTAAAACCATAAAAGAACCAGTCGATGACGTAATTGAAGCGCTCTTCATATCAAAGAATGTTCAGTCACTTGAATCATGCGATCCATAAGGGTGACCCGGGCTTCCAGGAGTAGAACAAATAAGCGGTAAATACACATAGCAAGATGTGATCTTTCACATAGGATCCCTCTTCTCAATACGTTTTAGTCATTAACGAACCGACTGATACCAATGTTATTAAAGTTGACAATCATATGAGCATTCTTTTTGTATGCATAATGTATTTCTTGCGAATTCTCACAAAGTTAAAGTGAGTCCCACTCTTAAAAACTATTTCATCACATCAATGCCAAAACTTACTAGGTTAGAGGGTAGCTCTTATCATTCGCCTAGCCTCAGCGCTTTCATAATTAATGTATACATGCTTGTAGATTAGGTTGTTTAGGCTGTGCCTATCCAAACACATTTGGCTGGCTTAATCTTTGAGTAGATGGGAAGATGTTTATCTGTTCCTGATCAGATGGTTGAAATAGTACATTCGAACATTACAGCCACTAATGCGAATACCTAACCAATATCTATAGATCAACATAGTTGAAACACGATTGCCAGTGAGTATAATACGTTGCACCTCAACAAAAAAGACCTGAAAGAAGCAACCTAACTAGTGCTAGTACATATAAAAAAGCTGACCTCTATTACCTGTAGAGGTAAGATTTTATTGATCCTAATCACTTTAATTAGCGTGCCGTTCGATCCATCCAAAACTTTAACTTGCAAATGCGGTAAGAGTTATATGCCACTAACTAAGCATTACACATTTCGCTCAGAAACATTGATTCCGGAGGATAGCCATTTTTCACAGTTTCCCTGCCTGCGCAAAATATGAAGAGGAATTACTCAAGTGTTCACAATATTCTTAGTGTCAAGGCATGTTTTTCACCCATGACGCGCACATCTTCATTGTTACGATTTAAAAAGCGCGCTGATAACAAGAAACCGTGGAGTCTATTTCGCGACGCACGTTTCATAATAATGTTGTCGCGTCATTGCTCGCAAACATACCCAATTTAATCAGTTCTATGTAATGGGCATACAAATATTACATATTTCAAACAATTTAAAGCTTAGAGAACGGGTTATATGGCTATTGTAATCATTGGAAAATCCATCTATTTGAGATCAATGAATATTCTAAAGGCAAAATCCAAAGACCGAAATCACATCAAGAGCACGTTTAGCTATTTTATTATCGGTACATAAAAATTACAAGACGTTGAACCCAAATTTGCTTACTACGTTTTACAGCAGTAACACTTAGAGTGTAGAGTTTTAACTTACATGGTGGTTCAAAATCGAAGATTTACAAATGAGCAAATAAATACATATATTAGAAGGGCGGAACATTTAACCTCATTATTAAATTAAAGTTTTGCCAAAAGCTACAGTGAACTAATGCGGTCACCCATTAAACCGTCTAAATGGTACCTGCTTGCCAGTGAAATCGTCCCTAGAAAGATATCCCCGCAATTCCATACCTTATTTAGCCATGCATCGGTGCTCTTAAAACTATCTAACTCACCATCCGTTCACTTTTATTAAGGCAATAATCTTATCCGCACTGTATTACACATTCTACCTCTCCAGCTTGTTTCTTGAAACCATTTTTAACTTCTTAATTATAATACGTGTTCTTGAGTCAAACCATTTTCGCTTTTCATGGATGGATATTTAGGCTATTTTGAGCATGTTGCTCAAATATCGAAAATATTTTAAGAAAATGCCGCTAAAATGCAAAATGTAGGGAATTATAACATAGAATAAATAAATAAATGGTATATTTCTTAGTGATGTAAAAGCACAGTCCAACTTATGTGGTATGATCAACAAAACGCTGCCAACATTAGCGCCACTGAATATAATGTTTATTGTTTTCTGTAACAATAGAGACAATCCGATAGTTGCTCGGATAATATTTTACGGTGGGATTACCGAAAATATAAAAATACCAAATTTTCACTAAACAGGTAATTTTAAAACACACTTTTAGTTCACTCCGTTATTGCCACTCACCGTTTCATACACTAATTAGTAGGTAGAAAAACTTTATTTATCGTGGTGCAGTTCCATGCAATATGTCCACATCAAGAAAGAGTAAAAGTAAGAACAGCAGGAGAAAATATTATTATGCTTTTTGTCTTGTTCATTGGCGAAGTGTTTTGGAATAAATTAGGTGGCAAACAGTGCGGTGGCAGGGATAGGTTTAATAAACAGAGGCAAGAATTGTGCCTATGACAGCGGTGAAGAAAACGGAACCTAGGCCGGTCGGCTGTGTGAAATACATGTTGGCCAGACACCAAAGCCACAAGGAAGGTGTCATGCTTATATCGCAAGGCAGACCGAGTGAACCGATGCCGTTCGGCTGTGGGAATTGAATGTTGACCAAACATCAAAACCCCAATGGAAGTGTCATGTTTCGGTCGATTTTTAATCGGAATTCACGCAGGTGAAAAACAGCAAAAGAAACCCTGCAAAGTGCTTAGTGGATCACTGTATTAGCCATAGAGATGGAGTTAACGCCGGTTTCCTCGAGGCGTCTTCAACGGCAGTCACGTACTTGCTGTTTGGACAGCGCGTGATTATTGTATGGCTGTATAGTGGGTCCAACGCGTCAGAAACCGCACGGGGATGTAACTATATTTGCTGCGTTAAGCAACCCACTAATGATCGGTATTCGCGGGGACAGGTGAAGACGTTTGAATAAACTAGCATTGTTGGCAACATCAAACAAAACGGATGGCCTCGCTCTGTCACCAGTATCAGCCAGGGTGGTTTTGCAAGTTATCTGCAGAAATTCGCATCTCATTGTAGAGCAAATGTGATCCACAATAGCGCCTGGAATTCGCCCGTTGGAGTTTAACCACCCTACACATAAATCCCTTTAGGTTCAATGATGAGGCGGTTTACCCTCTGCATGGCGAGCAGAAGCAACGTATTTGGCAGCAAATAACCCTCGTCAATGCAGCCCTTTCCGAATGCAACATAGCGTGGAGCTCATGGCTCGGGCTGAGTTGAGTAGTGGAAAAATCACTGGGCCGTTTTTCTTTCCTGGAAATGTGTCCCGTAGATTATTATTTAACTGCGCAAATGTCTTACATTTCATAGCATATTCGCACAGGTAAATATTGCAGACTTGCTTCATTCCGCAGCTGCAATCCGAAGGGTTAGTAAATAAGGTTTGCTGGCAGCAGGATAGCGCACGTGGACATTCGGCGCAAACGTTTGATGCTTACCTTAAAGAGACTTCTGGCTGGCATTTCTTCGGTAGCAAAGGACCGATAGATTTCCTGCGCGGTCACCAAATTTGAATGCCCTGGATATTTTCTAATGGGGTACTAAAAGCGTACGTACTGTACAACAAAACTTAAAGCCTAGATGAAGTAAAGAACAATATTTGTACGGAAGTAGCCGGATCTCGTTGATGACGTTAAGAAATTGCTTGCCGACACCATCAGACGTATGCGGCTCTGCAAGCAAAAGGGCAGGGGGCAATTAATACACCTAATCCATTGCTATTTACTGACATTTCACATATTTTAGGTAAATGTAAGTGAATAAATAACTAAATATATATTCCAGATTGCATGGGGGAAATAGCATAGAAGGCATCATCAGTTTGTACAACAAGTAATTATCCGATTTGAGGAAACTAATTGCGTTCCTGACTAAATAGGCGTGCTGCCTAATGGTGCTACGAGGGCGCTGGGGCAGCCAGAATTTGTAAGTGCATTGTCTAAAGCGAACAATACGGTGTCTTAAAATATTGCTCCTGGCAGTGTGTTTTTCCCCAGCAGCGAAATCAGCCTAATAAAAGTTATTGTGTTTGTTGGAACCGATTCCTTAGGCTATATCAGCTATTGCGCGATTTTCACATGCCATGCACTAGGGCAGCAATCGCCGCCTCTCGAAAGTTATTGCATAAGACCAAGCTGTTGTTCATAATCGCTAGAAAAGCGAACCACTAATCATGTCGCAGGAAACCTGGCATTTCGACTACTTGAATCTTGGCTACTAATCTATCGAAAAATAACACGTCCATTGCGGCTTTATTGTTTTGCCAATATTCAATTCTTGCGCCCGCATGGCCTGGGTTTCTTGGCCTCTCCTGCGATCATAGCATGGCATGTCCGTTGCCCTTTGCGCCTTTTGAGTTTAACCAACATATAATTCTCAAGGACGACTTGTCTCGGCACCCTTGGTCTGTCCTGTTATCCAAGTATGACTCGTCTTTGCGGCTTTTTTGGTTAAAATTCATTTCGCACAGCCATTTTCTTCTGGGGGCCACAGACACACAGTTCCCGCCTCTGTGTCCCAAACCCAATCCTGCCATCCACTTTTGTCGACACTTTCGTCAAACCAACATTCGCAATTGAAGATTTGGCAATTAATCATTCCTGGGTACATAAGCACGTGAGTAGAGTCGTTCAAATTTACGGACGTGCTTTCCAAAACCCCCGGTAATCGACGTGGTGTCTACGCAACCTAAAGTATCCTGCGCCGGAGAATATTTGGTCATCCCCACTGCCAATGAAAGAACATTATTTGGCAGATCAATTGTTCCAGCCTTTTCAATTTTGCCTACCTAAGAAGCATCTTCCAGCCTTCACTCTCATCTACAAAATAAGAAACATATATGAATCTTTCTACCAAAGCACTATGTCTCTTCTAATGTTACTGTACATGTGATATAATTCTTTCTTGAGACTCCGCTGGTAGCCTAGTTTAAAACCCTATTTCTATAGGGTACCTTTGATTTCCTCGAAAGCGATTGTACGGAACAATATATTTACAACGCTGAATTGGCTGGACTGAATCTATCAACTCTATATTGTATTTCTGTAAACTGATCGTATTTATCAGGTGTATTCAAAATTCCAAACCATTCGATTCGCCCTACTAATTTCCAGTGTTAGAAACGGTGGGACTTTGCTTGAATTTGATGACCAACTTCCTTCATCGGCGATAAGCGGTCACGTTATTATTTTCTGTACCTAGATTTATATCCGACAATATCGTACGTCTAAGTGCCAATGATACAGCCACTTTTGAGGTTAATTTACTTAATAACCCCACTCCAAATAGTGCCTCATGTGTTGTTTCTTTTGCGCACAATAATAAGCTAAGTTAAAACATTTTGATGTAGGTCATCTGCAATCAAAGAGATGCGACAAAGCTAATGTCTAACATGGGCAACTCAAGATTAGCTACAGGTTGGCATGACCGTGAGTGCTTAAAGCAACTGCGTAGCACCTACTCCTACCAACTGGGCACGTGGGCATGCGGCCTTTTTATGTAGCTATACACTGTGGAGTTATCCAGCTTGACTTGTGTTGATCCGACTGAACTGTTTGTTCATCCAAATATCGGGAAAGCAGAAACAAAAAGTGCGTTGAGCCCACATATTATTGTTTTCTATTTGGTGCTTAAAGCTTTCCCCTTAAATTTAATATATAATACAGTACGGACAACCAATGCTAAAACTCATTCTCACAAGCTAGTTAAAACAATGAATAAGAGCAACTATGCACCAAATTAGAAGGTGATTTTACAAGTAAAAACCGAAGCCGAGAAAAAACTGGTATCCGCTTAACCCAACTTGATCGTTCAAGACATTTCATTCATCCTCTGTCTGAGATAAGTAGCAACAGTAACCTCGGAAGACTATGCTCGAGTAACGTTACAACTATTGGCTTACAGGTCAATATTACTTCTGGCTACAAATGCCCAACCATGACGCATCTGAGTCGATGGCTTGCACACATATAATAAATATAATAAAAATATGGTTGGATGAGTGGCTAAGACACTCTTCTTTACTTTGATTACATTTAAATTACACTTCCGGAGAAAATGTACGTAAAACGTTTGTAAGTAATCGTAACGTGAAACATTGCGCACAGCAGAATTCAGGCGTTGCAAGTACTTAAAGTTCAGGCGCAGTCAACGCCAAATTAAACACAATCTGCAGAATGCAATTTTAAGGCAAACGCTGGTTGCTTTCCAACTCCTTGCAACATACTGATACGCTTTAGGGAGAATTAAGAAAGAATATTCGTATCGGGGACGTTGTATGTGGAGTCGATTTCAATTAATTAAAACTACATTGGCAGCTATATTACGAGTGATGCTTGCCTTAGTTCATGATATGAAGATGAATATTTTGTTAAACAATCTAAAATAAAGCCAACAATTACAGGTAGCAAGAGATAGAGAGAACCGCCTATAATCTCACAACAATTTACTGGTGTTATTTACAAAAAGAAATTATTGGAAAGACATCTATTTTAATCTTAAAATAATGTAAAGGTGAATGATTATAATGAAATGTAGCAAGAGACTAATAAAAACAGTGCACATGGCAAACAGTACTCCATTATCCGAAGGCCGTGAGTAATGCTTAATAATACAGTAATCAATAAATTTACCTTCATCTGGTTATCTTCAAATGGGGGTTTAGTTTTGATGTCTTAATTAAAACAAACTACCATAGTTATCGAACATAAGTCAACGTAAGTTCACCCATATAAACCTATGTATTGTACCAGAGACATATTGAATTTAAACTCAGTACCTTTTAGATTTGCGCATAATAAAGTTAAATTATAGACGGATAAATTATTTTGTAGCATACTATTAAAATTTGAATAAAATTTGCATGTTTCCTTGTTATTTATTTTTCCATTTTCCAACACCGTTTCTGGTATCTCCTTCGTGGGTTACCAAGTAACGTTGCAACTTTATAAATTAGCCAAACAAAACAGAGATTTTTCCTTGCGGCGGTTCCTCCACGTCCGCTAGATATTTTAAGTAAGTCATTAGGCACTTTCTGTAGTGACGCTCTCTTCTCTGCGTGGTAGTTGCAATAAATTTACGAAATCCCCAAATTTTAAATCAAAAATGCTTCCTTCAAAGAGCTCAAAAATCAATACCCATGTTTGCAATGTTTAACATTCCAGTAACACTGTATGCATCTGTCACATTGTTATCCGCACCAGATTTAACTTTATTGACCTGGTCGTGATTCCTATTTTAAGTGTATCACTGAACGATCACATTGATAACACGCACATTGCGAATTTTTTCCAATGCGTTTTGAGGCAGCTGACTGTTTACGGTTGTCCACTATTTGCAATGTCCTTGTCAAACTCCAACTATACAGAGGTGTTCTTAGCTGTCATTTAAATGATTCTAATCAAAAGTATCTGAAGTGCAATTGGCGTGGTACAAGCCCCGAAAGTCTAACATATCTCTATCAAAACTAATTTAAATCGGACAACTTACATAAAGTGAAGGGAATTGAATGACGTTTCCTTGCACATTTAGTTCGAGCGGATCAATAAAGCTTTTGCTGATATTCCGGGTGTATAGTGCATAAAACTGGCCTGCATTGAGCTTGTTTGTCGCGAAATTTATGGACGGCTTACAACCTGTAGGAACCATACACAAAGTTTAACTTCGTGGCCCCATTTTAAACAAATCTTATTCTGCTCACAAAAGTTACTCATTCGTTCAACTATGAAAAGCTTGCTAAAACGATGTTTCTATTAGTAACACTTTCACGCTGTTATTAACGTGCAGATATCCGTGCCAGTTAGACAAATATAAGGTAACAGACTAGTTGCCACTCGCCTTAGTCCCAGCGAATAAATTGTGAGCTAAGTCCACCAAAATAAATTCCTGCACGATTTGAGTCTTTTCGCATTTGCGTAGATTTCCATCAGTTTTTGTTCTTATATTGCTTCGAGATTCAATGTACCTAAAAATCCGCCTGGCAACATCCATAGCAGTCGGAAGCAAATCTGATAAGCTTACTACTAACTATTAACACATAATGTTTGGGCTTTTGTCAAATTGGTTGGTAAATTAAAAAAATTAGGCTGTTTCCTTAATATAAATCTTCCTGATGAAATGCGCTGCTGCGCATAATATACTCTGAAAATGAAAAAAAACTAAATGGGGATATTGAGTGATAACCAGTGCAAAAGAAACATGGAAGTTTCCCTACTTTTCACGCCACAGGTCATTTCCTATAAGGCAAAATTTGCGTGCTGCTGTTCATTATACTGACAGTTGGACGGTTTTTAATCATCCGGAGTCCGTTAAGCAACGCTTCTTTCTCTTACCTGGCTAAAAAGCCCGCCAAGCTTTGACAGCATCAACCGGTTTACTAAGTTCAAACAAGTATTGACCTTGGTGATTTATTTCGCCTCAGGCCGTGCACTTTTACCGGTTTTTCACACTTCTCTTTAGCTATTTGCAGCGTCAGAGTCAACTTCTTGTCCCGAGTCTAACATATGTACGGCTACCGACGAATTTTGTTTGGCAAGGCGTTGAAGTCTTGCACGTTTCTTGGTGGACGCGAACAACTTCCTTATGCTATTTATTTTTACCCAAGTCTCTTTGCCATGTTGCCTTGCTTAATGTGTGCACAACTTTGGTAACTGATTGTATACACGCAGTTGAAAGTTTACATATTTTTGACAAAAAGTTTTGGGAGGACACAATAATTAGTATGCCTATGGTGAAGGAGACATAGCGGTTTAATAAAATATCGTCCAAAACGGTGGTTTGAAACCGACAGCAGTAATTCGCCGACGAAAACATTATTTCGTTTTCTATATCGTTCTATATGGTTTTACAAACTACACATTAATTATATGCGTCAAGAAAATTTGTGGTGTTTAAGGTTGTACTCTCACTAACGTTGATTATACATAGCTGGACTGAGGCGGAATAGAACACAAAAGCACCGTTAACCAATCTCGTTAGTTCTCCTTATAATCTTTCAATAAGCACTTTCTGAGCTTGAAGACCCGGATGGTTGGTTGTTGTCTATTATTATTATTTTCAAAAATATTCAATAACCAAGTTGTTCAGTTCATCAGTGTAAAAATTCCCAATATTTATCCGGCCAAATCGAATTCTTCATACTTCGGTGTCTTAACGTTCCTTCTAATAGAAACAAGTTTTATGAATTTAATCAGCTTTCCGCAGGTAATCATTATCTAATTAAGCGTTATACCAAGTTCAAACATATGGTTAAAGGTCATGTTTTCCAACGTTGAAACTCCATTGTTCTGCACCATCTACGGAAAGTTCGACATTAAATTGTAGTTGTCCACGTTTTCCATGAAACAACAACGTGTACTGCAATGTCATCCATCTTACTCGGCGTATGAGAAGTTCTAGCTTAAGAGAATAACCTAATGCAAGTAATGCACAAACCACCGTTAATGTGGCATGATTGAAAGACTATGCGTAATGAATCTATTGTATCACCTAATATCCACTGCTCATTATCACCCGATTGTCCCACCTTGCGATCAGGATTCATATAATGTGATTGCATAATTGCTCTGAATAAAATCAACTGTATCACAGATTGGGTATACAAAGATTACTAAGTTTCTATTACTTATGAATGGAAGGATTTTGGTGAGTATTTTTGTTCGTCGCAATCAGCCCACAATTCAGATATGTCGACCAGCTATCCGGAAAAGCACCAGACGGCCGTTTCGCCCTATTGGGGCTCATCAGTGGTGCGCATCCTTCGGTCCTCTGCGGAGGATCGAACCCATGACGACTAGTGGCTCTTGCCAACTAGCCCGCAGCTTATGCAACTGCGACATGGAGGACGGTATCCAACTATCATGAATTGTTAGCTGAATGCGATATAGCCCGACGCATCCTCCACTGCCATGCAGGCACCTGCCATGCAGATGACAGCGGTCGGCCTTCCGGCGTCAGGACTTCCCGGTTACGGCAGCTATGAATCGACATAGCATTTTGTGGAATCCGTAATGTAATTTATATTTCTGATCATTTTGTTAACATGATTGTTTTTGCTTCATAATTAATTCTAAATTGGATTACGCGTTTTGTTATCACTTTGGTATTGTTGTGTATAATTACACAAAAGAAACGAAGGAGTGTACTACAAACGTCCAGTGGACTAGCAACAAACAATAACAACGAATATTGACGGCATTAGCGTGTATTCCGTACAAATGATGCATTCATTTCTAACCAACCAGTGTTAATTGACATTCAGAGAAATAGGGAAAGCAGAAAATACCATGCTACTTTCCTTCGTGAAAGTATGTCTCCTTAATATATTGCGTCCGGTAATCGGTTGCAAATTCGACTGTGGGTTTAATACGACAAGAAAAGGAAGTTAAGATTTGCGAAAGCTATTAGGCTTCAGCAGTACAGTTAGGTTACTCAAAATTCATCCCAGATAGAGGATGCTAATATTAATCCAGTCGAATAGAACAGTAGAGTAGATGTTTAAGTTTTATGGATTTAAACGAGTTGGACAGTGCGCTAATTTTAAAACTTCAGTTAACGGAGAACAGTGGTTTCGTTCTGATTGGATTACAGATAATTGAACTGCACGCTGGAGAAAAGTACAACAGTCCGTATACTAGCGCATCCAACTTGACAGTTATTTACACTGAATGTGTGTTTTGGAAAGTACGCCACATGCAATTGTGTACGAAATTGATAACGGAAAAGAGTTCCATTTACGCAGTCAGTGGTGTTAATTTATTTAAAATCTGTTCGTTTTAGCTCACAAGTTTACACCGCTTAATGGTTCAGTGAATTTAACTATCTTGGTTACATACCGTGGAAAATGAGATGCAGCTTATTTCGTTTGTGAGCCAAACTGAATTTATTTATCAGTGCAAACAAAGTTTAACGCGAGCAGTGTTTACGGTTAATTGAATTCACTTTGGTACTACGCAGGTATTTAAGCACTCAAAATTTGCCTTCAGTACAAAGTACGATTTTGCGCGCTTGCAATCATTTTCGCTAAGCTGCACCACTTATTCGGGCAGAACAGTGTAATTATCATCAATTATCTTGTAAACTGCCTAGTTGAAATTATAACTAGACTGATTGAAATAAAATTTCATATGGCCTTATCGGGTAAACTCCGAAGTTGCTGCCGTAGTTTTGCGCACGCTTTTTTTTACCGTTGCGCTCTCTTATCTTACCGTATCGCAGTTGAGCTTAAAATGCTGAATTCAGGTATGTATCAGAGCGAAAATGACTCAATGAATAATACTGTTTTCTGCTTGTTTTGTAGAGTTATTCCAGTGCAAATTAATGGCTTCAAATGGGTTCAAATAAGTTTTGTTTTACAGAGGTGAGCAACGCGGGATATGTTCAGCACTGGTTGGCAAACTAACACTTAGCAAATGCAAATTATGCGGAAAACATGCATGTTATACGGTATGCAGCGATCACATTTACATAATCACACCCCGCAAATAACTCCTCAGAATACAGCTGCGTTTTGATATTGCATTTAAATTCGAATAAGATGTCAGCATCGTTTTTTGACAAGTATCACGATACAGGCCACATAAACAGACATATATAAACTATGCTATTAATATACAAGGAATAACTGGACCGACGATAAAAGCGCCGTAAATCTTTTAGCAAGTATTTATTAGCAAGAGTCAGGTACGCCCTGTTTTGTACTTAAATATTATACCAAAATCGAAGCAAAATGCTAATTTATGCTTATAAATAGATTTAATTGCTAGGTTATGTTTGTGTAAGCAAGGCTTTATTACATCAATTTAAGAACTGTATAACTGCAACAAGGAATAACAGTTTCGCTGGCGGGACACCCTAAATTCAGTATACTTCGCGTATTCGCATTCTGCTGCATAGGTAATAATGGTGAAAACTTTAAGCGAGCGGAATTGAAAAGGAGTAAATATGTGATTTTTGCTGTAGGGAAATTGCTACAACCATGTATCGATTTTTGGTATTGATGACATTTCACCTCTGCTAGTTTAAAATTTTTACTTTCAGTATGTATACGGTTACTTGAGCTTACGCGAAATATACTTAATTCCTTTCGATCATTTTTATTGTATTCGCTTGCACACTAAACGGTATTATGGTATACGGAATGGGACATTTAAAGTATAATGGCATACGATGTAAGCAGAGTTGTCAGAAGGTAAATTATTAAATATTGCTCTAATCCTAATACTTCCTAATTCATCAAAGGCGAATCTAATTTAGTATACAGAACATTGTGAAACTCAAACATCGACGCTTAACGTTTAGTAGTTAAATAGTTTATCCTGCTATACAGTTTTCAATCCGTGTTTACACATTTAGTTGTTTTACTAAGCGATTGAATTGCTGTATCTATCTATCAGCCGGTTGTAAATACAGAGTACTGATCTTGCTAGTAATAGATTGCTTCCCACCAAAATACATAATTTTATAACGGAAAACTTCTGGCCCGCTTTGATGCACCTGCTTAACTGGTTACTCTTCATAGTTTCTTTGCCGATTAACTGGAAGATTTTGTTTGACAGATTGATTCTGAAATGCGTGCGCCCAGCAAGCAGTAGGAATACGGATCAATTTTCATGACGTAATTTTGCCAAGGTAGCTGATAAGATGATACAGTAGGGTTTGCTCAAGTGGTTGCAATACAAATAGTTACTAGCGCTTGCTTAGCAATGGTACTGCCTAACATGTGCTAAATTACTAACCTGCTGTTGAGTGAATTGTTGCAGTATGGGAAAAGTGGACGGTCAGTAGAGAGTAAACAAATGAATTTTAGTAGAGTCTTTTACACGCTAAACCAAAATATCCTCATTTGCAGGCCGTTAGAGTGGGTGTGGGTGACTTAATGCAAGTGTGCATTTAAAAATTCTCATGTCTACAGGACACAGCGCGACGGCTATCTGACGAACCTTTATACTTAAAGCTTTAGCAAGCATTACGCCAAGGCTACAGGATCTGCTTTTTCCTGATATAATACATTTAATCTACTACAGCATCTTTGGTCTTCGATGTCATATCTGCGGATGATTTAACTATTTGGACAGTGAATAGAAGCCACAACTTTTGTGGCATACGTCCGCATACTTCAACCTTCTCTCCATATGTTTCCCAGAAATCCGCCTCCAAAGCAACCCAGTAGGATAATGGTAAAAACCGGTCCTGCATACTTGATGAACCAGCACTACATCCTACAGCTTCCATGATGAGTAATACCGTGCTACCTCTTTGGGATTTGTAGTCGGTAAACTACAAAATAAATAAAATGTGCTTGATTTTGGCGTTCAGACTCAGACCATGCATCAGGTTGTCATCTGCATCTTCTAATTTTGCGGCTTGCTACCTACTGTTCGTACACCAGAGGCAAAACACAGAATATCAAAATGTTCCGGCGATTCAATACCAGATTCCTCTCACTACACTGAGTTTACCGGTTTCAGAGATTGTAAATTTGTATGTTCTAATCAAATCCGGAGCCAGAAGACTGTATATTGACCTACCGTAGTCTAGTTCTTGGTAATTCCCAATGTTGACACCGCGTCGCCAGTAGTGAACAGTTCGCATCAAAAACATTAATAGGTGTATGATAATAGCGGCCTCCGGTCGGTTATTTTTGGCTATGTAGAAAAGATCAATTTGTTTTGGATTTCTGCGTTCATTGAAAGTATTTAGTGGAAATTTAGATGCGACTCAGTTTCTTTTCCGATTATGAACATTCTGACTAGAAATACTTGTGTTTTCATCGCTTGGTTGCGGATATCTTGCTATCCCCATTTTCTCCGTCAATTGGCCGCCAACTTGTTTTCGGATTATTCACAATGCCGAAGCGGTCACCCTACGGTTCTCGCTCCAAGATAGTCGGATACCGCGCAAATGCCTTCAAGTGTGTTTTGTGCGAAGTTTAATACCACATTTCATGTGTTGGATTATCAGTCTGGCATTTTCATCATTTTAGTGAGATCCAACACGATATCGTTCAAACTATATGTATATTTGCTGAAACAAGATCCATCAGGAAGGATAAACCGGACCCGTAGGCTACATCATTCAGTTGCGAACAGCTCAGCGTGTTTGGCCCAACAAATTATCCCGATTGGCTGCCCCATCTTCTAAAGCACATGAGCCGTCCACACTTTCTATTTATGGGCGATTTTAACTGTCCTCGAATACGATGACATGATGTGTATTTGATGCCTGGACATAGTGAGGTTGAAGCAAAGTTCGTGGGTTCGGTACTTGAAACTGGTTCATCGCTAAACATATGCCAGCCAACAAGCATAACAACACACTCAACCCCTTCTTGTCTAGACTTGATGTTTACCAGGTAGGAGCAACGAGTGCTTGACGTTAGGATAATGGAGCCCCTAGCTAAAAGCTACTATTCAGTGCCCATAGATGATACGGAATTAACTTTGCCGTATTCACGTCCGCTGGAACCAGTTCACAACTAGTGGAAAACGGACTTCGATGGTCTAGCTGGAGCCGCGAGCCAACTGGATTAGTCTCTGTTACAAGCTGCATCTGTGGAAGACTATTGGATATTTATAAAAGACAGATTGACGTCATTGCCTTCCTAATGTGTGCCATTGAAATGTTGGAAGGTTGGAACGATTAAGTCTCATTGGTTTGGCAAAGAGTATAGTAATCTGGCTCGAAGGCGGTTCAGACTGTGGGACAAATTTCTCCTCCCCGGTTCTGCTAATGATTAAGAAGAGAAAAATAGTCATCGGAACCCCTGCAACAGTATAAAAAGGGAATAAGCGCCGACAATTGGAACAGCAGCACGCAATAGCCGCGAAGACAGCACCAAAGCGAATCTTTGCATATGTGAAGCGACGCCTTAAGCCGGCAGGTGATGTGCCAGTGCTGGATGGCCCGGATGGACAGCCCTTAACCTCCATCACCTAGCGTG